>LR738714.1:203722735-203860166 GCA_902687465.1 Secale cereale
GGGGGGGGGGGTACCTGGGCCCCCCAGGCCTCTGTTGATGCCCCCCTTTGGCATATATTTATATCGTGTCCCGAAACCCTCGAGAGGGGAACCCTTTTTCGCGATCTCATCTCTGTTCCGCCGCCGCCGCGCTTCCAAGATCGGGAGCACCAAGAGAACTCTTCTCGGCACCCTGCCGGAGGGGAGGATCACCACCGGGAGCCTCTCCACCACCATGGACGCCTCCCGGATGAGTTGTGAGTAGTCTCCCTTGGACCATGGGTCCATGACCAGTAGCTATGTGATGTTCTCCTCCCGTTCTTGTGCTTCACTAATTAGTCCTCGTGAGCTGCCCTACATGATCGAGGCACATATGTAATCCTTATGCTGTTGCTATGATGAGTTTGCTGGGATCCGATGGATTGTGAGATTATGTTCAGATTGTGTTTGAGTAATATATTTGATTTACCTCTTTTATATTTATGTTCGTAAGTAATTCTTGCATGTTCTCCGTTGTTATTTATTGCTTTGGCCAAGTAGTAGGTAGTGACTCCAAGAGGGAACGTTATGCTTGATTATGGGTTCATGCCCCTCGATGACTAGCTTGAGTGACAGAAACATGAGTCTAGGGGATGTGTTATTGCCACAAGGGGGAAAACAACGGTGCTTGTGCCCGCGGGTGCAAGGATTGTTTACTTTACGCAAAGTTCTTTTAATGCAGTTGTCTATTGCTTTGAGTTTACACTATGGGTGGGACTCGCAACTTAATACCAGCGAGATGTTCTGGATAGATATCTCAAGGTGGATGATTAGTAGTAGATGCAGATGGATTTCGGTCTACTTGCCTTGGCGTACCGCCCATGCTTTGAACCTCTACCTTTCTTGCAACATAGTTAGCATTGGTTTGCGCACATAATTCTGTCAATTGCCCAGCTGTAATTCGTTTACCTCACATAGCTGTTTTATCGTCTTTTGGGAGAGAGACATCACTAGTGAACATCATGGGACCCCGGTCCATATTACCATCACTGATCACATCCGCTATTTACTTTCTGCTTTTACTTACTATTTGCAGCAATACCTATCACTATTATCACTTGCGTTTGACCCTTTGTAAACGACAAGGCCGGAGGGATTGACAACCTCTCTGTACTCGTTGGGAGCAAAGTTATTTGTATCTGTGTGCATGTCCATGTTGATTGCTAATATCTGGCGCCGTTAACAGTTGACACCTTCTTGTTGAAACTGGGAGTCTCAGGAGAAATCGATCCTTGGTATCTTTGCCAAGGTTAAACTTCCGCTACACTGCATCTCAAACCTTCCACTTGGGGTAACCAACGAGGGGCGAGAAGCCATCAATTGAGCACCATCTTGCTGTCTATCCTCATGCGAGGCCCGTCAAGCAAAAGGTCAGGAAGCAAGCTTTGGAGTGGCAAGAGTTCATCACTGAAGAGATTAGGAAGTTCGAAGTGGCAGGCTTGAGTGCTCCACCCAACATGATTGGCCAATCCGGTTGTGTTGCACAAGGCGAATGGAAAATGGAGGCTGTGTATTTATTATACACACATCAATAAAGCATGTCCAAATGATCCTTTCCCTTTGCCAGGCATCGACCAGATCGTGGACTCCATTGTCGGGTGCGACTTGTTGTCGTCGTTTCTTGACGCTTACTCAGGGTACCATCAAATCTTCATGATGAAGGAATATGAAGAGAAGACCGCGTTTAGCACCCCATGTGGTACATATTGTTTTATACGAATGCCTTTTGGGTTGAAAAGCGCTGCTTCAACATTTGACAGAGTAGTCCAGATTGGTTTTGAGCCCGAGCTACCATAGCCGCAAGGTTCAGGCCCGAAGCCTTGAGGAAGGCGACCTTGTTCTTCGGCGTGTTCAGTCAGCTAAGAATTCTACAAGTTGACGCCAAAGTGGGAAGGCCCTTATTCGGTAATACGAGTCACCAGGCCTGGTGCAGTCCGTTTGGGGAACGAAGATGGCATTCCAGTGAGAAACTCCTGGAATATCGAACATCTTCGCAAGTTTTACCCATGAGGCGCGGTTGTCGGGTCCCCCGACAACCCCCTTTTGTACTAGCCTTGCCGGCAAGGCATTTAACCCTATGTACAGAGCCAGGCGCAGACCATGTGCTCAGTTGAATAAGTTTAAGTGTACATGTCTAGTTGATTTCCATGTTTATTTATATGGATGCCTGTCCAGGATATTGTACTACGTTTGTTTCCAACAAGAACTGATGAACCGCCAAGGTTCCATGTTCCTATTTTCTCTTCTTCTTTTTCTCAATGGATAGAACGTTCCCTCGCATACAAGTTTGCCGGGGGGGATGATGGTGTGGAGTATGGACGCCAACATGCGATGTTCGAAGCGGCATCTTGTGGGAAAGAGTACAGTAGTGAAATGCTAAGTTGTGAAACCTTGAGGTAATTTCTTTTAAATGCGAGGTTATTTTTCTTGAATGATTTTGGTTCTTGTATGGAAGACCTGCACGCAAAGGAACCTTGTCATAATTGGTGGCGCACATGCTTTGTTTCGAGTCCGCTCAACATTTCAAGTGGTTGCGCTAAGAACGGCAAGGTGTCTTGCCGGCGGTGACACCCCCGGCAAGTTATATTACATCAATGGTTGCCATAGTTCTAACTTAAGATAAATTGTCTTGGGTACGAGTTCATGGTGGCAAGGGGAAGCAAAGCGGCTAGTCCCTGCGCTAGCCTTCCACCCCCTTGACTTGGTCCACCGCGTCGATGATAGGCGCGATGAGCTCTTCAAGCGCCTTGCGGTCCGCATCATCCGACAAGCTGTCAGGCACATTGGTGAGGTCGAGGACGGGGTTCCTGTACGCCACCTTGGTGAGCACCTTGAGAAGGACGGCCCGACAAAGGTTGCGGGATTCATTGGCCAGTTGGGTTGCTCGGCTGGAGTGGAGCAGCTCCAAGGCATCAAGTAGGGCGTGAAAGAACATGGTCAGTATGGCGCTCAGAGTTACCCTCTCCTCATGGGAATACCTGAAATTCTACAGGCCCATGATCGACAGTTGTGTGGTGAGCCTCTCTGCAACGTCGATGAGGCGCTCAGTCCAGATCCCCATGCCTTTCACATAGTCGTTGTAGGTGGGAGCGGCGCTCTCAAGCAGTTGCTTCTCCCCCTAGAGGTCCTTGGTCAGGGTCATCTCATGAGTCCGGTCACCCTCAAGGGACTCCTCCAGTGTGGATAGCTTCAGTTTCAGATCGGCAATGGAGTCTTTGGCAGCAGAGATCTTTTTGTTCTTGTCGGATATGGTGGTATGCAACTCCTCGAAGGTATAGACAGTTTTGTCTCTGTCGGTTTTGAGCGTCGAGACCTCCTTGCCGTGCCTCTCCAGATCCGCCTCCAGCTTCTCCGCCTTCCCGGCTAGCTCGTTCTTTGCAGTCTAAGCAGCTTTGGCGGCATTGACTGCTTCCTTCAGTTTGCCGGCATGGTGCAACACCAGAGCATCAAGCACTTTCTTGTGCTCCTGCTCTAGCCATTGGTTCCGTTGCGCGACGGGCTTTTCAACTTCTTCGTCCTTGATGCGGAGCTTGGTGGCAAGTACCTCCTAGCGAGCGGCACGGTCCTCTTCATGAGCATCGAGCAAGATACAGCGTTCCCTTAGTTGAGCATGTTCCTTGGTGGCCTATTGCGCAGCCTCCTCCTGTGCCTTCTCAACGTCGGACTGCTTCCCAAGGAGCTCCTCCCAATGTTGGCTCAGGTGCTTCCGGCCAGTCCTCAGCTCTTGCCAAGCCTCGTTGAACCATACCTGCGTCTGCTTGACACACTTCTGGAGGTCTACCTCTGCCACGTTGACAATTGCGCCCCTGGATTCCAGTTTCTCCTTTTGGGTGCGGTGGAGCGCCTAGAGCTTCTTGAAATTGTTACTAATGGCCTAGAGGAGACGGTCTTCTTTGGATCCGCTGCTGCTGGCGCTCGGCTCATCGACAACCTTGAGCTAGGTAGTGGCAGTGAATTCTTCGTCGAAAGCCTTCCCCTCAGTTGGCGCTCCGGTGCTTGCCGTCCCCAGGACGTCGACGAACAAATTGTCGCCAACCTTTAGAATCTGCTAGAGGGGGGCTTCGGATGTTGACGGTTGGTCCTCGA
Source organism: Secale cereale (assembly GCA_902687465.1). Lineage (NCBI taxonomy): Eukaryota > Viridiplantae > Streptophyta > Magnoliopsida > Poales > Poaceae > Secale > Secale cereale. The sequence goes on from LR738714.1 coordinate 203,726,840, forward strand.
CCACCATATCCCCAGTGACTGGGGGCCCCGAGACCAATGCAGCGCCAGGCGCTCCTCAGGCAGGAATGCCCTCAGTTCTATCGCCGGTCTCCGTGCCGGCCTCCCCGGCAGACCCCTTGGCAGCCTCTTCATGCACATCCTTGGCGGCCTCGTCAGCAGTGACTTTGGCGGTTTCGGCGGCATCATCCTTGGCGGTCTCTATGATGATGACGCCGACATCCATCTGCTCCGCCAAGGGGAAATCTGAAAGCTAAGGAGGAGAAACAAGGTGAAACCCAGTTCGAAGTTCAGAGCATAAAGAAAAGAGAAAAAGATCGTACTAGAAAAATAACAAGTGATGGAAAGCAGGCGGCCTACCTGTGACAAGCTGTTGAGAAGTGGCTCCCTCGCCGCAACATTTGTTGCCGGTGTAGGGCTGCCGGCGCCCTTGCTTACCGATGTTTCCTCCCCACGCGTGGGCTCACCGGTGGAATCGCTTGCCGGGGATCCTTCCCTGGGTGGTGTGGTTGATGGGGACGACATGTCGGGGGTGGCCCTCAACGGCTCCTGTTGTTAATGTTCTTCTACTACAAACCCATCAAGGTTAGCAGTAAAGATGTACACCCCAACACCTGCCAGCAGGAAATGAGTAACGGAGTCATGCTGGGGGATGAGTAGGGGGCTGCGTCGTGGGATGGGCCCCGGGCTGATGACGATGGTCTCTGGTGCACCTACGGTGCTTGTCGAGGGCTCGTCGCCCGTTGAGGTCTTGACCTTCCTTGCCATCCTCTCTGGCAACATTTCTGTGTCTCTGCCGGGATGGGCCAAAGTGAGGGTAAGAAAAGATAAAAAAACAAGGACTCGGGGGATGAAGAAAGCGGCAAGACACTTACTAGTCTTCTTCCTGTAGCCTCTTCTTCTTCCTTAGGCTAAAAGAGGAGAGGTCAAAGTCGGCCTCTGCTATGGTGTCTGTGCGAGGCGGTGGAGACGAAGACCTAGGCTGCTTGGCCGTGGCGGGGGCGGCGGCTGCTGCTTCCTTTGCTGTTGCGGTCGTGCACCTCATCTGGCGCTTAGGTTGCGGCTGGACCTCTTGCCATTGCGCAGGCTTGCCGGCCGCCCCCTCGACGGGGACTTCTTTGCGTGAGGAAGCCTAACAGACTTGCTCACCGGAGATGGTTCGCCGAAGAACACAATTTTTCTTTCCTGGAGCTGGGGGCTCCTCATGCGGCTCCTCTTCAGCTATCTCTTCGGCTATCCCTTCGATAGATGAGCCCCCAACAAATACGCCATTGTGCTCTCCGGCAGGCTCCCCCGCTCGGTAAAATCCTCCTCTACACTGGCGTCATCTTCCATAAAGCCAACGCTGCCGCACTCCTTGGCAAGGGCTGCCTCTTCTGCCCTACTGGCAATATACGCCACCTCTTCATCAGTGGTGGGGCAATGAGGTTCGTTTCTTCCTGGATGGCCCTCTCTGACAAGTTGTCGAAGAACTCTTGTGCCCGCTCCGTGGATGGCTCGACCCAGGTCTGATCAAGGCCATGGGCATTGAACACCGGCATCATGGCGACGATTGAGGTCAGGGAAGAGTTGTTGCACAAGGGGATCACGCCCGCCGGCAACCTGAGCGGCTTGTCGGCCTTGACGTGGAACAGCTTTTGGCAGAGAGCCGCATGCTGCATGGACGTCAGATTGTTGTTCAGGCCGGGGCATAGCCTCATGATAACTACCGCATTCCGGTATTCCCTAGCTGGCTCCCATTGTTCTGCAGAGGAGCGATGGTGTGGCGAAGGAAGTCGGCACCAATCCTCTCGAATGTGAGCCCGGCAGCCATGAGGCGATAGATTCTAGTGGTAGCGACTATGAGCTTCCTGTCTTGAGGGTCGAGATCGCCCTAATCGCTGCCACAAATAAATTCCGTTTGCCGGGCCATAAAGAACGGTTGCGGGTCCTTCTCCATGATCCAACACTACTTGCCCCGCCATTCGTCCCACTTGTCACGGGTGGACCCATCTGGTACATCTTCTTGGTAAATGCCCTTGGGATTTAGGTGACATAGCCAAAAATGGCCCCTCCTGGCTGGATGTGGGGAACAAAGTAATGGCGAAAGAAGGCTGTCTTGGGGACCACCCCGTCGAAGTTATCACATAGGTGGGCGAAGGTGGACATACATGCCACATCATTCAGCGTGAAATCCAAGATATGGAAGCCGAATGTGTACATGATTTCTTTGAGGAAATCAGAAAATGGGGGGCAGAGCCCGTAGTTTAAGTAATCGACAAAGAAAGGAAATTTATTCGGGGCGGGCTCGGCGCGAGAAGCAGGGATGATGCGGGTAGCAGGTTGCCCAGCCGTTGCTCTTTCCCACATTCACACATACCGCTCCTTCAGAGAGCGCACATCGAGTGTCGAAGTGAAGATGACGTTCTCCCTCCGCATCTTCACCAACTCGCTCTTTGGCACCTATTTCCCCTTGCTCGCACTGGGCGCCTCCTTGATCTTGCTCGTTTTAGGCGCCATAAGAGACTGGATGTCACAGCCCTAGATCAGTCCTTGTTTGTCTTTGATTGATCATCATGTCATCATGTTTAAATTTCTCAGAAACTTGAAATGGGGATGACAGAAACCCCAGCACCACTTAATCCAAATAGGTTTACTGAAATACTATTTCAATGAACCTGAAATGTCCTTGTAAAACGTTCATCATCTTTGCCTTGGTCTAGAACCTCTAACAAAAATGGTTCACATTTTTCTAGGGCAACATTGGGTCACTGAATTAAATCATACCTTATTTGCATTTGGATATTTAAATGCTATAAATATTTTTATATGTCCAAATAATCTTGAAAGCATTTGAGGGCTGTTGGAAATAATTTCAGAAGCGCCCACAATTATTTTCATGATTTTATAATGTGGTTTAGCATTTTTACTAAACCAGAAACAAACAACAGAAAAAGAAAAGGAAAACTAAAACAGAAAAAGAGAGAGAAGAGCTCACCTGGCTTACCTGTCTAGCCCAGCTGGCCCAGTAATGCGCTGGCCCAGCCCAGCACCCCGCCTGTCCCCATCCTCCTAGCGCCAGTAGGCGAGGGCGCGTGCCCGGCGCGCGCAAACACACGGCTGAGCCACCTCATGCATGGCTGCCTGCGTCCGCAACGCCCTGGACTCCCCCACGAGCGCCACGCAGCCCCTGACCCCTCTCGCACTCTCCCTCGCCCTCATCCTCTCCTCTGTCTCTCTCTGACGCGCACGACCGAAAGGCCACCATAGTCGCCGCTCGTCGTTGCCATGGCCACTGCCTCTCCCTCGCCCCTAGAGCTGTCCACCATCTCCGCGACGTCGTCCTCGAACCCCTCACCGAGCCACGCCCCGCCGGATGCCCTGAAGCATCGCCAACGCCGCTGCTTCCGACGTCTGGTGCCGGCGATCCCCACCGTCGTTTCGCCGGACCCTGTGCCTCCCCTGCCTCGCCAGTAGCACCAAAAGAACCAAAGTAAGCCTTGATATCATTTCCCCCATGTCCCATCACCTATTTCATCCCCTAGCCGCATCAGCCACTAGAGCCGAGTGCTTCTCACTGCCGTTCATGTCGATGTCGTGGCCACTGTCACCTAGGGCCGCGACCGAGCACACCACCATGCTCAGTGCAACTCCAGGACCCCAAAATCGTCACCTGTTGCTCCTGCCGTGCACCGCAGCATCGAAACCGCCAACTCCCAAACTCTGGTTGTCGCGGACGTGCTTGCCGCCGTTGTTCCCGGCCACCCCAGCACTTACCACTTCCACCGTTCGACGTGTGCCACCGCGTGCGTACGAACGCAACTAACCGCGCTCGAAATGATGCCCTGTGGCTCGTTTCTGAAGCCCTCCGCCGCGTCTGTCGTCGCCGGCGTCGAGCCGCCGGCGAGTTTGACTCCTTTGACCAGGGGTTTGACCCCCTGAGTCATTGACATGTGGGGTGAGCCCCTGACTAACTCCTAATTTAGATTTTAATTAGTGTTGATTAACCCTGTTAATTAGCAGAGTCACTGACACGCGGGACCCACTGGTCTATTTGACCTGGACCATCCCTGTTTACTTGCTGACATCACAGTGTTGTCATGCTGACGCAATAAATGTTTTCTGGGATTTTAAATAAATCAGAAATGATTTATTTATTTCAGAAAATGTTTAAAACTTATAAAAATCATAGAAAATCAACCGTAACTCCAAAGGAAATAATATATATATGAAAAATTATCAGAAAAATATGAGGAATCTGTTTATGGCATTATCATGCATGTTTAAACAACTTAAAGTTGATGTATATGATAATTTGATTAAATGGGATTTGAAATGTCTTACATGGAGTTTGATTTGAATCTTGTGTTCAAATCAACTTCATTTAAATCATTGCTAGTTGCATTAGATCAATCAACAACATTTTTCCATGTCATGATCATCCATCATATTGTTGCATTGCATTGATTGTGTTCCTTCCTATTTGCCGGTGGTTGTTCCCTCTCGATAGCCGATGTTTCCGACGATGTGATCATTGACACGTATGAAGAGCTTACTATCTTCAGAAGTGCCAGGCAAGCAAAAAAAACCTTGTTCATTTCGATACAATCCCACTCTCTTGCTCCTGCTCTCTTTTATTGCATTAGGACAACAATAATTCATCTAGTACATGCTGCAGTAGTTGAACCCCTTTTCCTCTGCATGACCTGTCATTGCCACAGTAAATATATGAAACCCACTAGCATGAGTGGGAGTTGTTTGAGCCCTGATGTGCCTACTCATTCATGCTTGTTTGTCATGCCTGCTACTGCTTAGAGTTGAGTCAGGTCTGATTCATCAGGGATGAATTGGAATGGTGATGAGCAAGTCCTATGGTGTGTGAAAACGATTTGGTAAAGGTAGCGGTGAGAGGCCATGTAGGAGTACATGGTGGGTTGTCTCATTGAAACCGTCCTCAGGAACTCAGTTCTATGTTTGTGATCCATGAACATCTACTACCATGCGTTGGGCCCGAAACCAATGGACCCTCTCGACTTATTAACCGCCCTTGTCCTTTGTCCGGGAGTTGCAAGTAGTTTCTGGTGTTTGTAGTATGCTAGAGGCCGTGCATAGCGCTGACCCTAGGGGTGGGCTGTGATGTGGAAGGCACGTGGCACGGTGTACCGAGACATCCGTTTGGTGCCTCGGGAACCCTGTACACATCATTCGGGGTTGTATGTGGAAACCTCGGCCGGACTCCCCGCTGATGGAACCTGAATAGGCGATAAACCTGGACTAGGGGCTTGTGTGGTTAGTCAGGTAGTGGCCGACACCCTCACCAGGCTTCCACTTGAAGGTTGCAGAGATACATAACGTGTACATGGAGGTATGCGGTGAGAGCGTGTGTGAATAAGTACACCCTTGCAGGATTATAAATGATCTATTCGAATAGCCGTGTCCGCGGTAAAGGACTTCTAGGTTGCCTGTACAGTTCATAGGCAAGTGAAAGTGGATACTCTAAAATGCGCAAGGTAAGCGTGAGTGCTATGGATGGCCTTCTTGTAGGCAGACGGGAGCGGATCCATAGTGGTGTATTGATATGGTGAATGTGTGGACTCGTGTGCGCCACTGATACGTCTCCAACGTATCTACTTTTCCAAACCCTTTTGCCCTTGTTTTGGACTCTAACTTGCATGATTTGAATGGAACTAACCCGGACTGATGCTGTTTTCAGCAGAACTGCCATGGTGTTGTTTTTGTGCAGAATAAAAATTGTCGAAATCGCATGAAAATCAACGGAGAATTATTTTGGAAAATATAAAAAAAACCTGCAAGAAGATCCACACCAGGGGGCCTTGGGCCTGTCCACGAGGGTGGGGGGCGCGCCCCCTGCCTCGTGGGCCCCCTGGTGCCTTACATACGTACCCCCAGATCCTATATCTTTACTTTCGGGGAGAAAAAATCAGGGAGAAGGAATTATCGCGTTTCACGAGACGGAGCCGCCACCAAGCCCTAATCTCTCTCGGGAGGGTTGATCTGGAGTCCGTTCGGGGCACCGGAGAGTGGATAGCGTCGCCATCGTCATCATCAACCTTCCTCCACCACCAATTCCATGATGCTCACCGCCGTGTGTGAGTAATTCCATCGTAGGCTTGCTGGACGGTGATGGGTTGGATGGGATCTATCATGTAATCGAGTTAGTTTTGTTAGGGTTTGATCCCTAGTATCCACTATGTTCTGAGATTGATGTTGCTATGACTTTGCTATGCTTAATGCTTGTCACTAGGGCCCGAGTGCCATGATTTCAGATCTGAACCTATTATGTTTCCATGAATATATGTGTGTTCTTGATCCTATCTTGCAAGTCTATAGTCACCTATTATGTGTTATGATCCGGCAACCCTGAAGTGATAATAATCGGGACCACTCCCGGCGATGACCATAGTTTGAGGAGTTCATGTATTCACTATGTGTTAATGCTTTGGTCCAGTACTCTATTAAAAGGAGTCCTTAATATCCCTTAGTTTCCAATAGGACCCCGCTGCCACCGGAGGGTAGGACAAAAGATGGCATGCAAGTTCTTTTCCATAAGCACATATGACTATATTCGGAATACATGCCTACATTGCATTGATGAACTGGAGCTAGTTCTGTGTCACCCTAGGTTATAACTTCTACATGATGAATTGCATCCCACATAATTTCCCATCACCGATCCAATGCCTACGAGCTTTTCCTATATTGCTTGTTGCTTATTTAATTTTCCGTTGCTACTATTACAAAACTACAAAAACACTATCGTTACTTTTATTGCCGCTACCGCCACTATCATATTACTTTGCTACTAAACTATCTTGCTGCAGATACTAAGTTTCTAGGTGTGGTTGAATTGACAACTCAGCTGCTAATACTTAAGAGTGTTCTTTGGCTCCCCTTGTGTCGAATCAACAAATTTAGGTTGAATACTTTACCCTCGAAAACTGTTGCGATCCCCTACACTTGTGGGTTATCAAGACTATTTTCTGGTGCCGTTGCCGGGGAGCATAGCTCTATTCTTTAAGTCACTTTGGATTATATCTGTTGATTACTATGAAGAATTTGAAGGACTCAAAAGCCAAGATCTTACCCTCAACTACGAGCGGAGGTAAGGAACTGCCATCTAGCTCTGCACTTGATTCACCTTCTGTTATGAGTAAACTTGCGACACCTACTCTTGCTATTGAATCTGATATGTCGTATGTTCTCGATGATGCTACTTCTGCTATGTATGATGAAACTATCTCTATGCCTGATACTGTGCCACTAGGTGAACTTCTACATGAACAAATTGCTAAGGTTAGGGAGAATGCGAATATAGAAACTGATGATATTTATGAAAGTGATGATGATGCTACTCCCAATAGATATGAATTGCCTGTTGTTCCTGAAGGTTATGTTATGGATGAAGAAACTGATAGAGACTTTCTTGCTTGCAATGATATATATGATCTAAGAAATTATTAGTTAAGGTGAAAGAAAAGTCCTTGAATGCTAGAATGAAACATGACCTTGCTTTTGCTACATCACCTATCTGTGTTACTGATAAGGATTATGAATTCTCTGTTGATCCCGAGTTAATCACTTTGGTTGAATCTGATCCTTTCCATGGCTACGAGTCTGAAACTGTTGTGGCACATCTTACTAAGTTAAATGATATAGCCACCCTATTTACCAACGATGAAAAGATTCGTTACTACTATATCCTTAAGCTATTTCCTTTCTCGTTAAAGGGTGATGCTAAGACTTGGTTTAATTCTCTTGATCCTGGTTGTGTGCGTAGTCCCCTGGATATGATGTATTACTTCTCTGCTAAATATTTTCCCGCTCATAAGAAACAAGCTGCCTTACGAGAAATATATAACTTTGTGCAAACTAAAGAAGAGGGTCTCCCACAAGCTTGGGGGAGGCTTCTCCAGTTGCTTAATGCTTTTCCTGATCATCCTCTTGAGATGCATGATATACTTGATGTCTTTTATAATGGACTAACCGATGCTTCTAGAGACCACCTGGATAGTTGTGCTGGTTGTGTTTTCAGGGAAAGAACAGCTGAACAAGCTGAATTACTATTGAATAATATGCTGGCCAATGAAAATAATTGGACACTTCCTGAACCAGCCCCTAAGCCCACTCCGAAGAAAAGAGGTGTTCTATTTCTCAGTCCTGAAGATATGCAAGAGGCAAAGAAATCTATGAAAGAGAAAGGTATTAAAGCTGAAGATGTTAAGAATTTACCGCCTATTGAAGAAATACATGGTCCTGATAACCCGACACAGGTAGTAAAAGTAAATTCTCTTTATAGATTTTATGAAGGTGATATTCCTCGTTATAAGTCTGCTAGCCAATGTCTAGATGAGTTTGACAATTTTATTGTGAAACAAGAAAACTTCAATGCTTATGTTGGTAGACAATTACAACACAATGCTTATATGATTGAACGCTTGAGTGATTATCTGTCTAGAGCTAAAGGTGAACTGAAACTTATTAGTTTACATGCTTCTATGGTCACCACTCAAGTAGAACAAGTACTTCAGGCTCAGAATGATTTGCTCAATGAATTAAATAGTACTCCCTCCGTCCCAAAATAACTGTCTCAACTTTGTACTAGCTCTAGTACAAAGTTGTACTAAGCTTGAGACACTTATTATGGGACGGAGGGAGTAAGAATAATGATAATGCCATTAGGGTAGTGACTAGAGGTGGCAGAATGACTTAGGAACCTCTGTATCCTGAAGGCCACCCTATGAGAATTGAGCAAGATTCTCAGAGAGTTAATGTAGATGCACCTAGTTCTTCTAAGAAGAAGAAAAAGAAAAATGATAAGACTTTGCATGCTTCTAGTGAACCTGTAGCTGACACACCCGAGAATCCCAATGATCTATCTGTTTCTGATGCTGAGACACAATCTGGTAATGAACATGAACCTAGTGATAATATTAATGATGATGTTCATAAAAATGCTCAACCTAGCAATGATAATGATGTAGATATTGAACCTGCTGTTGATCTTGATAACCCACAATCAAAGAATCAACATTATGATAAGAGAGACTTCGTTGCTAGGAAGCACGGGAGGCAAAGAGAACCATGGGTTCAGAAACCCATGCCTTTTCCTCCGAAACCATCCAAGAAAAAGGATGATGAGGATTTTGAGCGCTTTTCTGAAATGATTAGACCTATCTTTTTGCGTATGCGTTTGACTGATGTGCTTAAAACAAATCCTTATGCTAAGCATATGAACGATATTATTACCAATAAAAGAAAGATACCTGAAGTAGAAATTTCCACCATGCTTTCTAATTATACTTTTGAGGGTGGAATGCCTAAGAAATTAGGAGATCCAGGAGTACCTACTATACCTTGCTCCATTAAGAGAAACTATGTTAAAACTGCTTTGTGTGATCTTGGAGCCGGTGTTAATGTTATGCCTCTCTCTTTATATCATAGACTTGACTTGAGTAAGTTGACACCTACTGAAATATCTTTGCAAATGGCTGATAAATCAACTGCTATACCTGTCGGTATTTGTGAGGATGTGCTTGTTGTTGTTGAAAATGTTACTATTCTAACGGACTTTGTTATACTTGATATTCCCGAGGACGATAGTATGTCTATTATTCTTGGAAGACCCTTTTTGAATACTGCAGGGGCTGTTATTGATTGCAACAAAGGCAGTGTCACTTTTCATGTCAATGGTAATGAGCATATGGTACACTTTCAGGGGAAACAACCTAAGGTCCACAATATCAATTATATTGGAAAAACTTCAGCTATCACTATTGGAGGTTTTGAGTTTCCTATTCCTACTATCAAGAAGAACTATGACATCCTTATTGTTGGGGACATACATATCCCATTGAGGTAACCTAGTGTTATTCGAATATTCTCCCGTTTCATGTTACACGGAAAGAGTTTATTAACAAGACCTGATCAACCTTGTTAATAGTTTCCTTTTGATGAACACGGGATAGGTGAATCTAGATGGCACAACCTTCTATACCCTCCTTTTACTTTCTGTTAATTATGGTAAATAAAGCAAAAATAATATTTTTGTCTGTTTCCAGACTTATCCGGGCAATAAAAAAAATATCTCGAAAATAAAAGTTCTCCAAATGCCATGAAAACGAAATATGATTTTTTTCTAGAATATTTGAGGAAATATGGCACTGAACACACAGCGAGGGGAGCCAGCACGTGGCCATGAGGGTCCAGGGCGCGCCCCCAGCCTCGTGGGCCCCATGTGGACCCCGTCCACTTATTCCTGCACCCATGCTCTTCTTCTTCCTCCCAAAAAACTCACCAACCAGCTCAAACCCGAGTTCTAGCTCATCTTGCCGCCATTTTCGATCTCCTTGCTCAAAGCACCATTCACCAAAATGTTTGGGGAGATTGTTCCTTGGTATGTGACTCCTCCATTGGTCCAATTAGTTTTTGTTCTAGTGCTTTATTTGTTGCAAATTTATGCTGCGATGGTGACCTTGTTCTTGAGCTTGCATGTCAAATTTTCTTGGTCCCAAGTAGTTATAATGCATGATATAGCCTCTAGGCACTTATAGGAGTTGTTGCTATCAATCTTGTTGAGTTTTGTTAACTTTTATTGTGAGTTGCTAAAAAAAATTCAGAAAATTTCAGAAAAATGTCTAGGAGAAACTTCCAAGGTGGACCTTCAAGGAAGCAAGAATCGAGGCTCGCGTTCCGTGAGCCGGATGATGAACCACCGAGGGATGCTGATGTGCGGCCTTGTGAATGGCCGTCAGATGAATTCATGGGCCAAGCTGGCATCAAGGATGAATTTTACGCATACGTGTGCAACGCTGACCTCGAGGACTTCATGCAACATAAGTGCCCTCAATACCGTGGCTTAATTGACAGCTTTGTGAGAAGGTTTAAATTTTCATCTTCACGTAATTCTCACACTGTCCTGTTTGACCTTTATGATAAATCTTATACCATGGATTTAGAGGACTTTAATTATGCTTGCAAGCTCCCACAGTGGGGCAGTATGAGTGACCCTCGCAAATCTGAATTTAGGGAATTCCTTGCTAGTATTACAGTGGGGGAGTCTAGGGAAGTCACACAGGCTACCATGGGGAGCATACATTTTCCTGCCATTCATTACTTTGCTCTCTTTATCGGTAGATGCATAAACGGTAAGGATGAGGCTTGTCACATGTGTGTCCCTGATCTTAGTGTTCTCAGGAGTGTCGTACTAGGTGATAGGCAATATAACTTGGGAGCCATTGTTGCACGTAGACTACACCATAATGGGTTGCATGGAAATTTATTTGGTGGGGTCCATGCTACCCGCATAGCGCACTTTCTTAGTTTGTCTGTGCACATGAATGATGAACCTTTACCTCCTACTTATTAAGATTGCCATGCTATGACTAGTCACCGGTTTATAGAGTGGGATGATCAAACCCTCAAATATCGACTAATCTTTAACAGGCAGCAAGCCATCCCTATTGTTCTTCCTGCCCCTACTTTGTTTAATTTTCAGGAAAAAGGGAGATACACTATAACTATGGAGGAGGCAAATGCTTATTATAACATGACGGAGGCAGCCCGCCTTCGAGATGCAGCTCATCATACAGTATCTGCTGCATCCCAGTACAACCCCAACTACGACTTTGGATATCCGTCAGGCCAATACTGGCCATAGACCAACTTAGGCCAAAAGCCTAAGCTTGGGGGAGTAGGTGCTTCTCACCGACTTACATTCATGTTCACACACTTAGTCTAGTTGTCGGTGCTCACACTCTTTCACTATACCATCCATGCTTAGTTTCAATTTATTTTTCTTAGTCTTTTTCTTGTGTGCTAGAAAAACCAGAAAAACAGAAAAATATTAATTGCAACTTCTAGCTAGTTTACTCTCTTTGCTTGTAGTAGTAGTTAAAAAAATGAAAACCCTAAAAGATTTCCCGTTCTTCTTTTGCTTGTTGGGAGCTTTCCCGTGTAAATAGTTTCTTCTTTTCTTTGGGGGTTAAGAGTAGAAGACCATGAATAAATTGCTTAGTGGCTCTCCTATGCTTTGTTGTTGATTTAACCTCGAGCCATATTACCTTGTCTTCTCTCTTGTATTAAATGTCTGCAGATTCCAGCTTAGTCCAATGCACGTGCACTATTATTATTATACACACCGTTCGGTTGTGCGAGTGAAAGGCAATAAGGATGATATATGATGAACTAATTGAGATGAGAAAAGCTGGTATGAACTCGACCTCTCTTGTTTTAGTAAATATGATGGCTCATCGTTCCGGATTCAGCTTCTTATGAATGAGACATGCTTGTAATGACAATTAGAGATCATAGCTGCTTATGCCATGCTTAATTAGCTGAGAGTTTATAATGGTCTATCTTGCGTGCCAACATGATATTAAAATGGTTGTGATGTGGTATGATGGGTGGTATCCTCCTTTGAATGATTTAAGTGATCTGACTTGGCACATGTTGACGCATGTAGTTGAAACAAATCAACAAATCCTTCATGATATTTATGTTCATGGTGATTTATATCCTACTCACGCTTGCATTCATTGAAGATTAATTTTAATGCATGTTCATGACCGTTGTTGCACTCTAGCTGGTCGCTTCCCAGTCTCTTTCTAGCCTTCACCTGTACTAAGTGGGAATACTGCTTGTGCATCCAATTCCATAAACCCCAAAGTTATTCCACATGAGTCCACTATACCTTCCTATATGCGGTATTTACCTGCCGTTCCAAGTAAATTTGTATGTGCCAAGCTCTAAACCTTCAAATGAAATTTTGGTTTGTATGCTCGAACAGCTCATGTATCAACTAGGGCTGTCTATATCTTCCATGCTAGGTGGATTATTCTCACGGTGAGTGGACTCCACTCATCATTCATGAGAAAATGCTAGTAATCGGGATGCCCAGTCCCATGCTCAAAATCATAATAATTAAACAAAACTCCCCCAGGGCTGTTGCTGGTTTGGACGGTACCCGTTGTTTAGGGCTAGCCGTGGAGTGTGCTTGTTGGTGGTTGGGGCAGTATAAACTTTACCATTCTGTTTGGGAACCGCCTATAATGTGCGTAGCTTGGGAGATATCGAGATTCTTGGTCATTATGTTGACAAAGAAAGTATACCGCTCAAAATGTTATTCATCTCTATTTAAAAATCGAGCTCTGGCACCTCTACAAATCCCTGCTTCCCTTTGCGAAGGGCCTATCTATTTAATTTTATGCAGAGTCATTATCCTCTTATCAAAGAGCACCAGTAGGAGAGCACCTCTGTCGTTGCATCTATTACTATTAATTTGCATTGAGTATGATCATGACTGGATCTCCTTTACCATGAATTACAATGTCTAGTCAGTCCTTGATCTTTATAGGTGCTCTGCATTTATGTTTTGCGGTCTCAGAAAGGGCAAGCGAGATACCATCTTGTTATATCATATCATGATTGTTTTGAGAAAGTGTTGTCATCCAAGGTTTGTTATTATTGCTCGCTAGTTGATTATGCCATTGATGTGAGTAGTCTTGGGACCTGAAAGTAATTGTGAATATGGTTAGTTCATGATCTTGTTGAAAACCTGAATACTAGCTTACATATTTACAACAACAAGAGCAAACAGAGTTTGTCAAAGTTTTTCTTTATCACTTTCAGTTTATCAACGGAATTGCTTGAGGTCAAGCAAAGGTTTAAGCTTTGGGGAGTTGATCCGTCTCCAACGTATCTACTTTTCCAAACCCTTTTTCCCTTGTTTTGGACTCTAACTTGCATGATTTGAATGGAACTAACCCGAACTGACGCTGTTTTCAGCAGAACTGCCATGGTGTTGTTTTTGTGCAGAATAAGAAGTTATCGGAATCGCCTGAAAATCAACGGAGAATTATTTCGGAAAATATAAATAATACCTGCAAGAAGATCCACACCAGGGGGCCTTGGGCCTGTCCACGAGGGTGGGGGGCGCGCCCCCCTGCCCAGGGCACGCCCCCTGCCTTGTGGGCCCCCTGTTGCCTTACTGACGTACCCCCAGATCGTCTATCTTCACTTTCGGGGAGAGAAAAATCAAGGAGAAGGAATTATCGCGTTTCACGAGATGGAGCCGCCGCCAAGCCCTAATCTCTCTCGGGAGGGCTGATCCGGAGTCCGTTCGGGGCTCCGGAGAGTGGAGATCGTCGTCATCGTCATCATCAACCTTCCTCCATCACTAATTCCACGATGCTCACTGCCGTGTGTGAGTAATTCCATCGTAGGCTTGCTGGACGGTGATGGGTTGGATGGATCTATCATGTAATGGAGTTAGTTTTGTTAGGGTTTGATCCCTAGTATCCACTATGTTCTGAGATTGATGTTGTTATGATTTTGCTATGCTTAATGCTTGTCACTAGGGCCTGAGTGCCATTATTTCAGATCTGAACCTATTATGTTTCCATGAATATATGTGTGTTCTTGATCCTATCTTGCAAGTCTATAGTCACCTACTATGTGTTATGATCCGGCAACCCCGAAGTGACAATAATCGGGACCACTCCCGGTGATGACCATAGTTTGAGGAATTCATGTATTCACTATGTGTTAATGCTTTGGTCCGGTACTCTATTAAAAGGAGGCCTTAATGTACCTTAGTTTCCAATAGGACCCCGCTGCTACGGGAGGGTAGGACAAAAGATGTCATGCAAGTTCTTTTCCATAAGCACGTAAGACTATATTCGGAATACATGCCTACATTGCATTGATGAACTGGAGCTAGTTCTGTGTCTCCCAAGGTTATAACTTCTACATGATGAATTGCATCCGACATAATTTCCCATCGCCGATCCAATGCCTACGAGCTTTTACTATATTGCTTGTTGCTTATTTAATTTTCCGTTGCTACTATTACAAAAACTACAAAAACACTATCGTTACTTTTATTGCCGCTACCGCCACTATCATATTACTTTGCTACTAAACTATCTTGCTGCAGATACTAAGTTTCCAAGTGTGGCTGAATTGACAACTCAACTGCTAATACTTAAGAGTATTCTTTGGCTCCCCTTGTGTTGAATCAACAAATTTGGGTTGAATACTTTACCCTCAAAAACTGTTGCGACCCCCTACACTTGTGGGTTATCAGCCACTTCAAAAGAGTTACTTGCAGTCATAATATAGGTTAGCCACTGAGTCAAAGCTGGCTTGTTGCAGTTAAAATCCACCACCTCTTTGTTGATAATGATGTATATGTAGCTAGTTCTGATGTAAGTCTTGCTGAGTACATTTGTACTCACGTTTTCTTCATTTATGCTTTGTAGAGAGACTTCAGTCTCACTAGTGGTTCCGTGTGGACTTCGATGTTTAGCTTGTTACCTCAGCTACAATCTTGTACCCTTGGGAGGGTCTTGTAGATAGTTAGGCTTGATAGCCTTCTTCCTTTTCAGATGTCTGTACTCAGACACGTTTATGCTTTCGTTGCCTGTATGCTCTGTATGCTGGGTCATGAGACCCACTCTTGTAATAAATGCTATGATGGCTCTTCTGGGCCTTTATCTATATGAGTTGTTGAGTTATGTTGTGATGCCATGTTGTACAACACATACTTGCATGTTATGCGTACGTGTAATATGTATTGCTATGTGTGGGATCCGACATCTAGTTGTTTACCCTTGGTAGCCTATCTTATGGGGAAACGCCTCCTAGTGCTTCCACTAAGCCTTGGTAGCTTGCTACTGCTCCGGAACACTTAGGCTGGCCGGCATGTGTCCTTCTTCATTCTTGTGTCTGTCCCTTCAGGGAAATGGCATGCGTTGTTCCTTTAAGTCCTTATAGATTGCTACGACTTGGGTTCATACATTGATGACTGACATGTTCGTTGCTGGGTCATGTATGCATGTCCCTGTAATTTAGCGCCACTTTTCGTTTACAACTAGTCATGTCGGCCCGGGTTCTGTGTCATATGGATCCTAGCGACACTATCATATACATGAGCCAAAATGCGCAAACGGTCCTGAGCCAGGTAAGGTGGCACCCGTGGGGATACCATGCGTGAGGCCACAAAGTGATATGATGTGTTACATGCTAGATCGGTGTGACATAGGATTGGGGTCCCGACACTGGAGAAAAGCGGGAGGCCGAGGATGGTGGGAGCGCAGGGGCGGCGGATGGATGAGGAGGCTCTGTTTCGGGCTCGAGGAGGAAGATGACGGCGGTTCCTAGATTGGAACGGCCGAGGGGTAGATTAGCAGCGCCTCTGTGGATTCCTCTTTTTATGGGGAAGGCGTGAGGATGTCTCTTTACTGTTCGATGTGAAGGCGTTTCCACAGGCATGCTGCTTCTGCGGCCATTCCATGCATGCATCCCACATCGTACACTCAATACGGATCATGGGGGTGGCACAACAGACGAGATGATTACAACATTTAAATCCTGCCACACATGCCCGTGTAATATTTGGGCCTGGCCCAATGATGCCTCGCACTCGTGTGTGCCCAGGCCCGAGGGCTCCTGTCAGTGCACTAAAGTTTGGGCCCTTTAGTACCCACATTGGTTGCCTTGTATTTGCTCCAGCTGTCCCACGCAGGGCTTGCCATGGGTATGGATGTGTGTCAAGACGGGGTGAGGTGGCGAGTGACGGGACGGGCTCTATTTTTGTCCCCGGTAAAGTTAGGGGCACATAACCAGTGCATTTAATGCGTTTGTACTAAGACATCAGTGATTAGCACATACACTGTAGCAACTTTACACCTCCTATGTGCATGTGCGGCACTATGGACGCCCCTTATTATAAAAGGAGGCCCAAGCGATACAGGGAGGGATTTTGTGGGACTTTCCATCCCAGTTTGCATGCGTAGCAGCTAGTCAAAGCTCAAGAACACTCAATATACACTAAAAGCAGGACTAGGGTTGTACGCTTCTCAGCGGCCCGAACCTGGGTAAAAATCCTTCGTGTTGATCGTTAGATCTTCTCTTTGCGCACTCCTCTTCCCTGCCAAACTGTAGAAAGGATCCACGTGATCCCGTAGGTGTCATTTCCCCGACAAATCAACGTCAAGTGGATTCAAAAGTTTGATATTGAGTTCATATTGCATACAAAGTTCGTATATAAATTTAGAATAATCATGTGTTGTGTTGTTAATATAATATATAGATGACGGTTTAACATGGCAACAATCATGATTGTAGATCCTTATTGAAATAGAGAAACAAATTCAAATTTAATTTGAATTACAATAGTAGTGTATACATTTGGAATGCACGAAATGTTCGTATGAGTAGGTTACATGCATTATACAGCTAGCGAAAAAATTTAATTGGACATAACATGGATTCAAAGTTTCGAGTAGCATTTGTAATAATCCATACAATGAAACGAGACAAGACTCTATCTTTGTGTGGCGCGATTTTTTTGTTTTTTTCTTGTTGAGGGAAGTGCGATTTGATTTGGTACCGTAGTACATGTTAGGCCTGTCCCGAAATTTCAACCCGTGCCTTGTTATCCCAAAAAGTCAGATATTTCTTTGTGTCTTTGTGCTCCGAAAACTCGCTCCCCGTGCCTTGCTATCCCAAAATTACAACGTGCATGAAAACTCCCTCTTGCTCCGAAATCCAGACTTGTGAGATCCCCACTCTAACCTTGAGCCGAAAGGACCGCTAGTTCAAATTGGTGGCGGTACTTTTGTAATACACCCTACATTTCGAACAAGCGTGTCACTAAGTCATGGTTCCCCCCATCACCTCCTTTTCACCATTCGGAAACCCAGGCCGCCATAACCTCTTTGCACCAGCCACGAAACCCCACCCTCCTCCGTCCGCCCCCCACCGCTTCCTAGTCGGTGCCTCTTCCCCAAATACATCATCCACTGCAACAGCTCATCGTCCCTCATCCACTGCCTCGGAGGACGATCTGTCATTGATCTCGTCATCCTGCCGGTTCAGCCGCCCCGTCCTCCACCTCTAAGGATCTGCTTTGATGATCGCCTCGTCTATCACGACTGCTCCATCCCCATAGCATCGCCTTAACCTGCTCCATCGGAACCACAACATCCTCACCGACTCCTAGGACGGACCCAAGCCCTACTCGACACCACCAAAGAGGTTGTACACTCATCGCATTGCACCTTCCCCTTAACTCGGCCTCACAGCGCCGCCGGTGCTCGCTCCCGCTCGCCCATGCGGCGGCTCCCTCGACACCGGCGCTGCCATCAACATCCTCCAGGGTGGCTCTCCCCCAGTGCGAGGCTCCCTCAGCGGTGATGTCCATACCAGCCAGAGATGCTGCTCCTGCACCCGCTCTTGCTCGCACATGTTGCTGCTCTACTCTTCCTCTCTGTCGGATTTAGGGCTCTGCAGACCCAAGAAGGTTCAAACACTAGGGCGTGTACGAAGATCCTCACCCTCAACTTGCTGCCCCGCCCCCCGGTTAAACTAGATTCACGTGGGGAAGGAATAAGATGAACAAATCAGTTGACCCAGGTTAGGGCCACCTTGCGGTGTAAGACCCAACTCCTGCTTTGTGGTGGATTGGACCCACGATGGGTAGAACATGAACTTCCTACAGTGAGGAAATGGCCTCAGGAGGGCTCTCATGTGGAAGGAGGACTCAATGGATTTATCCCCTTCCACGGTGGATGCTAGTCTCTATTTATAGTGGCCTTGGTCCTCATTCCCGCATCATTTGGGCGGGAAGGGATCCTGCAACGGCTAGTTTCGAAAGGGGACAAGAAGTACATCTTATCCTAATCGTCCTTGCACCAGAATGGAAACCTTTGCCAAATTCTTCGGGAACCCACGACTGTCCTTGCCTCCTTAGCACCAAAGTGGAAACTGCCTCTTTTGGATCCGCTCACGCCCGCCTGTCGCCGGTTGTCATTGCTTACGTCACCTCACCCGCCTAAGGGAGGGTGCTTGCATAGGAATCTCCGCTCCTCCAGACGGACCCTGGGGAGGCTGCTCCCTCGGGAGATTTTGGCATCGCCCACCTCGTGAGGCTTGGCCCCCCCGCGAAGGTCTTGTCGGATTTCGAGTTCCGCAAAGCCTTGAGAGGTTCGAACTCTGGGTTGCGCACGAAGAACACTCTCTCCCCAGCGCGCTCGCCCTACAATTACGCAGCCTAGCTCGACGAACTCAAGGAACAAGGGACACACATGATTATACTAGTTTGGGCCACCTTGCGGTGTAATACCCTACTCCAGTGTGTGTGGTGGATTGCCTCGTTGGGCTGAGAAAGGTTCTCTCCGCGCTCGCCACCGACTCCAATGAATGGGGGTCGACCGTGGCTTGGCCGGCTTCTCGCTTCGCGATCGACAGGGCGGCCACCGAGATCCCTATCCATCTTCATGCCCTCTGGGCTGGCCTAATTACTCCCTTCTCTAATTTCTTCAACGTCGTTCTCTCGCATTACCAAGTTAATGCGCTGCATCTGGATCCCCAATCCATTGTCCTCCTTGCCATATTCGCCTTCGTCTGCGAGTCCATGGTGGGAATTTCTCCTTTTCGTGGCCTTGTTTCGTCATTTCTTCTCGCTGCATCTGATTGACGCTAGCCAACGCTCGGGGTATGTGACCTTCCAGGATATAGAGGCGGTGGGTGTTTGTTGACGTCGGTGAGTGCAATCCTCTACTCCTGCTTCCGCGAGCTCCGGCTGCCCCAAGCTCTGGCTGGGGGCATGCGAAGCTCGTCGATCCATGGCTCGCCCATGTCTGGCGCCGGCTGGCCAGGCTAAGAGACCTCGGTGTGACGACGCCCATGGTGGTGAAGGAGTTCATCAAGTGCCGCATTGCTCTGCTCTAGCGACACTCCCGTCTGCTGTGGACCTTCTTTGGCAATGATGAACCCATCAGGCTCCACGTGCCCGCAATTCCTCCTGAAGTGCGGCGGACGGTGTTTGAGCTTTTGACGGGCGACTCAGTGCTGGCCAATCTGCCGGAGGAGGACTGCTTCTTGTACTGCTGCTCCAACAAGGCTGAGTTCGTGAGGCAGACGCCCCTTTTCGACAAATGGGGCATGCGCCTGGCTGGCCTTGAGGGGCCCCGCGAGCCCATCCCCTTGGTCCCCTCGCCTGCGGTCACCTTGGCGCCCACCCCAAAAGCGGATGCAGGAAGGCGGGCATCGTCGAACGCCGACGGAGTGACTGCTGAAGAAGCGGTGTGCGCTGCGGCTCCCGAGGCGTCGGCTCCTGGGACTTGGGCGAGCTGTCCTCATGCCATGACTGGTGGGCCGCCGCGGTCTGAGGCTCCCGAGGTCGCCCTCTCAGGAGCCCCGCCTACTGCCCTAGGTGATGGCTGTCGTGCCCAGGGCCTCGCCCACCTCCGCTTGAACTTCGGAGCTCTCCACAAGAGGAAGGCGCCTCCGAGCTGTAATGGTGACGCCTACCGGCCGCTAAAGCAAAGGAAGTACATACCCAAAGACGAGTGAGTACCTTATTTGTGTGATTTCCTGAGTGCTATGTTCCTTCCTGACCCCAACTCTTCAGGTCCCCGTCGGCTGGTGCGGCAATATCTCCTGAGGAGCAATCCCTGCCCTCTCAGGGCTCTTCGCTGGCCTTGAGTGTGCCCCATTGGACCGCCGCACGTGGCGCGAGGCTTGCAGAAGAGGTGAACGCACCATCCCGGTTCCTGGAATTTGCGTTCTTGTTGTCCCTCCTCCGTGGCCCTGCCTAGAGCATTGGAGGCGTGCCGAGAGCTCCTCCGTTGATTATCACCCGCAGCTGGGTGACTCCAGCCCCGATTTCATCAACGAGCTGCAAGGCCTCGTCTTGCAACGCTCCCGTCGAGGCCCGGACGGCAGCGGGTAAGGCGTCGGCCTCCAGCCCCCTGCCGGAGGAGGGCATGCCCTCTCGAGTCTCCCCAACAATTGACGACGTGGAGGACGGGCCCGACCGCGTGTTTGAATTTGCTTGTGAGCGCGTTGTTGTCCGCCACGAGCTTTTTCGAGATGCGATGGGAGTGATGATCCGGCTCGGGGAACAGCTCGTTGATGTGGACGCCCGCCTAGAGACGTAGGGGCTTCGGCTAGTGGACGAATGGCGCCGGTTGAAGGTGGCCATCAATGTCGAGTATCTCCGGCATGAGCATGCCAGCGCGAAGGCCAAGGTGTCCCTAGCGACCTCACGTGAAGTTAGCGCCCAGACTTTGGGGGAGGCCAGGAAGGCGGATCACCGCCGCGAGGTCGTAGAGGAGCACCAACGGGAGCTTCTGGCCTTGAATGATTCCCTTGCGTAGCAGGTCGAAGCGCGCAAGGCAGTCTTGGCGTCGATGAGGGGGCGCCTTCTGAAGTGGAGGAGATCCAAAAGCGCAAGGAGGCGCTGATGCAGGAAGCCTTGGAGCGTAGCCTCGAGCATGAGCGGCTGGAGACGAGGAAGCTCCACGTGACCCTAGCCACAGACACTGTCTCAACGTGCGAGGCCAAGATTCAGGAGGAGGTCGACCAGAGGATGGCGAAGGCTCACGCAGATCTTGCTAACGAGTATGATCTGAAGTTGAGGCTCCTGCAGGCAGAAACTAATGGGAGGACCGCCGCCCTCAGGACGAGACTAGAAGAGGCAGAGCAGCGCGAGAGGGCCGCCACGACCGCGCAGACCTCCGCTCAGGCCGAGCTAGCTTCTGCGAGGGCCAACCTGATCTTACTCCAGCGGCAAGTTGATGAAGCTGCGGTCCTCGCGCAGCAAAGTACGAAGCAGGCTTGTCATTGGCGTACACTACAGCATGAGCATGCCCCCACGCTCCAGGCTCTCAAGGTGAAGGCTAACCAGGCGCTGGGAGCCATCTGTGAGGAGAGCGTCCTTCACCCCCACGCGGAAGATTATGCTAGCCACCTTTGCCTCTTTACTATAGTCATGACGTGCCTGGAGGGCCAGGCATCGAGGGCTCGCGAGCTCGTCGAGGAGAAGAGTCGGGGTCTCCTTGGGCGTGCGTTCTCGCACGTCTTCAGTCATCTGAAGAACCTCGACCCTCACATCGATTTCGATGCCGACATAGCCCCTGTGTCCGCGGCTATCCGGGACAACCTAGCGCACTAGATGGACGACCACGTGGATGCCTTCATCAGGGCGTTCACCAATGAAGACGATGAGGCAGTGGTTGCGGTGGACGAAGATGGCGTGTTCGACGATGGTGAAGATGATGCCGGTGATAGCGCCAGCAGCACGTACGAGAGCGACTAGGGCGCCGCTATGGGCAGCACATCTAGTTGAGCCCGCAGTCCTGCGCTTGAACCTGCATGTAAAGACTTGGGCACAGCCATGCAGGGCGTGAGAGCATTTTGGAGAGGAGCCCCCCGGTGTATGTAAATTAAGGTTTCTTCCTTTAAGCTAGACCTGGAACTTGCATTCCTGACTTGTGAGCCCCTGAGCAGGGTTGTGGCTAAGACTCACCTTGATCCCAGCAGGTCTTGATCGCGTCCTGAGGTGGCCGGTGTGTCCTCCTCCCGAGGGGAGCCTCCTGGTGGCCCACTGGGTTTTAGGCTTCTTGGGGGGGGGGGGGCGCTGATTCGCCCGAGGAAGCCTAGCGAGGAGCGAATGCGAGGGTGTGTGCGTGGTGAGACTGTGGCGATGGTACTCCTGATCCTGGGGTGCTTACCGCCGCCCGGGATTGCCCGAGTGGGGTTGACGTGCCTATACTACACCCAATTCCGCGTGCGAGGTGCCCGCTAGGGGAGGGGTAGTAGACACGAGCCTCGAAATAAAGCACGCAACCAAAACGCAAGAAATCAACACGAACATGAGAAGGTTCCCCCCAAGCTTGGCTGAAAAAGAGACTCCAAGTTCAATGCAAACAACGCGACAACTCGAGTTACAGAAAAGGGAATGAAAGCAAACGGCTGCATCCGGCACCTAGCTTGTCTTCTTGTCTTCCACGAGCGCAGAGCTAAGTGCATTCACTCGCTGTGAGTATAGTCATTGGTGGATAGTGTCGACGGCCAGCGCAGAGCATGGTGCTTCCACTAGGACGTGGGTGGGAGCCCTCGAGGCCCAAGGGCGGCTCTCCGGTGACTCCGGGGCGTGTACATCCCCACTCATTATTACGTGAGAGTGTCACGGGCAGATACCTTCACATGCATGAGCCTGGCTTCATATCGCCACACTAGGGCCCCGCCCTACGCCACCCCCGACCACCGTTGGGGCATCCGGAAACCAGGACGAGACCAATGGGAAAGGGGGCGGTAGCGGCGCCCTCGGCGACCACATGCCCTTTGCCATGGGGGGAAGGGCCGTCCGGCGCCTCCCGTGGCAGAGGACCTACCTCCTTGCAGTGCCTTGTTCCATGCGGTGCGGGGAAGGCCCTGGCTCCGGGCTCCTCTTACGCAGCTCCTAGAATGCTACTCTCGCCCGGAGTGGAGCCGCCGCTCTGGGGTCTCCAACTGCCACCACAGCTTGTTCTCCTGAAGCTCGTGGTTAGTTTACGCCTGCTCCCGAGATACTAGCTGTACCCTGCCGTCGTCGTCGCTTAAGGGGTCAGTGAAGCCTTCGGGCAACACACGGGAGGCCACCGCTTCGGGCGTTCCGCCGTCCCATCTTGGCCCAGGGAACGACTCAAGGCCTTCCCCCGGCGTGTGCTCCTGGTTCACCATGCGAGGCACATAGGCCTCCGTGATTGCCCTGCTAGAGCCATCACTTGGGTGCCCCACGCCTTGAGACACCAACCATGGCGCCTGGCCCCGGTGACCACCGAGCAGCATCCCGACATGTCCTCGTGGCAGACCGCCTGCTGCTGCCACTCCTGGCTTGGCGATGCTGAGGTAGGGCCGGCTGCGCCAGGGTCCATGTTGGCGTCGTCTAGCCCTCCTAGCGTTGCGGGTGACGCGTATGCTCGCCGGGGCCTTGCGCGCGCTTCCACCACAACCTGAGGCATGAGCATAGTGCACAAAGACAGCGTACCTCCGCAGGCTAAGTCTAGTAGTTCGGCGACGCGCTCTAGCAGCACATTGCGGCCGCCCTCAGCCTACCTGCACCGTAGCAACTCCCGAGCCACAATGAGCACAGCCCGCATGTTCGCCTGCTCCCGCCGGGTGTGTGGAACCGTTGCTCCAGTGTAGTTTGACGACCGCGGAGGGTACCGGTCCACGCCGCCCGCGTTCTGTGGTATTGGGTGGCGTGCGGGCAGCATGAAGCTCGGAGTTGAGGTCTTCCTGGGCGGTCGGGGCCGCCTGGACAGGCCAGGCAACCCAGCGGTCAGCATGGGCCCTCGCATCATCGGCCATCGGGATCGTCGAGCGGCGATGAGCTGAGATGGAAGAGAGGCTTGAGCACACCCCTACCTGGCGCGCCAAATGTTGGATTTCGGGTTCTACAAACCCTTTAGAGGTTCAAACTCTGGGGTGCGCACGAAGAACACTCTCTCCCCAGCGCTCTCGCCCTACGATTCTGCAGCCTAGCTCGACGAACTCAAGGAACAAGGGACACAGAGGATTATACTGGTTTGGGCCACCTTGCGGTGTAATACCCAACTCCAGTGTGTGTGGTGGATTTCCTCGTGGGGCTGAGGATGAACTAGTACAATGGATGAACAGCCTCCGGAGGAGAGGTGTTCTTGGGCTCGAATGATCTTGTGGTGTGCATAGGGTGGAATGGATCTCTCTCTCTCTCTCTCTCTCTCTCTCTCTCTCTCTCTCTCTCTCTCTCTCTCTACTGGACGAGCTGCCCGTCCATGGTGGTGGCTAGGTCCTATTTATAGTGGCCTTGGTCCTCTTCCGAAATATCGGCAGGATGGGATCCCACAACGGCCAAATTTGAAGGGGAACAACTAGTACAAGTTATCCTGACAAAAGTGGTCTTCGCCTACCAAAGGCTCTCGTGGTGACGCCGTGTCGGGCTCCACGATGACCTCCATTCTGTTGCCCTGACGGTCCTGTCAGGACCCTGATCCTAAGTCACACTGATCTAGCATGTAACACATCATATAACTTTGCAGCCTCACGCACGGTATCCCCACGGGTGCCATCTTAGCTAGCCCGGGACCGTTTGCGCATTTTGGCACACGTATATGATAGTGTCGCTAGCATCCATATGACAGAGAACCCGGGCCGACATAGCTAGTTATAAACCAAAAGTGGATCTAAATTACAGAGACATGCATACATGACCCAGCAACGAACGTGTCGGTCATCAACGTATGAACCCAAGTCGTATCAAGCTACAAGGACTTAAAGGAATAATGTGTGACATTTCCCCTAAGGGACAGACACAGGAACGAAAAAGGACACATGCCGGCCAGCCTATGTGTTCCGGAGCAGTAGCAAGCTACGAAGGCTCAGTGGAAGCACTAGGAGGCATTTCCCTGTAAGATAGGCTACCAAGGGTAAACAACTAGGTGTAGGATCCCACACATACCAAGCATTTCAATAACATACACACAATATGCTCAATATGTGCAAATACAACATAGCATCACAACAAAACTCTATGACTTAAAATACTTTACTTAAGAGGCTCCGAAGAGCCATACATAACATATCCATACAGGTAGGGATCACATGACCCAACACTCACGTCATACAAGCATACAAGCACATGCATAAGCTAAACTTGTCTAAGTACAAACAACTGGAAAGAAAGAAGGCTTGGTGTAGCCTGACTATCTACAGTGGCCCTTCACAGGCTTGAGATTGCCACCCGGGTAGCAAGCTACTCGTCGACATCAAGGTCTATGTAGAAACCATCAGAAGGGGCAGGGTTCTCCTCTGCAACAGTAATTAAACAAACATGAGTACAAAGGTACTCAGCAAGACATACATCAGAACCTATCATACATGCAACATTATCAACAAGGGTAGTGGAGATTATTGCAGCAAGCCAGCTTTGACTCTTGGCTAACCTGTATTACGTCTATCAGTAGTTTGTAGAAGATGAGACAACGCACACGAGTCCACTAGTCACCACAATAATACACTACCATGGATCCTCTCCCGTCATCCTATGGAAGGACCATCCACGACACTCTCATTTGTCTTGAGACTTTTAGGAGTAACCATTAACTTATCTATGAACTGTATAGGCAACCAAGTGGTCCTTAACCGTAGACAGCGGCTATTCGAATAGATTGATAACCCTGCAGGGGTGTACTTCTTCACACACGCTTCCACCACTTATCACCGTTTACTCGACATGTACTCAGCAACCTTCAAGAGGAAGCCCAGTGAGGGTGTCGGCCACGACCTAACTAACCACACAAGTCCCTAGTCCAGGTTTATCGCCTATTTTGGTTCCATCTGTTGGGAGACCTAGCCGGGGTGTCGGTCACGGCCCCAAACGATGTGTACAGGGTTCCCGAGCCACCAAACGGGTGACTCGGTACACCGTACCACGTACCTGCCGCATCATAGCCCACCCCGAGGGTCAGCGCTGTGCACGACCACCGGCATACTACAAACACCAGAAACTATTTGCAACTCCTGGACAGGGGACAAGGGCAGTTAATAAATCGAGAGAGCTTGGAGCGCCCGGAGCCCAATGCATGGTAGTAGCTGATCCTAAATCACACATACAGATCTCAGTTCTTAGGGACGGTTCCAATGAAACAACCCACCATGTACTCCTACATGGCCTTCCATCGATATCTTTACCAAAACATATTCCACACTTCACTCTCATTACCAGACACAACCATTTCACTCTGATCCATCACCCAGATGAATCAGACCTGACACAACTCTAAGCATAGCAGGCATAGCATGGTAGGAAACACATCAACATGGCTCAATCAACTCCTACACATGCTATTGGGTTTCAACTATTTACTGTGGCAATGACATGTCATGCAAAGGAATGGGGTTCAACTACAGCAGCAAACAGCAGTTGAAACGTTGTTGTTTTAATGTAGTAAAAGAGAGTAGAAGCGAGAAGATGGGTTTGTATCAGAATGATCAATGGGGTTGCTTGCCTAGCAGAGTGGTTGAGGGCTACTGCCCTTCAGTTCGATACTCGTGAATATCCTCGGGAGCAGAACCTACCACGAAAATATGCAACAATATGATGCATGCTCATGACATGGCAAGATGAATGTGTTTGAGCTAATGCAACTACAAACAGAAGGGTTTGAGCCTATTTGAATCAAAGATTCAAATTCAGGCCCAAGTTATTAATAGTCAAAGTGCATTATCATGTTTTGATGTGAACATCAAGGTTAACTTGCTTTAAAATGCATGAAACAAATACCAATGGATAGATTTGATTTTTCTGATCATTTTTCATATATAAATATTTTTCATCTGAGCTACTGTTGATTTATTATGCTTTTTTGAAGTTTAAAACATTTTCTGAAATAAATGAATCATTTCTGATTTATTTTAAATCCAGAAAAGAGTTACTGCATCAGCACTGCGTCACAGTGACGTCAGCATGTCAACTGGGTGGCCCAAGTCAAACCTGACCAGTGGGACCCATAGGTAAGTGTCATAGTTAGCTAATTAATTAATTAGGATTAAGTTAAACACTAACCTAGGTTTGACTAACGGGTAGGGCCCACATGTTAGTGACCCAGGGGAGTCAAACCCCTGGTCAAACTGGGCTGACTCGCCGGCGCTTAGCCGCCGGCGACATCCAGACACGGCGGAGGCTGTGGGATTCGCCCTCCGGCGACCCAAAGGACGGCGAAGACT
This sequence comes from Secale cereale, assembly GCA_902687465.1. NCBI lineage: Eukaryota > Viridiplantae > Streptophyta > Magnoliopsida > Poales > Poaceae > Secale > Secale cereale. Next base: position 203,754,371 of record LR738714.1, read on the forward strand.
ACCTACGTGCAGCTGGGAGTGAGCCGCGTCGACTCGTGCTCGAGTTGGAGCTCGGGGTTGCCAGAAACGACGCCGGCGACGAGTCCAGCGACTGCTGGAGTTCGAGTGAGGTAGAACTCGTGGCTGTGGTGCTCGTGGGGGCGCGTGCAGTGCTCCTACAGCTTCTATGCGGAGCGGTTAAGGTGTTGGACACGTCGGCGAGGCCGTTGCGCGACCGGAGCCACATCGGCGATGAGCAACTGCGGCGGCGCAGGCAGGCCAGCTTGGTGCGGTCGCTGTGGTGCTTGGCAGGGCAAGAGGACAGGACGGGGATTGTTAGTGGCTCACAGCGGAGACTATGAGCGGGTCGGCGAGCTCAGGGACGGCCTGGAGCGGCTGGTGTGGTGAAGGGGATCTCTGGCCGTGGCGGTCGGGGACGAGCTTGTTGTAGTGGCTCCGATGCGAGCGAGTGCTCGGGGCTCGGCCTGCTCGATGAAGCGGATGGTGGTGGTGCTTCTTGACACGGTGGGGCGACGGTGGCTGCGAGCTTCACGGCGGCGTGGCTACGGCCGCGTCGGCCATGGAGGGGGAGAGCGAGGGAGAGAGCCAAGGGGAAGTGGGGTGTCGTGGCGGGCGGGGCGTGGACGTGGAGGACGTCCAGGCATCCACGGGTGGCAAGTAGCTGCCGCAGTGGCAAGTGGGCGTGCACCGGCATCACCTGCCTGCCTGGCGGGGACGAAGCAGCTGGCTGGCATGGGCCAGCACAGTGCTGGGCCGCCAGGTAGGCCGACCAGGTGAGTGGCTTTTGGGCTTTCTCTTCTCTCTCTCTTTTCTATTTTATTTTCCGTTTCTGTTTTTCTATAACTGTGTTGCTTTATTAAAAATGTTAGAACACTTTCATAAATCATGAAACTACTCATGTCCACTGTATATTATATATCCAACAGGGAATATTTTGGTTTATGATTATATGGGCATTTAAAATATTTTATTGCATTTAAATGCCCAAATGCAAATACCATATGATTTAATCCAGTGACCTTAGGATGTCCTAGGAAATTGTGCACCATTCTTGTCAGAGGTTTAAGACCAAGGCAAAGATGATGAACATTTTAGAAGGGCATTTTGGGTACATTCGAAAAGATTTTATTAAACCCTAGTTAAGAGGGGTGCTGTGGTTTATGTCATCCCCATTTCAAGTTTCTGGAATATTTTAAACATTATGCACACTCTAGCTAGTCCTAATGCAAGCACTGACTAGGGATGTGACAACTCACCCCCACTCAAAAGAATCTTGTCCCGAGATTCAGGGTCCGTCGGAAAGAGGGTGGGGTACTCAAGTTGAAGACGATCCTCCCTTTCCCAAGTAGCTTCATTCTCAGAATGGTGTGACCATTGACCCTTGAGAAACTTGATATTATGACCTCGAGTGGTACACTCGGTTTGATCAAGAATACGAACGGGGTATTCTAGATATGTGACATTATCGTGGAGATCAAGCGTTTCGTGGTCCACTCCGCGGATAGAATCCGAGAAGCAACGCCTGAGTTGAGAGACGTGGAAGACATCATGAACTCTGGAAAGATGCAAAGGTAGTTCCAGTTGGTAGGCAACTTCTCCTCGTTTGGCAAGAATGCGAAAAGGACCAATGTAGCGAGGAGCCAATTTTCCTTTGATACAGAATCGATGGGTTCCCTTAAGAGGGGTAACCCGAAGGTAAGCCTTATCACCAACTTCGTAAGTCACAGCCTTATGATGGCGATCATATTGGCTCGTCTGGCGAGATTGGGCTGTTTTCAGTTTCTCAAGAATGATGCAAACTTGTTCTTCTGCTTCCTGGATCATATCCGAACCAAAGAATTGTCTTTCCCCGGTTTCTGACCAGTTAAGAGGCCTTCGACACCTTCGTCCATAAAGAACTTCGACAGGAGCCTTTCGTAAGCTAGCTTGATAGCTATTGTTATAAGAGAATTAAGCAAATGGAAGACACTTCTCCCAATCCATACCGAATGAGATAACAGAGGCTCGGAGCATATCTTCCAGAATTTGATTGACTTGTTCTACTTGACCACTTGACTGAGGATGAAAGCCGGTGCTAAAAGAGAGACGAGTCCCCATAGCATTTTGGAAACTTTCCCAAAATCGAGAGGTGAAGAGACTTCCACGGTCTGAGTTAATCTCCAATGGAACACCTTGAAGAGATACTATCCGAGAGATATACAAGTCTGCTAGCTGACTAGCGGTTATACTCTCTCGAACTGGTAGGAAATGGGCTACTTTGGAGAGGCGGTCGATAACGATGAAGATAGCATTATTCCCTTTCCTCGTCCTGGGAAATCCGATAATGAAGTACATACTGATCTTATCCCATTTCCATTCAGGAATAGCTAAAGGTTGAAGGGTGCCAGCATGCCGTTGATGCTCTGCTTTAACTCGACGGCAAACGTCGCATTTAGCAATGAACTAAGCAATTTCTCTCTTCATCCTAGTCCACCAGAACCTCTGGCGTAGGTCCTGATACATTTTGGTACTACCGGGATGAATCGTGAGAGGAGATTCATGAGCCTCCTTAAGGATCAACTGTCGTAGATGTCAGTTCTTGGGAACCACTAGACGGTTCTTGAAGAAGACAACACCTCGGTTATCAATGGAGAAACAACCTGCAACTCCTTTATGAATGTTTCTCTTGATTCGGAAAATCCCTATATCTTGCTTCTGGGAAGCTATGATTCGATCCGTAAGGGTAGTTTTCGCCACCAAGGTGGAAAGGAATCCTCGAGGAACAATGTGAAGGTTAAGCTTACGAAATTCCTCGTGGAGAAGTGGTTGCCCTTGTTGTAACATCAGATTGTTACAATAAGACTTATGACTTAGTGCGTCAGCCATGACATTGGCCTTCCCAGGGGTGTAGGTTATTCGTAAGTCGTAATTCGTGAGCAACTCAACTCAACCTAACGTATTTGCCTGAGATTCAAATCCGGTTGGGTGAATATGTATTTCAGAGTTTGGTGGTGAGTGAAGATCTCACAGCGATTACCAAGAAGGTAGTGTTGCCATGTTTTGAGTGCGTGGACTACAGCTGCAAGCTCTAGGTCATGTGTGGGATAATTATCCTCATTTGGACACAACTGTCGAGATGCATAGGAAATCACTTGATGATCTTGCATGAGTATGCAACCTAGTCCTTGTCGTGAGGCGTCGCAATAGATAATAAAGTCATTGGAGAAATCTGGTGCTACCAGTACGGGAGCACATGTCAGGCGTCTTTTCGGTTCCTGAAAGCTGAACTCACACTGTGGGGTCCACTCGAACCTTTTATCTTTCTTGAGGAGTTCAGTTAGAAGCTTAGCAACCTTGGAGAAATTCTTGACGAAGCGGCGGCAATAGCTTGCTAAGCCAAGGATACTCCTAACTTGCTTGACCGATTCAGGTGGAGTCCAATCAAGGATGGCCCGAACTCGCTCGGGATTGACAGCAATACCCTTACCAGAGATTACATGACCTAGATAGGTCACTTCTGGCAACCAGAATTCACATTTGCAGAATTTATCATAAAGGCGGTGCTCTCAAAGTTTCGTCAATGCCAGCCTTAGATGCTCGGCATGATCTTCCTTGTTCTTGGAGTAAATGAGTATATCATCGAGGTATACTACGACGAATTTATCCAAGTACTCCATGAAGATAGAATTCATTAGTCGAGAGAAAGTGGCTGGGGCATTGGTTAACCCGAAGGACATGACGGTGTACTCATATTGGCCATAACGAGTAACAAAGGCCATTTTGGGAATGTCCCTGTTCTTGATTTTGATTTGATGTTAGCCTAACCTCAAATCCATTTTGGAAAAGACCGAGGATCCAGCGAGGTGATCATACAGGTCATTGATCCTAGGAAGCGGATACTTGTTCATTATGGTGACCAGGTTGACGGGTCGATAATCTACAACCATCCGATCCATTCCATCCTTCTTCTTGACAAAGAGGACGGGACAAGCCCAAGGAGAGGAACTAGGACGGATGAAACCCTTTTTCAAGGACTCATCGAGTTGTTTCTTAAGCTCAGCTAGTTCTAAAGGTGCCATCTTATAAGGTCTTCTAGAGATCGGGACAGTTCTTGGAACAAGATCTATCACGAACTCCACATCCCTGTGAGGTGGAACACATAGCAGTTCTTCTGGAAAGACATCCGGAAAGTCACGGACTACTGGGATATCTTCGAGTTCTGGAAGAGGGCTGACGTTAAGGGAGTAGAGCTGACGCTCAGCCATTCGGACCAAAACATTGACTGTCTTACCCGATGGTTGTGTAAGTTGAACAGTTCTAGTGTAGCAATCAATCTTAGCATAATGGGCTGTCATCCAATCCATACCCAAGATGATTTTTATGTCCGAGGACTTGAGAGCTAATAGATATGCAAGAAAGACAAGTCTATCGACGAGGATTTCATTTCCATGGCTTACTCTAGAAGTTTGCCATTTCAAACGAGGAGTTTGAATTACCATGGAAGTGGGCATGTCAGCAAAAGTCATGATGTGCATTCGAGCATAGCTCTCGGATATGAACGGATGAGATGCTCTAGTATCAAAAAGAACAAATGCCGGATGGTAGTTAACAAGGAGCATACCAAGGACGACGTTAGGATCCTCATAAGCCTCCTCAGCAGAGGCATAGTTGACATGTCCACGTGCAGTGGTGACTGGCTTGACATAGTTCACCTTTCCTGTTGGCTTACCACGACCAATAGACCTTCCTGGCTGGTTCCGGGGACACTCTCGCATGTAGTGGCCTGGTTCTCCCCACTTCTAGCATGTCACAGTACAGTGCGCGGAGCAGTATTGGCAGCTGGTCCACTGTAAGTCTTGGGCTGTGCATACTACTGAGTTGGGCGAGGCGCCTCATAGGATGGCCTCGGAGTGAACCTGGGTGGCAGAGGTGTGTTTGGAACCCACACCCGGCGCTTGTGAGAGCCAAAACCGGATGAGGAACCAAAATCGCGGGGATGCTTGCGTGTGGCTTCATAGTCAGTCTGACCTGTCTCAACACTGATAGCTTTGTTCACTAGCTTCTGGAAGGAGGTGCACTCGTGCAGTCGGAGATCACGGTGAAGCTCGGGGCTGAGTCCCTTGCGGAACCTCGCCTGCTTCTTGGCGTCAGTGGACACTTCTTCGGGAGCATAGCATGCCAAGTTTCCAAACTCACGGCTATAGGCATCCACGGTTAGCCTACCTTGGGTGAAATTGTAGTATTCCTCCCGCTTGCGATCCATAAGACCTTCCGGAATGTGGTGTTCACGGAAAGCCTCGCTGAAGTCTGCCCAAGTGGTAATCTGACCAGCGGGACACATAGCCTCAAAGTTTCCCACCAAAGGCTAGCAGGGCCCTCAAAATGGTAGGCAGCATAGGTAACCTTATCAGCTTCGGCTACGCGGGCAGAAAGTAGCTTATGGGTGATACTGCGAAGCCAATCATACGCATCAAGAGGCTCAGCGGAATGATGGAAGGTTGGTGGGAACATCTTAATAAAGTTAATAGACACCACGTCATTCCTTTGGTGAAAAGCAGTATTCTGTTCTATGTGTTCCAGTAGTTGGTTGGTCTCTCGTTTATTCATTTCTGCCTCCAACATAACTTCAGCCAAGGAGGGTGGATGAGGCAGATTCCCTTCCCTAGCCACACTGGCTTCACCCCGCTCCTGAGTAGTAGGGGTGATGCGGGTGTTGACCAACCTAGGAAAACAAAACAACGGTTTAGACAAGGATGGCAAAACTTTGGCATAGGAGTGCAGAATGTAATGGATGACACGGAATGCAGAGATGTTCATCTGTACGACATGGTAATATCAAAACCGCCATATATACCATTGGTCATACACACCATACATAGTTTAGTACAAGCCTAGGCTATAGTACAACTGTGGTGAAAGATGATACATCTCATCAGAGGCATTCCAAGCTCCTATACATTATTTATCTACGCCTCCGGAACTCGATACACACTAAGTCATATTCCACAAGACACGCAGGACTGTGGAAATACAAATACTACAATACTACTACTGCCATGGTCTAGCTCAAACATCTCCGTAGTAATCTTCGTAAAGATTACCGTAAAGATTACTCCCGTAGCGTGGAAGTGGAACATGAGGATCTAGAAACTCTCGGTCGCTTGGAGACTGTGGACCATAGGAACACGGATGCGGCCTTAGTCCCGCTGCTGGTGGAAAACAACGCCCACGTGGAGGTGTAATGCCTCCAACGTCACGCCAGTCCATATGGTCTGGCAGACGAGACCGCATGGGGTACAAATCCCGCATATCTAGATATCCGGCCTGCACGGCAGGTGCAAGCCGTGTTAGAGTGGCGTAGTGGTCGGCTCGAGTGTTGTAGATCTCCATCCGGAGGGCACGGACCTCACGGTCCCTATCCTCCAGCATCTATGTGGTAGTTTGAAGTAGCAGCTCCTGATGACCGGCGTCAGTGTGAAGACCGGTGTAGTAACCCTCCTCTCCAGGAAGTCATGCTGGCATGTAGCAGAACTCAGTGTTCAACAGCAAGGCATGCCTAGCCCTTATAATAGTCATCATCGAGTAAGCAGCATCCTGCACGGACATCTCGATGGTAACCCTAAGTCCATACGTCCAGTGGATGGGGTCGGTAGCTCCGAGATATGAAGGATATATCCAGACTGTGCAAGAGTACTGGCTCTAGTTGAAATCACGATATTGCTCCTCTATAGTATACTCGGGATACCAACGATAGCCAGTCTCGGTCAACACGCGGACCAACATGGCCGTGTGACCTGGCACATTGATGCACCGGGTCAGACGGACTACCTGATGAGGGGTGCGGTCAGACATCTGTAACACAAAATAATGCAAAGGCATTAGAATTTCTAGAAGAAATCGGGCAGCATAACAACTGTAAATGCTTAAAAAGGATTTTGAGACATCTTACAAATGATAGCATAGCCACTCAACAACATCATATCAAGGTTCTGGGTCCAACTAATCAACATACTGTGATGGTAGAAACTAAACTGAGGATTGAAACCAACAATCCTAAGAGTCTACGGATTAGTAACACGTGAACCTAGTAAAAAGATGAGAAGCCTAGTCCTTAACCCCCGTAGAAAGAATATGCTGACTCAGATCAGAAGGGCATAAGGAAAAGGAGTAAAAAGAGCCTTACGTTCCCTTCCACAATCAATTCCCCTACATATAACGAAGAATTTCTATACTCAACATCGACTAGTTTGTCTTGATAAACCTACAGACAGTCTGGCTCTGATGCCAACGCTGTGAGGACCCCGATCCTAAGTCACACCGATCTAGCATGTAACACATCATATCAGTTTGCGGCCTCACGCACGGTATCCCCACGGGTGCCACCTTACCTTGCCCGGGACCATTTGCGCATTTTGGTACACATATATGATAGTGTCGCTAGCATCCATATGACACAGAACCCGGGCTGACATAGCTAGTTATAAACCAAAAGTGGCACTAAATTACAGAGACATGCATACATGACCTAGCAACGAACGTGTCGGTCATCAACGTATAAACCCAAGTCGTAGCAAGCTACAAGGAGTTAAAGGAACAACGCGTGACATTTCCCCTAAGGGACAGACACAGGAACGAAAAAGGACACATGCCGGCCAGCCTACATGTTCCGGAGCAGTAGCAAGCTACCAAGGCTGTGTGGAAGCACTAGGAGGCATTTCCCTGTAAGATAGGCTACCAAGGGTAAACAACTAGGTGTCGGATCCCACACATACCAAGCATTTCAATAACATACACACAATATGCTCAAAATGTGCAAATACAACATGTCATCACAACAAAACTCTATGACTCAAAGTACTTTATTTAAGAGGCTCCGAAGAGCCATACATAACATATCCATACAGGTAGGGGTCATATGATCCAACACTCAAGTCATAAAAGCATACAAGCACATGCGGAAGCTAAACTTCTCTGAATACAAACAACTGCAAAGAAAGAAGGCTTGGTGTAGCCTGACTATCTATAGTGGCCCTTCACAGGCTTGAGATTGCCACCTAGGCAGCAAGCTACTCGTCGACATCAAGGTCTATGTAGAAACCATCGAAAGGGGCGTGGTTCTCCTCTGCAACAGTTATTAAGCAAACATGAGTACAGAGGTACTCAGCAAGACTTACATCAGAACGTATCATACATGCAACATTATCAACAAGGGTAGTGGAGTTTATTGCAGCAAGCCAGCTTTGACTCTTGGCTAACATGTACTACGTCTATCAATAGTTTGCAAAAGATGAGACATCGCACATGAGTCCACTAGTCATCACAACAATACACTACCATGGATCCTCTCTCGTCATCCTACAGAAGGGCCATCCACGACACTCACACTTGTCTTGAGACTTTTAGGAGAAACCATTAACTTGTCTATGAACTATATAGGCAACCAAGTGGTCGTTAACCGCGGACAGCGGCTATTCGAATAGATTGATAACCCTGCAGGGGTGTACTTCTTCACACACTTCCACCACTTATCGCCGTTTACTCGACGTGTACTAAGAAACCTTCAAGCGGAAGCCCAGTGAGGGTGTCGGCCACGACCTGACCAACCACACAAGTCCCTAGTCCAGGTTTATCACCTATTTGGGTTCCATCTGTGGGGAGATCCGGCCGGGGTGTCGTTCACGGCCCCAAACGATGTGTACAGGGTTCCCGAGCCACGAAATGGGCGACTCGGTACACCGTGCCACGTACCTGCCGCATCACAACCCACCCCAAGGGTCAGCACTACGCATGACCACCAGTATATTACAAACACCAGAAACTATTTGCAACTCCTAGACAAAGGACAAGGGCCGTTAATAACTCGAGAGAGCTTGGAGCGCCCGAAGCCCAATGCGTGGTAGTAGCTGATCTTAAATCACACATAGAGATCTTTGTTCTTAGGGACGGTTCCAATGAAACAACCCACCATATACTCCTACATGGCCTTCCATCGATACCTTTACCAAAACATATTCCACACTTCACTCTCATTACCAGACACAACCATTTCACTCTGATCCATCACCCAGATGAATCAGAACCGACACAACTCTAAGCATAGCAGGCATAGCATGGTAGGAAACACATCAACATGGATCGATCAACTCCTACACATGCTAGTGGGTTTCAACTATTTACTGTGGCAATGACAGGTCATGCAAAGGAATGGGGTTCGGCTACCGCAGCAAAGAGCAGTTGAAACGTTGTTGTCTTAATGCAGTAAAAGAGAGCAAAAGCAAGAAGATGAGTTTGTATCGGAATGATCAATGGGGTTGCTTGCCTGGCAGAGTGGTTGAGGGGCAATGCCCTTCAGTTGGATACTCATGAATATCCTCGGGAGTAGAACCTACCATGAAGATCACATCGGTAACACAATCAATACATGAAAATATGCAACAATATGATGCATGCTCATGACATGGCAAGATCAATGTGTTTGAGCTAATGCAACTACAAATAGAAGGGTTTGAGCCTATTTGAATCGAAGATTCAAATTCAAGCCCAAGTTATTAATATTCAAAGTGCATTATCATGTTTTGATGTAAACAGCAAGGTTAACTTGCTTTAACATGCATGAAACCAGCACCAACGGATAGATTGGATTTTTTTGATCATTTTTCATATATAAATCTTTTTCATTTGAGCTACTGTTGAATTATTATGATTTTTTGAAGTTTAAACCATTTTCTGAAATAAATAAATCATTTCTGATTTATTTTAAATCTAGAAAAGAGTTACTGCATCAGCACCGCGTCATAGTGACGTCAGTAGGTCAACTGGGTGGCCCAGGTCAAACTTGACCAGTGGGACCCACTAGTCAGTGTCACAGTTAGCTAATTAACTAATTAGGATTAAGTTAAACACTAACCTAGGTTTGACTAACGGGCATGGCCCACATGTCAGTGACCCAGGGGAGTCAGACCCCTGGTCAAACTGGGCTGACTCGCTGGCGTTTAGCCACCGGTGACATCCAGCCGTGGCGGAGGCTGTGGGTTTCGCCCTCCGGCGACCAAAAGGACGGTGGAGACTACCTACGTGCAGCTGGGAGTGAGCCGCGTCGACTCGTGCTCGAGTTGGAGTTTGGGGTTGCCGGAAACGACGCCGGCGACGAGTCCAGCGCTGTCGGAGTTCGGGTGAGGCCGAACTCGTGGTTGCGGTGCTTGGGAGGCGCGTGCAGTGCTCCTACAACTTCTACATGGAGCGGTGAAGGTGCTGGACACGGCGGCGAGGCCGTTCCATGCCCGGAGCCACGTCGGCGATGAGCAACTGCGGCGGTGCAGGTGGGCGAGCTTGGTGTGGTCGCTGTGGTGCAAGGCAGGGCGAGCGGAGAGGACGGGGACAGTTAGTGGCTCACAGCGGAGACGACGAGTGGGTCGGCGAGCTCGGGGACGGCCTGGAGCGGCTGGTGCGGCGAAGGGGATCTCCGGCAGTGGCGGTCGGGGACGAGCTTGTTGCGGTGGCTCCGGGGCGACGGAGCGCTCGAGGCTCGGGCTGCTCGACGAAGCGGACGGCGGCGGTGCTTCTTGACACGGCGGGGCGACGGTGGCTGCGAGTTCACGGCGGCGCGGCTGCGGCTGCATCAGCCATGGAGGGGGAGACCAAGTGAGAGAGCCAGGGGGAAGTGGGGTGTCGTGGCGGTCGGGGCGTGGACGTGGAGGACGTCCAGGTGTCCAGGGGTGGCAAGCCGCAGCCAGGCGGCGACCAGGCAGTAAGCAGCTGCCGTGGTGGCGAGCGTGCGTGCGCCGGCATCACCTGCCTGCCTGGCGGGGACGAAGCAGCTGGCTGGCATGGGCCAACACAGTGTTGGGCCGCCAGGTGGGCCGGCCAGGTGAGTGGCTTCTAGGCTTTCTCTTCTCTCTCTCTCTTTTCTGTTTTATTTTCTATTTCTGTTTTTCTGTAAATGTGTTGCTTTATTAAAAATGCTAGAACACTATTATAAATCATGAATCTACTCATGTCCATTGTATATTATATATCCAACAGGGAACATTTTGGTTTATGATTATTTGGGCATTTAAAATATTTTATATCATTTAAATGCCCAAATGCAAATACCATATGATCTAATCGAGTGACCTTAGGATGTCCTAGGAAATTGTGCACCATTTTTGTAAGATGTTTAAGACCAAGGCAAAGATGATGAACATTTTAGAAGGGCATTTTGGGTACATTGGGAAATATTTTATTAAACCCTAGTTGAGTTAAGACGAGTGCTGGGGTTTCTGTCATCCCCATTTCAAGTTTCTGGAAAAGTTTAAACATGATGCACACTCTAGCTAGTCCTAATGCAAGCACTAACTAGGGATGTGACAGGTCCTTGGTCTTGTTGCACCGATATGGAAACCTTTGCTTGATTCCTTGGGACTCCGAGCCTGCGCTTGCCCCCTTAGCACCAAAGGGGAAACTGGTACACTACACCTGCTGGCGCCCGCCTAGCCTTGGACGTCATGGCTCACGTCACGTGCACCTCGCAAGGTGCATTTTGCATAGATATCTCCGCTCCTCGGGAGCCGGCCGAGAGAGGCTGCCCCCAGAGAGGTATTTCCGTCGTCCGCCTCGCGAGGGTCTTGAGTTGTGGTTGCTGAAGCTGGGTCGTACCCGGCCGCCGATGGAGCCACGTCATAGGCCGCACACAGGCAATTCTGGGTACCACCGTTTCTAGAATGCCGATAGTTCTTGTCTTAGTGGTCTTATGGCTGGGTTGTACCAGGCCGTCGATGGAGCCACGTCGTGGGCCGCAGGCAGGAAAGTCTAGGTACCCTAGTAAGCTTCGAGGCGAAGCCAAGGGGCAGGGGCGAAGCGCCGCGGGCCCCCAATCGCCTGCGGCCCTGACTCTACATGTGGCGTGTAAAGGGTTGCTGGCGACTCCACATCCCCACGTCGTGTCAGGAACCTCCTGTGCTGACAAAAGGGCTGGACCCATGCTGAAAAGGCCATCACCTTCCATTGCGCGCCCTCCCTTCGCTCCTTCCTTCCTTAGCGTGGCTGAATGGATTCAAGCTATGCAAGAAGAATTACATCAGTTCGAGCTCAACAACGTCTGGGAACTGGTCAAACGTCCAGATCCTCACGAGCATAATATCATCGGCACAAAGTGGATCTACCGCAAGAAGCAAGATGAAAATGGCCTTGTGGTAAGGAATAAGGCACGCCTTGTAGCTCAAGGCTGCACACAGGATGAAGGAATTGATTTCGATGAAACTTTTGCACCTGTTGCTAGACTTGAGACTATTCGCATATTACTTGCTTATGCTAACCATCATGATATCATTCTCTATCAAATGGATTTGAAAAGTGAATTCCTCAATGGTAAGCTTGAGGAAGAAGTATATGTTGCTCAACCCCCAGGTTTTGAAGATCCAAAGAATCCTGACAAAGTCTTCAAACTCAATAAGGCTCTCTATGGCCTCAAGCAGGCCCCTCGAGCTTGGTATGATACTTTGAAGGAATTCCTCATGAAGAAAGGCTTCAAACCTGGTTCACTTGATCCCACTCTTTTCACTAAATCTTATGATGGTGAATTATTTGTGTGCCAAATATATGTTGATGATATTATCTTTGGATGTACTGACCAACGCTATAGTGATGAATTTGCCTAATATGATGAGTGAAGAATATCAAATGTCTATGATGGGAGAGTTGAAATTCTTCCTAGGTCTTCAAATTCCTCAACAACGCAATGGTATATTCATATCTCAGGAGAAATACCTCAAAGATGTACTGAGGAAATTCGGTATGCACGATTGCAAAGGCGTCAAAATTTCTATGCCCACAAACGGCCATCTGTGTACTGATGAAAATGGCACTGACTTCGATCATAAGGTATACTGCTCCATGATTGGTTCTTTATTGTACTTATATGCATCTAGGCTAGATATAATGCTTAGTGTTTGCATGTGTGCCCGATTTCAAGCTGCACCGAATGAATCACACCATAAGGCTGTGAAACATATTCTTCGATATCTAGCTCACACACCAACACTTGGATTATGGTACCCCAAGGGCTCGGCTTTTGATCTCATTGGATATTCAGACTCTGACTATGCTGGTGATCGTGTGGACCGCAAATCAACATCTGGTACATGTCATTTCCTCGGAAGATCCTTGGTCAGTTGGTCCTCGAAGAAACAGAACTGCGTATTACTCTCTACCGCTGAAGCTGAGTATATTGCTGCTGGCTCTTGTTGTGCTCAATTGTTATGGATGAAGCAAACTCTCAAGGACTATGGTGTCAACGTGAAGAATGTGCCTCTCTTCTGTGACAATGAGAGTGCCATCAAGATTGCTTACAACCCAGTTCAGCACTCGAAGACAAAGCACATTCAGATTCGTCATCATTTTCTTCGTGATCATGTGTTGAAGGGCGACATTTCTATTGAACATGTGAAGACTGAAGAGCAGCTAGCCGATATCTTCACAAAGCCCTTGGATGAGAAAAGATTTAGCAAGTTGCGGTGTGAGCTAAATATCTTAGAATCTTCGAATGTTCTTTGAATTGGACACTCATCCTAACACTTATGCAAAATTGATGACTTACATGTGCAACACATGAAGAAATTGTTCTTCTTCAATCAATGAAGAATAACGCTCTAAGCGTGAATAAATTAATGAAGAATTTGATCCTCAGAACCCTACGACAATTGTGCGCGGTGTCTGAAATCATCATTCTTATACGGTGGGTCACGCCACCACAAAAGTTGAAAATCTTCAATTTGAGTTTTTGAAATTCCTCAGTTGTTCGTATTCTTCAACTTTGCATTGTCTTCACTGTTTCCATCTCTGTTCTTCATTGGCTATATATATATATATATATATATATATATATATATATATATATATATATATATATATATATATATATATATATATATATATATATATATATATATATATATATATATGAGTTTATGTCCTCTACAACATTCACTTATTGCTATTTCTTCACGTTGCTTTTTGTGCTAAGTGAATGTGATCGGACCCATCCCCCTCTATGCTAAACTCAATCCATTCCATTCACAAATCCTTCATATGCATTCTATTTGAAACTTGTTCAAAATCTTCATTGTGTCCTTGTCAGCTGAAGAAATTATGAACGCAACGTTGAAACTTATCCTTTCCAAAATTTTCGGTTTTGCGGCTCAAATCGTTCCGCTTCCCACGACAATACTTATCTATTCACCCACGATCTCACATGATCTCCACAACACAGTACGTGGGTGACACATGTCGTGCGAATGAGAATGGTCAGGGGCACGTTCGTCCAATTTCTTCGGGCGAACGGTTTTTCATCTCAGCTATAAATACCCCTCCCCTTCCCTCACTTCACTTTTTACTCCGCTCGTTCTCACTCTCCCGCTCGAGCTTCTCCAACCCTAGCGCTGCCGCTACTCCATCGTCGCCGGTGAAGAAGAGCTTCACTGCCTCGACCTCGTCGCCGTCGTACTCGCGCCGGCCACAGATTTCTTCACTCCGCCGCCGCCGTAGCTATCTTCCTCCGCCAAGTTAGGGCGTGGAAGATCTGCACAGACGAACTTCACTTCTCCATCCCAAAGTTAATCGTGTTCTTCATCCAGGGTAATTAAAAGTTACTTTTACTGCCCTCTTTGATTCAAATGTTTTCTTCAAAATTCTCAAAAGGTGTTTTCTTCGTCGAATCTTCACACACTAAACACCTCACATATCATCTGTTCTTGATTTGATTTCTCTAAGCTATGTTTTTCTTCAAGATTCCTCAATTGTGTGGATTTTCAATTTACACAACTCTGGAACCTAAGACAAAGAACGCTTAGTAATATTCTTCAAGACTCGTCTAGTCGAATTCCTCAAACTTGTTCTTTTTACAAAACCTTCTAAGAACGCATATGACCTCTCCAAATTCCTCGCAACTATACTCTGTTCACAGGTACTCATGTCTACTGCTAAATCACTAGGTTCTCACCAACTTAACTCATTTGCAGCTTTCCTCGAAGAAAAGTTGCATACTTCTTCAGAGAATTCATTTGTTCAAATTCCTCGTCTGAAGAAAATGGCTGATGGAAAGAAGCCACAAAAAGGAGGAAAGAGGCCTGAGGTCAATACTGCTTTCAAGATACCTGAAGACATATATGCCGACTATTGCACTCCTGATGAGGCAAAGTTTAGAAAAGAGGACAAGAATCAACGCAAAGTGCGCATACAAAGAATAGAGAGGAGATGGGCACGTGAGTGGAGGGAGTACAGATATGTGACTCCAAATACATGAAGAAATTCACACTCAATCCTCCCTACCCAAGACCTCCATTGGCACATGGCCAAGTTGCTGATCCCACAAGCCTCAAGCGTGGTGAGGATTTTCCTGAAGAATAGGCTAAGCGCCAGGCCAAGTTGGCCAAACAAGCAAAAGAAGCAGTGAGGAAATTCAATGAAGACTCTGCTGCTGCTGCTGCCTCTGCTTCCAAGCCTAAGAAGGCCATGGCTAAGAAGCCTGCTCACAAGCCAAGTGCTTCTTCCTCAGCAATGCCCTCACGACCAGTTTCTTCAAAGCCCTCACGGCAAATTCCTCTTACTACTCCTGCTCCTCCAAAGTCCTCAGCTCCTCCGCAAATGTCTTAAGATGCTGCAGTAAAGTCATCTACTCCAGTGCATCTTGCCACATGTCAGAGGACTGTGTGCATATCCATTGCCTTAGGAGCCTCTGCAAGCTCCTCAGCTGCCCCAAGTTCCTCAGCGATACCAAGTTCCTTAGCTGGTCCCTCGCTGCTGAAGAAAAAGACAACTGCTGGACGAGGCTCTCGTCCAAGTCCTCATAAGAAACAAGTTGCTTTCTAAGTGCTGTCTGATGATGAAGCCAATGATGAAGAACTGGTTCAAATCGTCAGAGACGGGCAAGAAAGGGCCGCTAAAGCCAAAGGAAGCGAAGTACCACTGTTGTTGGACCCAAAGGTAATCCTTGATTTCATTGATCTCTGGCATAAGGACACAAACACTCCTATGCCTAACTTCAACTTGACTCCTGGCCAAAGTCATATGCTGACCGCCTTCATAGGCGAAGAAAAATGGAAGTTTAAAAGGGCCAGGCAGACAAAGAAAGCGCAGTACAAGAAGGGGCGCTTCTTGAAGAAAAATGTTGTCAACATGACAACTGAAGAACTTGTAAAGCTTCATGGTGAAATCAAAACCCTCAGTGATGAATTTGAAGCATATCGCGCTGACTGGATGGGTGCCAAAGTCAGATTTGTAAATTTGACTAAAGGTTTTTCTTAAAGTGCTGCTCTTAAGATACACATTGAAATTCCGTAGGCTGACACATCTGCTCAGTCTGCTGAAGGACATGCCAGCACGACTGAAGAACATCAGGCTACTGAAGAAAATCCCAGGGCTGATGACCCCACTCCAGCCACTGAAAAATTGCCAGAGCAACCTCTAGTGTTGCGCCTGAAGAAAATGTCAGGCTAGCTGAAGCTACAAAGGTTGTGCCTGAAGATCGTGAAGAAGTCAGGAAAACTGGATGAGTTGTGCCTGAAGAACTTGAACCAGATTCCTCTACTACTCCTACGCCTACACCAACTCCTATCCTTCCATCTGCATCAGATGTGAAGAAGACAAAGGTTGCAGAGCCTACAACTGTGAAGAAAAGGAAGGCATCAGCTTCTTCAGATTCTTCAGCTCCAAAGAAAATGAAGCCCTTGACAAGCTCAGCTGAGAATCCAATTGATGTCGTTCCAATTTCATGTATGCCATCAAAGGACCTTGTTCCTTTTGATGAAGATTATGTTATTCCAAGTGAATCGGATGAATACATTCCCTCTGCTGCTTCCTCAGAGAAGACGGATGAAGAAATTGAAGTGGATCCTATCCCTTCAACCCCAATCATCTCCTCGCCTATGCCTCAGTTTACTGCTGAAGAGGCCGGCGTTGAAGAATTGGAAGAACAAGACTCAGACGTGGACATTGGCAATGCCACTCCCTTGATGACTGATGAATTCTGGGATAGTCAGCATCCCAACTCCCCTCTGTTCACGCCGCTGCAACAAACTCCTTATTCACCAGTGCCAACCTTTCCATTGGGCTTTGAGGAAACTCATCCCACATAGTCTGTCCATGAAGACATTCCAGCCACTAGTGCTGAAGAAACTACTGCTGTTGCTGAATCTATAAAGACTACCACTGAAGAGGAACCAAAAATTCCTCAGACTGAAGAACCAGAGATTGCGAATCTAGAGGTTGTGATGCAATTGACTGACACTCCTCAACCCAAGCCAAAGGATCCTTTCTCAAGGAAGCAAACTTTCAAGAAGGCTGATTTCTTCAACGAGCATGTGTTCTTCACTGATTTCAATCCCTATGACTCTGCTCGCATAAGGAAGAGGCGTTTCTGGACTGCTAGTCAGGCAAATTTCTATTCCTCAGTGCTTTACAACAAAGACAAAGTCTTCGATCATCAGCATATTCCGCACGTGGATATGGAATCTGTGCCGTGTTTTGTGACAGTCCTTAGTGTTCTTCACGATGCTGGACTTTTGGGTTTTTGCACTGATATATGCGATTGGAATAAAGAACTGATTCTCCAATTTTATGCAACCCTGCACATCACAGGAAATTCTGAAGATGCGAATTCATGGGTGCTGGACTGGATGTCTGAAAACACTCACTACAAAGCACCAGCCTTTGAATTGCTTCAGGCTCTACCTCTCAGTCCTCCAAATGAAGCAGCACGTTGCATGTATGAAGAAACTGAACTCACTGATCATTACATGCAAGTTCTTATGAAGCCTTTTCAGCTAGGTCAAGCCCCACGGACCAAATTCCTCGTGAAGGAATTGTTGTTTCTGCCACGGACTGTCTATCGCATTCTGACGAAGACATTGAGTCCAATCAAGGGCCACGACTCGAATGATGAAGAAGTCGTTGGCATCATGAAGAATCTGCTATTCAACATCATCCATGGCGTTCCCGTCAACTTCCATTATTTCTTCATGAGGACAATGGCAAATGTTGCACTGTCCCCTTTCAACCTGAAGCCTTATGCTCCATGGATTATGAGATTCATTAGGACAAGGTCTTCAGTGAATTACAAAGCTGACACTCTCAATCATTGCAGCTACTTGCCCCCAATTGAAGTCCTCAAACGGACATTTTCCTCAGCTGATGACAAGGGCAAGGCCACTGGTGTTTTTGATGAAGGCACTCGTCCATTGGATGGTCAGTTTCGCAAAGCTGCATCTTATTCCACCAATGATGACTCTGCCACTCATGACTCTGCCGCCAACGCTCCCAAGCAAAATCCTCAAGGCACAGCTCCCAGGGTGATGACTGATCATGAGCTTCTCCTGAGTCTTCATCAGAAGGTTGATCGCAACCACAAATGGGTCAAGCGTCAGTTTGGTTCAATTCTTCACAACATGACATCTACACATAATGCAGTGAAGAAAAGCCATTACTACCTTCCTGAAACCCTCAACCGCACCTGGGCTGTTCTGTCTCATCTGTATGGCGAAGAAGATCTGAAGAAAATGGGTCTCAAGGATGACTTTGACTGGTCTGCTCCTCCTCCGAAGATATACAAGAAGGTCAAGGTTCCTCCCTTGGTGGCTAGCTCCTATTCTTCATCGCGTGAAACCGACGAGTATGAAGACTTGGACGACACTGCAGCAGGCCCTACATCAACCAACGACCCCAAAAACATTGGCACTCCTTCATCATCTTGAGATTCTTCAGGGGCGTTAGTCCTCAGTTTTGATCCTTTTGGTCATTCGATGACAAAGGGGGAGAAATTTGAATTAGTCTTCAAGCGAGTCTATATAACTGGGCAGTTTTTTTGCTAAGTTACAACTCTCATTCTTCTGATGACTTTGTGGATCGAGTTGTAAAGTTAAACTCTATGGTGACCTGATACTTTTGTTGTGGTGTTTCTGCATGCTTATTCCTTATTAATGTTATGCACGCATGCTGAATTACATCAGTCACCATATTTCATCATGCATTTCAAATTCTTCATATTATATGTCAAATGCGTGTATGAATTACAAGATATAGGGGGAGATCTCCATGATTCTACTCTTCAAGTGTGCATTGCTTCAAAAGCAAATTCCTCACTATGCACATCTTTAGGGGGAGTTCTTCTATATCTTGCAATCAAATTCCTCAATATCAATATTTACACTTCATATGTTTATCCCCGTTGAAAACTTAACCTATATTGTCATCAATCACCAAAAATGGGGAGATTGTAAGTGCATCTAGTGCCCCTTAGTGATTTGGTGTATTGAAGACTTATAGGTTAAGGGACTAATGTGTTTATGAGTGTACACATGCCTATAAGTCTATCAGGAGTTTGATATTTATAGAGAAAGTTGATCCCTAAAAATGAAGTTCTTCGACTAAAGACTTTGGATTTCTGAAGAATTTCTGAAGACTTTGAAAGTGAAGGAATTGGTGTGACCTTGAAGACTTGGTATTCATTTGAGGAACATAAAGCGTGAAGATTTTTGTTTTCGTAGTTTCATTTTCCCTTTCTTGAGTCATAGGAAACACCGTACTGTCAAAGGGGGTCTAGGAAATACTAAGGAAAAATTTCCATGTGATGCTCAACTCAAAATTCTACACCTACCAATCCCTTCGAGTGAAGCCATTGGAAATCTCATACAGTTCAGTCATATTCTTCAGTAACAGAGACAAAGTTCTTCTGGTCTCTGAGGAATTTGTTCTGACTGAGGAGTTAGGAATTCGCCAGTGCGGATTGCCTACACAGTGAGGAACATGATAGCCCTGAGGAATTTGATACTTAAATTTCCGACCGTTGCTGTGCTATGCGCCAGCTATCCCAAAATATCTACCCACCTAACGGTCATATCATTAAAGGGCATTTATTTCTTATCATGTCGGGATGCTCCCTAGGCTATAAATAGCCGCCCCTACAACCACTAGCTGGTTGGCTGCTCTGAGAGAAACTGACACTTGTCATAAGAGCAACCCATCCTCCGAGGACTTTGAGTGAAAATCATCAAGTGAGGAAATACCCAAAACCAAACCCAAACACTTACAAACCCAAAAGTGATTGAGCATCATTGAAGATATTGATCCTGCATGGATCCGACGCTTGTTACCTTTGAAGACTATGCTTCTTCGAGATGATTAGGCGTCTTGGTCTAGAGCATCCAAGAGGAATCGTGGATCGCCGAGTGACCGAGTCTGTGAAGGTTCGGAAGTCACCTGAAGACTAACCACGAGTGATTGGGTGAGGTCTGTGTGAACTTAGCTCAAGGGGAATACGGTGAGGACTTAGTGTCTTGGACTGTGTGTCTAGGGCTGGGTGTCCGGGACTGTGTGTCCTCAGGTTTAAATACCTAGCCGCCCTAACCAGATGTACAACTGAGACAACAGTTGGAACTGATCTAACAAATCATTGTCTTCACCAAGCTTACTAGTTCTATTTCATCAACTCTTTCATTCCTCATATCTATGTTGTGTGCCATCTCATATCTGTTTGAAGACTTTGACTGAAGACTTTCTCAATTTCCTCAGTTCAATTTCATCAGTCTGTTTTGTCTTCATCCTGTGTTATTCTGTGATTACGCTTTCTGTACTCTGTGTTTGTCTTCATTTCTTCATGATGACCATGCTTGTATTCTATTATGTTTACTTCTGAGTACTTATTCCGCTGCAAGTAGTTCTTCGCTAAGGAATTTCTTCAACAGCAAATTCCTCAGTGAAGAATTCATAAAAATCGCCTATTCACCCCCCTCTAGTCGATATAACGCACTTTCAAAGTGTTAACGCCCTATAGTCCGATTGACTGGTTCACCGCATTATCACCTCCTTCATGGACCAAGACGTTGGATAAAGAGTGATTAAATGCTTTTTCGAACACCCCCGTACTTCCTATGAGGGGGCTCAAGCCGACGACTAGAAAACTTTCAGATTATATTAAAATGGCTGCACAGGAGGAATTCAAGCTTTCGAGCAAAAACATATAAATAGATTAACTATGAAATTGTGTTTACAACTCATACACCTCACTTGAACATCACATCTTTGGAGCACTGACCCTCTATTAAGCGAGTGGCCTCTTAGACGTCTTCAAAATAGTGCTCCGGCCCAGGACGGTCCTTGCCCTTGGGTGGACTCTTCGCCGCAACATCAATGGCCTTCATCTTCCCCTAGAATGTCTTGACTCGGGCGAAAGCCATCCGTGCAACCTCAATGCACGTCCACCTCTTCACAACGTCGATACGCGGCACCATGTCAACAAGACTTTGCACCAAACTGAAGTAGCTAATCGGAACAAACTCTGTTGGCCATAACTGGACTATGACGTTCTTCATGGCAGCGCAGGATATCCTATGAAGTTCGGCCCATTGGGACATCTGTGCATTCAGCAGCAGAGGGCGCTTTGATGTGCCAAACTATTGACCAGAAAAGCTTCTCCATTGCGTACCCCTCTCGCGCTTGATAATACCGCGCCGCATAGGAAGAACTCTTTGGCAAGTCTAAAAACTCGTCCGGAGAACTCCACACTCGGTCAAGCTGAGCATAGTTCGGATCGCCGAACTTAGTCTGTAGCAGAAATAGCTTACCAGCCGCAATCTCCCTAGCTTGCCGGATTTCTTCACGGGCCACTCTGGATTCCGACCGCACTTCTTTCGCCTGTCGTAAGGCCTTGTCAAGTTCAGCCGCATTGGCCTCATTCTCCTTCTCCAGAAACTCTCAGCGGCCAGTAGCATTTTTCAGTTAGAGCGACATCGCGGATATCTTCTCCTCGTGTTGGCGCCGTGCAACTTATTCGGATTTTAACTCAGCCGATACCTTTTCAGCAGCCGCTCTGCTACACCGGGCCTGCTCATTGGCCCGGGCCAGCTCCGCTCGAATAACTTCAACGGCAGCAGCACCATCTACAGCCATGCATATTCCAGCATATAACTTTTTAGCATCATGCTCATACCACAAAAATGTATGGGGATTGCCCCGAATGCATACCTTGCGACTCATCAAGACGCATCTTGATTAACGCAAGATCGTCCCCCGCCATATCCAGCTTCCGCTGGAGCTCGGCAATAACCATAGTCTGGGAAGTGGCCGAGGGGGAAGCAGCCTGTGTTCAAGTTCATCAGGGAAGTCCTCGAATGTTTCTTTTTGATCCTCCGTTTGCTTCCCATTGGAAGCTAACCGGAGTCTCAGGGGCTACTACCTATACATAGGTGCATCTTTGCAAATAAAACATAACTGGAAACATTATATTACAAACCTCGAAGCCTTTTAGCAGGCTCATGAAGGATTCATTCAATCCGCTCTTCGCGAACAAAATCTTCTCAACCACTGTATCCATCAAGGGACGCAGCTCCCCCGAGACAGATGCTTTTCGCAACATGTCTCGCAATATATCCTGAGCCTCCAGGTCTCCGGAAACCGCTCTAGGAGCACAACCATCCTTTGAAGGAATCAATCCAACCGTCTCCAGAACCACCGTCGGCTGCAAGCCAGATAGTCCGAGGCCTTTATTATCTGCCCCGGAAACCCGGATGGTCGGAGATCCACCTTCGGGTACTACCTCTTTTATCACCTGCATAGCTTGTTGATCTACAAAAACCCTCCGCAACGACACTTCAGAGTCGTCCGCCTTATTAGGCGAGGAGGTTGGGGGAGGCGTCTCGCTCTCCATCATCTCTGGGAGGAGACCACCCGAAGAAGAGGATTGCCTAGAAAAACTCTACGCCGACCTGTAAAAATACACGGACACATTATGTATATCTACGGTAACAACAAAAGGGGCGGTACATTATCATAGTACCCCGGATTCACTTACGGTTTGGTTGAGGGCTTGTCCCCATGTTGGAGCTGTTCAACGGCGTTGCTTTCCAAACCCAAGCCGCTCGACGGTGGCATCTTGCCTCTCTTAGACAGCCTTTCCCAACCTTCGGAGGTGGCTCTTTTCCTCCTTTTCGGAGAAGGGATACTGGGTCCTCTTTCGCCTCTGTCTTCATGCGAGGAAATCGATTTCTCTAGACTCAGTATCCGACTTACCTCCGGAACAAAGGTCATCTCGAGTCTTCTCACTCAGCTCTTTACTCTCCCCTGCCGGCGCCTGGTATGGTGCCGAGGCCAGCATCCTTGTTAACATGGGACTAGCTGAGTTTCGGGAAGGGGAGCTGGAAACCTAATCCATTCCACTTTCTTTATCCAGCCGTGAAAAGGGATGATTAGGTCAGTGTCTTATCACTGGGTGTCTGATTATGAGGTGTTCGGCAAGCGGGTACTGTCAGATTCAGGGCTTCGCAAAACCCGTTAAGTTCGAACATAGGGACGTGAACGAAGATCTCTCCCACTCTCATCTACCTAGTGCCTTGCTCTCGTCGTAGTGGAAGGATTCAAGCAAACAATGAACAAAGCACACAAGAGTTTATCCAGATTCGGGCCACCGCGTGGTGTAAGACCCTACTTCCTGCTTTGGTGGATTAGCCTCGGGCGAGCCGGGATACAAGCCAGTACAAAGGATCCTGGGCTCAGGAGGTGAGCTCAGGAGGGTCAGGAGGCTAGTGTTCTTGCTCCTTTTATGGTGGCAGAGTGTATCTGTCCCTCCTCTTTGAAGTGGGAGTCCTAGCTACTTATATAGGCGGCCACGGTCCTCTTCACCCGAAATTTTTTGGTGGGAAGGGATCCCACAACGGCCATTTTTGAGCGGGAACACAAGGACGTACCTACCCTGACAAAAGTAGTCTTCACCTGCAAAAGGATCAGGCGATGACGCGGTGGTGGGCTCGACGATGACATCCTCCTTGCCGTCCTTGCGGTCTTCGGTCTCGTTTTTCACCAATGAGGAAACCTTTGCCCCGCTCCTCGGGAACTTGCGGCTGCACTGTCCCCCTTGCACCGAAATGGTAACTGCGCCGCTGGGGCGCGCTGGCACCACTGGCACGATGCGTCATTGCTGATATCACTGCCTCCTCCTGAGGCAGGCTTGGCCTTGGGTTCTCCGCCCCTCCGGAGCACCTGGCTGAGGCAGCTCCTGAGGGGTCTTGGCGTCGTTCTCCTCGCGAGGCTTAATCCCCTCGCGAGGGTCTTGGGCAGATGGTCGATTCGTTGGGCCATACCAGGCCGTAGTAGGAGCGCGTCGCGGCCCGCAGACAGGCAAGTATGGGTACCCTGGTTCCCAGTACGCCGACAGTAGCCCCCGGGCCCAAGGCGCGCACAGAGTTGGCTTCAGGGTGAAACCTTAGTCAAGGACGAAGCGCCACGGGCCCTAAAAGGCTGTGGGCCAGGCCGGCGTGCGATTGTTGGATGGGACGTGGCGGCTCTGCTTCCCACGCAGCATTGGTGATTGTGCGACTTGACAACTCCTTGGCGCGGGCGACGAGGGAGTAATGGCTGCGATGCCATTGGTCGGCGGTTGGGCTCCTCTGCCCTATAAATGGGACTAGGGGGGGAAGCCCCCAGGCCATTTCCAAGCCAGCGCCGTCTTCTCCTTACTTGTCCTTAGCTCTCTCTCTTGTCGCAAGATCTTCATGGCACTACCGAGGAGGCCATCCGCCGCGGAGAAGGGGAAGACCCCAAAGGATCCAGTCCCATTGCCACCGAAGACGGGTCACGGTCGTCCCCACAAGTATGCCGCTGTGCCTGCAGCGGCTTCTCGGGGAGGCGGGGGCGGCCTTCTGAGCCCCGCCGCGGCACCGGTGGACGGCGCGGGGCGTCCTCCCATGGAGAAGGTGGTCGCGGCCGCGGAGGAAGGGGGGCGCGCAACGGTGCCTGCTGGTCGCGCGCCCTCCGCGCCCACAGCTCCATTCCTTCGATGTCTCGTCGGAGTTCATGTTGTGGGCGGAGAAGCCCGGTGGCCCGTGGCTCAGGCTTCCCCGCTCGTTTGGCGACGTGCTACCGGCCGGAGGCCTTGGAGGTATATGGCTGCAGGCCGACTGTTGCTGCAGTGGCGCGTCCTGGGTGGAGGTTGACGTGGCTCCCTCGGGCGATGTGTTCTTGGAGCGTGGCTGACAGTCGTTTGCCCACGCACGCCGGCTGCAGGGGAGGTGTGCGCTCCACTTCAGGTACGATGGTGTCTCCACGCTGTTCCTCAGGGTCTTCTCAGAGGAAAGGAGGCGCCTTTGGTGCTGTCCCGAGGCTGATGACGAGGAGGACGAAGACGTCTGGAGGAGCAGCTCCTCCTCCGAAGACGACCTTGGTCCTAGGGGGCATCGTGGGGCCCCCCTCTGTGGCAGCAGCAGCTCCTCGAGCAGTGGCGGCTGTGACGAACCACCACGCTGCCGAGCTCGGTACGGCGAGGAGAGGGGATCGCCGCGCCGCTGCGATTCGGTGAAGCCAAAGGAACCGGAGGATTCCAACTGAGCGGGAGCGGCTTCTGCATCTTCTCCTTTCTTTTCCTTCATGTCCTTTCTGCGTCAAAATTTCAAGTTGCCTTGAGGAGGCGTGTAATGGATTGTGATATATGTATGAAGCGAGAACTCGCTGTCATGCTTTTGTTGGCAGAGTGAAGTTACTTAGCTTTTATGTGCCATGCCGTCCTAAGGCGGAGTCCTCCTGACTCCGGCATCATGAGCCCCATCGGGTCGTGAGGAGGTGGCTGAGTCTGATGGGCTTGTACAGCCCCCGAGCGGGGGTCAATCGCTGAGATCTGCCGAGAGTGCCGAGCGCGGGTTAGAGCACCAAAGCCTGATTGGCTCGGTAGATAGGTTGCACGGACTGAGAAGCCCGACGCCAGAGCCTGAGCAGGCTTGGCCAAGAGAGGTCACGGGGCCACGGCAGACGAGGGCCGGTGAACGACGTGCCCCAGCCCCACGCGCGAGGCGCGTGAAGGAGAGCGAGCGTCATAGCTGAACTTAAAGCAGGCGAGAAAGATCCCAAACACAAAACTCTCCACAAAATGCAGGAAGAGCAAGAAACATGAGAACTTCATAGCATGGGGTAGAGGAAGGGCTGATAGCCAAGGAAGTAGAAAAGGCTGACAGCCAAACACCACGCAAAAAGGAAAAAAGGCCGCGTCCGACCCCTACACTAGGTCTTCTTCCCAGCGCGGAGCTATGGACTGCCACTGGGGCGTGAGTGGGAGCCCCTTCTGAGGGCCCGTAGGCAATGCACAGGAGATTCTGAGGCGTGTACATCCCCAACTCATTATTACGTTAGAGTGTCACGGGCGGAGACCTTCATGGGCACGGAGCCTTGATTTTGGATAGAACCTCCCGAGGTGCTCGATGTTCCAGGAATTCTGGATAGGTATCCCATCCTGTGTCTCCAGGTGTACAGCACCAGGCCTAGAGACACGGGTGATTCTGAACGGGCCCTCCCGCATGGGCGCGAGCTTGTGTAGCCCCTCGCGAGAGAGGACCCGCCTCAGGACCAAGTTACCAACTTCAAGTGTTCTTTCACGGACACCGCGGTAGTGGTACCGCCGCAGCGCCTGCTGGTAACGTTCCGCCCTGAGGGCAGCTCGGCAGCGGCCCTCCTCGCCGAGCACAAGGTCCATTAGACAGGCGGCGGCCTGGCATTCCTCATTGAAGGCCAAGACCCGTGGGGAGCGATGCTTGACCTCGTGAGGGAGGACCGCTCCGCCCCATAAACGAGAAAGAAGGGAGTCTCCCCCATAGGTTTGGTGGCAGTGGTTCGGATTGACCATAGCACGGACTGGAGTTCGTCGATCCAGCCCGTGCCGCAAGCCTCAAGCTTCTTCTTGAAGCTGCGCGTCTTGAGGCCACGCAAGACCTCCGCGTTGGCACGCTCGGCCTGGCCGTTGCTCCTGGGGTGGGCCACTGAAGCGTAGCAGATTTGTGTTCCAAGGTTAGCACAATATAACCTGAAGAGATTACTTGTGAACTGCGAACCGTTATCCGTGATGATGCGGTTGGGGACCCCAAATCGCCTCATGAGGCCCTGGATGAACTTGTCAGCTAACCCGGCTGGGATCACGCAAACAGGCTCCACTTCCGCCCACTTGGTGAATTTGTCGATGGCGACGTACAAGAAGCAGTAGCCCTCTGCTGCCCGAGGAAATGGACCTAGGATGTCCAATCCCCAGACCGCGAAGGGCCAAGAAAGTGGAATCGTCCGGAGGCCTTGCGCTGGGTAGTTGTTCTGCTTGGCGTGAAACTAGCACGCCTCGCAGGCTCGCACGAGTTCCGTGGCGTCGTTGAGCACCGTGGACCAATAGAAGCCGTTGCGGAAGGCCTTGCCCACGAGGGTGTGGGACAACGAGTGATGACCACAGTCTCCACCGTGGATATCAGCCAGCAGCTCGCCCACGAGGGTGTGGGACAACGAGTGATGACCACAGTCTCCGCCGTGGGCCAATAGAAGCCGTTGCGGAAGGCCTTGCCCTCGAGATGCATTTTAGCGAGACGTCGTTGGGGCGCCTCCTATAGAGTTCACCATCTTGGATGCAGTAAGCTGAGGCCTGTCGGACCACGCGCTCTGTGTCTTCTTCTTTGTCTGTCAAGGCATCGTGTTGTAGGTACATCTTGAGTTCTTGGGTCCAGCAACCCTTCTCGGGCCCCGCAGCGAGCAACAGGCGGGCTCTAGAAGGTGGTCCTCAGGACGGGACATCGTCCTGAGGCGCCACATGCAGCCCCTGCTGAGGGGAGGCCGGCTCGGGACCTGATGGTGCTGCTGACGGCCTGGGTAGCCGCTCCTCAAAGACGCCTGGCCTTTGAGGCTCCCGTCTGGAGGCTCGCTTGGCGATGTCGTCTCGCTTGGCGATGCCATTCGCTTCTTTGTTGGTGCCTCTCGGCACGTGCTGTACTTCCAGCCCTTGGAATTGCTTCTCCATCCTGCGCACCTCCTCCAATTATGCCCCCATCTGCTCATCCTTGGGCTTGTACTTCTTGTTGGAGAAGTCGACGAGGAGTTGCGAATCGCCCCTGACGGTGAGACGCTTGACCCCCAGCGCGGCGGCAGCCTTGAGCCCGGCAATCAGGCCCTCGTACTCGGCGATGTTGTTGGAGACCTTCTCGCCTGCTGGAAGCAGAGCTGCACAGCGTACGACAACTTATCTTGAGTGGGAGATACCAACACGACGCCAGCCCCCGCGCCGAGGCGCGAGAAGGCGCCGTCGAAGTATACTACCCATCCATCTGGGGTTCGACCACATGTGTGTTGGAAGTCGACAACGAAACGCTCACGAAGTTCCTCTCAGGAGGAGATGGATCCCGCGGGGAGGTTCAAGAGCCAGGAGCGTGCATCGTCTTTGAGAGCCATGGGGAACCAGTTCGCCATGACCTGCTCTCTGCCGTTGGACAACTCGATGCTTTGCTCATAGAGTTGGAGGAACTCCGTGGGGTCGGTGGTTCCATCGTCGCGGAGGCAGGTCCAGCTTGAATTGGCCGGGCCAGACGAGGCACCGTAGCTCAGGAGCTAGGGCGCGACACCTAGCCACGCTCATGATCGCAGGCGCCCTCTGCGCCTGCGGTGCTGGTTCTCGAGGCGCCGCCGCCGCCGCCTCCTGAGGTGCGCGGTCTGGGCGCTGCGGGCCAGGGGGCCCACGAGCCCCTGTATGGGGATGCGAAACTGCCTGGCAGCTCTCCTCGTCGTGCGCGTGGGCTCTGCGGGGCTGGCCATGTCGAGGAACTTCGTGTCGGGCCTCCTGGTCGGCGCGGTGGAGTGGAGGAGGAGTCGGGACCCCGCGGCCTTCGCCCTCTGTCGGGGGTGATGGAAGGTGCGAGGAGCGCGTTGGTGCATGCGCCTTTCCAACGGTGCTGACGCGCTCGGTGATGCGGTGGAGCCATTCGTCGTGGAGGTCACCCGTCGGGCAGTAGCGCAAGAGCTCCCACGCTGTCGGCAGCGCAGGCTGCTGGTAGACCGGCCAGCCTCGGACCAGCGAGGACGACTCCGTGGCAGGTGAGGGTGAAGGCATCGCCGTGCGGACATCCCGCCGCACGGACAGCGGCAGCGAGGAGTCCTGCTGCTCGTGGACAGCCGGGTCGGTGGCGGCGTTGGCAACCGGCGAGTTGGGGCGGAATAGCGCGCCGTTGCCCACAGGCGTCATGTGAGCGACGTTCGTAGCGCGGTGGGCGGCGCGAACTCGGCTCGTGTCCACCATGGCTGTGGAGCAGGGTCGATGACGAGAACACGACGAGGTCGTCGAAGAGGCGAGATTTCGACACGCCCCATACTTGGCTTGCCAAATGTCGGATTCATGGCTCCGGAAAACCCGTTAAGTTCAAACACAGGGGCGTGAACGAAGATCTCTCCCACTCTCGTCTACCTAGCGCCTCGCTCTCGTCGCAGTGGAAGGATTCAAGCAAACAACGAACAAAGCACACAAGAGTTTATCCAGGTTCGGGTCACCGCGTGGTGTAAGACCCTACTTCCTGCTTTGGTGGATTAGCCTCGGGCGAGCCGGGATACAAGCTAGTACAGAGGTTCCTGGGCTCAGGAGGTGAGCTCAGGAGGGTCAGGAGTCTAGTGTTCTTGCTCCTTGTATGGTGGCAGAGTGTATATGTCCCTCCTCTTTGCAGTGGGAGTCCTAACTACTTATATAGGCGGCCACGGTCCTCTTCCCCCGAAATGTTTAGGCGGGAAGGGATCCCACAACGGCCATTTTTGAGCGGGAACACAAGGACGTTCCTACCCTGACAAAAGTAGTCTTCGCCTGCAAAAGGATCAGGCGATGACGCGGTGGTGGGCTCGACGATGACATCCTCCTTGCCGTCCTTGTGGTCCTCGGTCTCGTTGCACCAATGAGGAGTCCTTTGCCATGCTCCTTGGGAACTTGCGGCTGCGCTGTCCCCCTTGCACGGAAATGGTAACTGCACCGCTGGCGCGCGCTGGCACCTGCTGGCGCGATGCATCACTACTGATATCACTGCCTCCTCCTGAGGCAGGCTTGGCCTTGGGTTCACCGCCCCTCTGGAGCACCTGGCTGAGGCCGCTCCTGAGGGAGTCTTGGCGTCGTTCTCCTCGCGAGGCTTAATCCCCTTGCGAGGATCTTGGGCAGATGGTCGATCAGCTAGGCCATACCAGGCGGTAGTAGGAGCGCGTCGCGGACCGCAGACAGGCAAGTCTGGGTACCCTGGTTCCCAGTACGCCGACAGGTACTTACCGGGGTATCCGGATGGTTACAGTCTAGGCCGACATCTTTGGTGGTGTCCGGCCATTGCTTTAATTTCCTGAGAAATACTCCCCACATTCCTTCGTGCCTAGTGCCGAAGAAGTGTTGAAGAGCCAGCGACCCTTCTGGATTGAACTCCCACATGCGAAGAGGCCGTCGCTGACACAGCAGGATACGGCGGACTAGCATTACTGAACAACGTTGACGATATTGATGTCCCTCTCAATGAGGTTTCGGATGCGGCTTTGCAAAAACCGCACCTCGTCCGTTGATCCCCAATCCAACCCCTTATTAACCCACGATGCAAGCTGAATTAGGGGGGCAGGATCGAAATGCGGGCGCAGCAGCCCACTTGGAACCGCGGATCTCGGTGATGTAGAACCACCCCTGCTGGCATAAATCAGAAGACTTGGCAAAGGATCCCTTCAGCCAAACAGAACTGGTGAGCTTGCTCACTATGGCACGACCGCAATCTGCCTGCTCCCCCTTTATCATTTGCGGCTTCACACCAATGGTCTTGAGCCACAAGCCAATGTGCGGAGGAGTTCGGAGGAAGGCTTCACACGTGATGATAAATGTCGAGATAAGAAGAATAGAGTCCGGGGCCAGATCGCTAAAATCTAGCCCATAATAGAACATGAGCCCTCGGACGAAGGGATTAAGTGCAAACCCTAACCCACGGAGGAAGTGGGATACGAACACGACCCTCTCACTGGATCTGGGGGTTGGAATAACCTGCCCCTCGGCCCGAAGCCGATGAATGATTTCTGCGGTCAGATACCTCGCCACCCGAAGCATTGCAATATCTCCCTCGATGACAAACGAAGCCACCCAACGGCCTTGACGGTTGGATCAGGACATGATTGGAGCTTGTGGCGATTGAAACCTGGGTGTTGGAACTTGGGGTAGCAGGGGTTCAGAAAGAAGCAAGCATGAAAGAAAAAAGACGAGTCTGTACCCCTATATAAAGGCCGCGAATATCGAGCCTCTCCTCCTGGGCCTTCAGACTTACCTGTTCCCAAGGAGTTGTACCCAAGCGACGGTTGGGTCACCCACGTCCGGGTCGATAAGAATCCCTTAAAAAAGGGAGAGACACGATCTCCGCTTGATAAGCCATACCAATAAAACCACGCCTCGAGACGTGGGATGACGGGCCAGCTAACGACTCGAAATTAATGGCCGAGCAGGCATGATGTCATATTATCAGAAAATCATCAGCGGATCAGACTCGTGAAATATTATATCCTCTGCAGTTGTGTATACAGGTCCGGATACTATCATCACGTCCGAAGACCATCTTGGAGTTTGAAAAGAAGGGAACCCGCCTTGCAATGCCGAAGAACAATCTGCGCATCAGACTCCTCGTCATTGAAGCCAGGTACAGGGGCTACTGAGGGAGTCCTGGACTAAGGGGTCATCGGGCGTCCGACCTGTTGTCAATGGGCCGGACTGGTGGGCTGTGAAGACACGAAGGCCGAACATTGTACCCATGTCGGGATTGGACTCTCCTTGGTGTCGAAGGCAAGCTAGGCGACCAACTATAAAGATTCCTTCTTATGTAACTGACTCTATATAACCCTCGATCCCCCCGGTGTCTATATAAACCGGAGGGTGTAGTCCGGAAAGGCGAGAGTCATTACCATAGTCATACAGGCTAGGCTTCTATTATTTAGCCATTACGATCTCGTGGTAGATCAACTCCTGTAATACTCATATTCATCATGATCAATCAAGCAGGAAGTAGGGTATTACCTCTATAGAGAGGCCTGAACCTGGGTAAACATCGTGTCCCCAGTCTCCTGTAACCATCGACCTTAGACGCACAGTTCGGGACCCCCTACCCGAGATCCGCCGGTTTTGACACCAACACCTCGCGTCGTGCTTCCTCGCCTTACATGAGGTGCGTCGTCGTGGCACGATTTACATGCGATCCAAAGTTAGCGAGACATGTACCAAAGATACCGGACATAACTGGTGGTCGTCATTGTTGAAGATGTCCGCGCGTCATCGGTGCGGCTCTTGACGGACCCCGTTCTTGTGTGACCTTGGTGATCCCGTCATCCATGCCAATGGATGGAACGCGGGCAGGCCCCTCCCTTGCTTGTGCAGCGAACTTCCTGATGGCAGCATGGCAGCGCCGGGGGCCATTGCCCTGAAGCCAGCCACCAGTCCCTCCGCTGAGCTGTGCACCATCTCTTGTGTCCGGCCTAGCCAACCTGTGGGTAGCTCATGTTTGTTGCTCCTGGGGAGTCTGCCTAGCCTGGTCATGATCCGGGGAAGCACCTCTTGGGCCAGGTGGGCAGCGCTGCGTGCGAGACCATCACTGCAGGACCGTCTGGGCTCGCCCCAAAGGGACAAGTAGGCACGAGTCCCTAGTGGAGTTTGCGATGCTGGCAGGATGCAGAAAGCCGCCACGCCCTCACAGGCGGGCGTCGAGCAGCTCGGCAATTCGGCGAAGCAAGGCGTCGTGACTGCCTTCCACCAGCTGGCATCGTAGCAACTCCCTCGCCAAGAGGAGCGTGGCTCGAGTGGTCGACTAATCCATAAGATCCTGCAAGGACAACGCCACGGTGTAGCTGGAGGAATGCGTGGTCGCACGATTGCGGCACCGTACATGGGAGGGCCGGAACGGGCCATGCCGCTGGTGGTTAGTAACACCAGGAGTGGCACCGGCTATGGGGAGCACTGGGTGCTGGTGAGCTTCAAGACCAGAGGACACCACCTGGTTGGCGTGAACGGTCCAGCACTTGCCACGAGCCTAGTGTGCCCCCACCATGGATGCGGCTCGGTGAAGGCCGAGCGCGGTCGGCGGAAGGGAGAAGATCTTGAAGAGCCCCAACCTATCACGCCAAATGTCGGGTTTAGGGCTCCGCAGACCCAAGAAGGTTCGCACGCTGGGACGTGTACGAAGATCCTCACCCTCAACTTGCTGCCCTGCGACCTGGTTAAACTAGATTCACGTGGGTGTCGGTGTCAAAACCGGCGGATCTCGGGTAGTGGGTCCCGAACTGTGCATCTAAGGTCGATGGTTACAGGAAACTCGGGACACGATGTTTACACAGGTTCGGGCCCTCTCTATGGAGGCAATACCCTACTTGGTGCTTGATTGATCTTGATGAATATGAGTATTACAAGAGTTGATCTACCACAAGATCGTAATGGCTAAACCCTATAAGTCTATTTTGTATGACTATGGTAATGAGTCTCTCCTCTTCGGACTACTCCCTCTAGTTTATATAGACGCCGGGGGAATCTAGGGTTACATAGAGTTGGTTACATAAGAAGGAATCTTCGTAGCTAGTCGCCAAGCTTGCCTTCCACGCCAAGGAGAGTCCCATCCGGACACGGGTACGGTCTTCGGCCTTCATGTCTTCACAGCCCATCAGTCCGGCCCATGGATAACAAGCCGGATGCCCGAGGACCCCTTAGTCCAAGACTCCCTTAGTAGCCCCCGAACCTGGCTTCAATGACGAGGAGTCCGGCGTGCAGATCGTTCTTCGGCATTGCAAGGCGTGTTCCATTCTTCCCGAACTCCAAGATAGTCTTCGGACGTGACGATAGTATCCGGACCTGTATACTCAACTACAGAGGATATAATATTTCATGAGTCCAATCCGCTGACGACCTTCTCGTAATATGACATCACCCCTGCTCGGCCATTATTTTCGAGCTGTTAGCTGGCTCGACATCCCACGTCTCGAGGCGTGGTTTTATTGGTATGTCTTATCCAAGCGGAAATCATGTCTCCCCTTTTTTAAGGGATTCTTATCAACCCGGACGTGGGTAACCCAACCGTTGCTTGGGTACAACACCTTGGGAACAGGCAAGTCTCAAGGACCGAGAGGAGACGTTCGATATTCGCGGCCTTTACATAGGGGTACAGACCCATCTTTTTCTTTCACTCTTGCTTCTCTCTCAACCCCTGCTACCATGAGTTCCAACACCCAGGTTTTAATCGCCACAAGCTCCGATCATGTCCGGATACAGCCGTCAAGGCCGGTGGGTGGCTTCTTTTGTCACGGAGGGAGATATTGCAATGCTTCGGGCGGCGAGGTATCTGACCGCAGAAATCCTTCATCAGCTTCCGGCCGAGGGGCAGGTTATTCCTACCCCCAGATCTGGTGAGAGGGTCGTGTTCGTGTCCCACTTCCTCCGAGGGTTAGGGTTTGCACTTAATCCTTTCGTCCAAGGGCTCATGTTCTATTATGGGCTAGATTTTCATAACCTGGCCCCGGACTCTATTTTTCTTATCTCGGCGTTTATCATCACGTGTGAAGCCTTCCTCCGGACTCCTCCACACTTCAGCTTGTGGCTCAAGACCTTTGGTGTGAAGCCGCATGTGATAAAGGGCGAGCAAGTAGAGTGCGGTGGTGCCATGGTGAGCAAGCTCGCCAGCGCCGTTTGGCTGAAAGGATCTTTTGCCAAGTCTTCCGATTTATGGCAGCAGGGGTGGTTCTATATCACCGAGCCCCGTGGCTCCAAGTGGGCTGATGCGCCCGCATTTCGATCCAGCCCCCCAATTCAGGTTGCATCGTGGGTTAATAAGGGTTTGGACTTGCGATCAACGGACGAGGTGCGGATCTTGCAAAGCCGCATCCGAAACCTCATTGAGAGGGACATCAATATCGTCAACGTTGTTCAAGTAATGCTAGTCCGCCGGACCCTATCGTGCCATCGATGGCCTCTCCATATGTGGGAGTCCAGTCCAGAAGGGTCGCGGACTCTTCAACACTTCTTCGGCACTATGCACGAAGGAATGTGGAGATTATTTTTTGGGAAAGGAAAGCAATGGCCGGACACCACCGAAGATGTCGACCTAGACTGTAACCATCCGGACACCCCGGTAAGTACCCGTTCGCCGAAAACCTCATAATCAGACACCTAGTGATAGCATACTGATTGAATCATCCTTTTTCAGGGCTGCATAAAGAAAGTGGAACGGATTAGGTGTCCGGCCCCCCTTCCCGAAGACTCAGCTAGTCCCATGTTAACAAGGATGCTGGCCTCGGCACCATACCAGGCGCCGGTAGGGGAGGGTAAAGAGGAGAGTGAGAAGACCCGAGATGACCTTTGTTCAGAAGGTAAGTCGGATACTAAGTCCAGAGAAATCGACCTTTACTCACCTGAAGACAGAGGCGAAAGGGGACCCAGAATCCCTTCTCCAAGCAGGAGGAAAAGAGCCGCCCCCGAAGGTTGGGAAGGGCGGTCTCCCAAGAGAGGCAAGGTGCCACCGTCGAGCGGCTTGGGCTTGGAAAGCGATGCCGTCGAACAGCTCCCACATGGGGACAAGCCTTCGACCAAACCGTAAGTGAATCAGGGGTACTTTGATAGCATCCCGCCCCTTTGTCGTTACCGAAGATATACGTAACATGTCCGTGCATTTTTACAGGTCGGCACGGAGTTTTTCTGGGCAATCCTCTTCTTCGGGAGGTCTCCTCCCAGAGATGATGGAGACCGAGACGCCTCCCCCAACCTCCTTGCCTGATAGGGCGGACGACTCTGAAGTGTCGTCGTGGAGGGTTTTTCAACAAGCTATGCAGGTGATAAAAGAGGCAGTACCTGAAGGTGGATCTCAGACCATCCAGGATTCCGAGGCGGATAATAAAGGCCCCGGACTGTCTGGCTCGCAGCCGACGGTGATTCTGGAGACGGGTGGACTGAATCCTTCAAAGGATGGTTGTGCTCCTAGAGCGGCTTCCGGAGACCCGGAGGCTCCGGATATATTGCGAGACATGTTGCGAAAAGCATCTGTCT
This sequence comes from Secale cereale, assembly GCA_902687465.1. NCBI lineage: Eukaryota > Viridiplantae > Streptophyta > Magnoliopsida > Poales > Poaceae > Secale > Secale cereale. Next base: position 203,790,162 of record LR738714.1, read on the forward strand.
CGGGGGAACAGCATACCTTGATGGGTATAGTGGTTGAGAAGATTTTGTCCGCGAAGAGCAGATTGAATGAAGCCTTCATGAGCCTACTAAAAGCCTTTGAGGTTTGTGATATAATGTTTTATTTGCAAAGATGCACCTGTGTATAGGTAGTAGCCCCCGAGACTCCGGTTTGCTTCCAATGGGAAGCAAACGGAGGATCGAACAGAATCATTCGAGGACTAGCCTGATGAACTTGTACACAGGCTGTTTCCCCCTCGGCCACTTCCCAGGCTATGGATATTGCCGAGCTCCAGCGGAAGCTATATGTAGTGGGAAACGATCTTGCATTGAACAATATGCGTCTTGACGAGTAGCAAGGTATGTATTCGGGGCAATCCCCATACTTATTTGTGGTATGAGCATGATGCTAAAAAGTTATATGCTAGAATATGCATGGCTAAAGATGGTGCTAGTGCCGTTGAGGTTCTTCGAGCGGAGCTGGCCCGGGCCAAGGAGTAGGCCCGCTGTAGCAGTGCGGCTGCCGAAAAGGCATCGACTGAGTTGAAAGCCGAACAAGCTGCAAAACGCCAAGATGAGGAGAAGATATCCGCGATGGCGCTCGAACTGAAAAATGCTACTGGCCACTTTGAATTTTTGGAGAATGAGAGTGAGGCCAAAATGGCTGAACTTGTCAAGGCCTTACAAGAGGCGAGAGAATTACGGACGGAATCCAGAGCGGCTTGTGTGGAAATCCGGCAAGCTAGGGAGATTGCGGATGGTAAGCCCTTTCTGCTGCAGACCAAGTTCGGCGATCCGAACTATGCTCAGCTTGACCGAGTTGGAGTTCTCTGGACGAGTTTTTAGACTTGCCGAAGAGTTTTTCCGATGCGGTGCAATATTATCAAGCGCGAGAGTGGTACGCAATGGACAGACTTTTCTGGTCACAGTTTGGCGCATCAAAGCGCCCTCTGTTGCTGAATGAACAGATGTCCCAATGGGCCGAACTTCATAGGATATCCGGTGCTGCCATGAAGAACGTCATAATCTGGTTGTGGCCAACCGAGCCTGTTTCGAATAGCTACTTCGGTTTGGTGCAAAGTCTTGTTGACGCGGTGCCGCATATCGACGCTGTGAAGAGGTCGACGTGTATTGAGGGTGCATGGATGGCTTTTGCCCGAGTCAAAACATTCTGGGGGAAGATGAAGGCCATCGATGTTGGGGCGAAGAGTCCACCCAATGGCAAGGACCGTCCTGAGCCGGAGCATTATTTTGGAGACGTCCTAGAGGCCGCCCGCTTAGTAGAGGGTCAGTGCTCGAAAGACGTAATGTTTGAGTGAGGTGTATGAGAATTGTAAAGACAATTTCATAGTTAATCTATTTTTATGTTTGTTCGAAAGCTTGAATTCCTCCTGTGCGACTGTTTTAATATAATCTGAAAGTTTTCTAGTCGTCGGCTTCAGCCCCCTCTTAGGAAGTACAGGGGTGTTCCGAAAAGCATTTAATCACACTTTTTCCAATGTCTTGGTCCATGAAGGAGGTGATAATGCGGCGAACCAGGCAATCATACTATAGGGCGTTAACACTTTCACTTAGCCATAGGAGTTTTATGGTGGGGCTACGACATAGCCCCTTGTATGTATACGGCGTATTGGAATACGGTGCCTTACATATTTGATCTGAAAAGATCCCTCGTGTGACATGGGGAATCGTGAAAGATTCCAATAAGTCGTCAAGTGGTTGACCAGATCTCGCCGCATCATGACAGTCAGTTTTTGGCTTTCTCGACTGAGGTACTTGACCAGATGAACCGGAAGCACAATTGCTACTTCTTGAGCTTGCGCTATATTCCCTCGAAGAGAAAAGGGTGATGCAGCACCGTAGCTTAAGTATTTCCCTCAGTTTTTGAGAACCAAGGTATCAATCCAGTAGGAGACCATGCGCGAGTCCCTCGCACCAGCACAAACAAATAAGAACTTCGCAGCCAACTGATAGATAGGATAGTAATATTTTTGGTATTTTTGGTATAAGAACAGAAAGTAAATAAAGCAAAGTAAAGTAGATTGGAAGATTAATATGTTGAGAATAGACCCGGGGGGCATAGGTTTCACTAGTGGCTTCTCTCATGATAGCAGAATTCTACAGTGGGTGAACTAATTACTGTCAAGCAATTGATAGAAAAGCGCATAGTTATGAGAATATCTAGGCATGATCATTATATATAGGCATCACGTCCGTGACAAGTAGACCGAAATGATTCTGCATCTACTACTATTACTCCACATATCGACCGCTATCCAGCATGCATCTAGAGTATTAAGTTCAAAAGAACAGAGTAATGCTTTAAGCAAGGTGACACGATGTAGAGGGATAAACTCAAGCAATATGATATAAACCCCATATTTTTATGCTCGATGGCAACAATACAATACGTGCCTTGCCGCCCCTGCTGTCACTGGGAAAGGACACCGCAAGATTGAACCCAGAGCCAAGCACTTCTCCCATTGCAAGAACTATAGATCTAGTAGGCCAAACCAAACCAATAATTCAAAGAGACTTGCAATGATATTATAATCATACATAAAAGATTTCAGAAAAGAATCAAATATTTCTCGTAGATAATCTTGATCATAAACCAACAATTCATCGGATCTCGACAAACACACCGCAAAAAGATTACATCGAATGGATCTCCTCGAAGATCGAGGAGAACTTTGTATTGAGATCCAAAAAGAGAGAAGAAGCAATCTAACTAATAACTATGGACCCGAAGGTCTGCGGTAAACTACTCACAACTCATTGGTGAGGCTATGGTGTTGATGTAGAAGCACTCTGTGGTAGATCCCCCATCCGGCGGAGCTCCGGAACAGGCCCCAAGATGGGATCTCACGGGAACAGAAGGTTGTGGCGATGGAATTAGGGTTTTCTCTGTTCCCTCAATGTTTTCAAGGTATATGAATATATATAGGAGGAATGAGGGCATCGGGGGAGCCAGAGGGGGCCCACGAGGGTGGGGGGCGCGCCCAGGGGGAGGGGGCGTGCCCAGGACCCTCCTGGCCACCTCCTTCATTCTCTCGCATGTACTCCAAGTCTTCTAGGTAGATACGGTTCCGAAAATAACTCTCCCGAAGGTTTCATTCCGTTTGGACTCCGTTTGATATTCCTTTTCTGCGAAACCCTGAAATAGGCAAAAAACAACAATTTGCACTAGGCATTGGGTTAGTAGGTTAGTCCCAAGAATAATATAAAAGTGTATAATAAAGCCCATTAAACATCCAAAACAGAATATATAATAGCATGGAACAATAAAAAATTATAGATATGTTGGAGACGTATCAAGCATCCCCAAGCTTAATTCCTGCTCGTCCTCGAGTAGGTAAATGATAAAAACATAATTTTTGTTGTGGAATGCTTACTAACATAATTCTCAATGTAATTTCTTTATTGTGGCATGAATGTTCAGATCCGAAAGATTCAAGACAAAAGTCTATGTTGACATAAGAAATAATAATACTTCAAGCATACTAACAAAGCAATCATGTCTTCTCAAAATAACATGGCCAAAGAAAGTTATCCCTACAAAAGCATATAGTCTGGCTATGCTCCCTCTTCATCACACAAAATATTCATATCATGCACAACCCTAGTTTCAGCCAAGCAATTGTTTTCATACTCAAATTTTTTCAAACCTTTCGACTTTCACGCAATACATGAGTGTGAGCCATGGATATAACACTATAGGTGGAATAGAGTGGTGGTTATGGAGAAGACAAAAAGGAGGAAGATAGTCTCACATCAACTAGGCGTATCAATGGGCTATGGAGATGCCCATCAATAGATATCAATGTGAGTGAGTAGGGATTTCCATGCAACGAATACACTAGAGCTATAAGTGTATGAAAGCTCATCAAAAGAAACTAAGTGGGTGTACATCCAACTTGCTTGCTCACGAAGACCTAGGGCATTTGAGGAAGCCCATCGTTGGAATATACAAGCCAAGTTCTATAATGAAAATTCCCACTAGTATATGAAAGTGACAAAACAATAGACTCTCTATCATGAAGATCATGGTGCTACTTTGAAGCACTAGTGTGTAAAAGGATAGGAGAATTGTCCCTTCTCTCTTTTCTCTCATTTTTTAAGATGGGCTTTCTCTCTCTCTCTTTTTATTTTTATTTAGCTCCTCTCTATATTTTTTTGGGCCATCTTATTTTGGCCTTTCCTCACATGGGACAATGCTCTAATAATGAAGATCATCACACTTTTATTGACTTACAACTCAAAGATTACAACTCAAAGCTAGAATAATATATGACTCTATGTGAATGATGATGAAGCATGTCATATGAACGGAACGGTGGAAAGATGCATGGCAATATATCTCGGAATGGGTATGGAAATGCCATGAGAGGTAGGTATGTTGGTTGTTTTGTCGAAGGTATATGGTGGGTGTAAGGTAGTGGCGAAGGTTGCGCCGTACAAGAGAGGCTAGCAATGGTGGAAGGGTGAGAGTGCGTATAATCCATGGACTCAACATTAGTCATAAAGAACTCATATACTTATTGCAAAAATTTACGAGTCATCATAACAAAGTAATCAACGCATGCTCCTAGGGGAAGGGTTGGTAGGATTTAACCATCGCGCGATCCCGACCTCCACACAAAGGATGACACTCAATAAATTCCTCAAGCTCTAACTTCGTCACATAGCGGTTCACCATACGTGCATGCTACAAGAATCACAAACTTTAACACAAGTATCTCTCAAATTCATAATTACTCCACTAGCATGACACTAATATCACCATCCTCATATATCAAAACCATCATCAAGTATCAAACTTCTCATCATATTCAATGCACTTTATATGAAAGTTTTTACTATATTCATCTTGGATGCCTATCATATTAGGACTAGTTTGATAACCAAATCACATTACCATGCTGTTCTAAAAGACTCTCAAATAGATATAAGTGAAGTATGAGAGATCAACAATTTCTACAAAATAAAACCACCACCGTGCTATAAAAGATATAAGTGAAGCACTAGAGCAAAACTATCAAGCTCAAAAGATATAAGTGAAGCACATAGAGTATTCTAATAAATTCTAGATCATATTTATCTCTCTTAAAAGGTGTGTCCAGCAAGGATGATTGTGGAAAACTAAAAATCAAAGACTCAAACCATACATGACGCTCCAAGCAAAACACATATCATGTGGTGAATAAAAATATAGTCCCGAGTATAGTTACCGATAGATGAAGATGAAAGAGGGGATGCCTTCCCGGGGCATCCCCAAGCTTAGGCTTTTGGTTGTCCTTGAATTTTACCTTGGGGTGCCTTGGGAATCCCCAAGCTTAGGCTCTTGCCACTCTTTGTTCCATAGTCTATCAAAGCCATACTCAAAACTTGAAAACTTCACAGCACAAAACTTAGCCAAAAATCTCGTGAGCTCCGTTAGTATAAGAAAACTAACCACTACTCAAAGGTACAGTAATGAACTCATTCTTTGTTTATATTGGTGTTAAACCTACTGTATTACAACTTATCTATGATTCATATTCCCCAATACTACTCATAGATTCATCAAAATAAGCAAACAACACACGAAAAACAGAATCTGTCAAAAACAGAACAGTCTGTAGTAATCTTTAACTTTCAAATACTTCTGTAACTCCAAAAAAATTGAGATAAATTGGTAAACGTGAGGAATTTGTCTATTAATCATCTGCAAAAAGAATGAACTAAATAGCACTCTCCAGTAAAATATGGTAGCTAATCTGGTGAGCGCTAAAGTTTCTGTTTTTTACAGCAAGATCATATAAACTTCACACAAGTCTTCCCAAAGGTTCTACTTGGCACAAACACTAATTAAAACACAAAACCACATATAAACAGAAGCTAGATGCAATATTTATTCCTAAACAGAAGAAAAAACACAGAAAATAAAATTGGGTTGCCTCCCAACAAACTCTTGCTTTATAGCCATTAAGATAGGCTTGAGAATTCAATGATGCCCACATGAAAGATAACAATTGAAGCACAAAGAGAGCATCATAAAGCATGTGAAAATCACATCTAAGTCTAACATACCTCCTATGCATAGGCATTTTATAGGAAAACAAATTAGCAACACAAGCAAGATCTAACATATGAAAGGAAGAAGAAAGAAACAATAGCAATCTCAACATAAGGAGAAGTAATTTAGTAACATGAAAATTTCTACAACCATATTTTCCTCTCTCATAATAGTTGCATGTAGGATCATAAGAAAATTCAACAATATAGCTATCAAATAACATATTATCAACACGATCCACATGCATGCGAAGTTGACACTCTTCCAAAATAGTGGGATGAACATTATCTAAAGTCATGACCTCTCCAAATCCACTTTTATCAAAAATTTCATAAGATTGAACATTCTCCAAATATGTGGGATATAAAGTTGACACTCTTCCTATCCCACTTTCAATATTATTGACAACATTATTATCAATCTCATATATATCATGGGGCTTAAATAAGTTTTCAAGATCGTAAGAAGCATCACCCCAATAAAGATCATTGCAACAAATAGTGGGCATAGCAAAATAAGCATCCCCAAGCTCGGGGTTTTGCATATCATTAGCACAATTGGCATTAACAGAATTTATAATAACATCATTGCAATCCTGCTTTTTATTAAAGGAGCTATCGTGAATCACTTTTTCTTTTAACAATTCCTCACAATTGTCAAATTCATGAATTTCAAGCAAAACCCCATAAATATAATCTAGTGCACACAACTCACTAGAAATTGGTTCATCATAATTGGATCTTTTAAAAAGATTAGCAAGAGGATGCAGATCCATATTTTAGCAAGCGAAGATGCAAGCTAATAGAGAGCACATACCAACACAAGCAAACAAGAAGCAAGCGAAAAGAGGCGAACGGAAAAAGAAGGGCGAATAAAACGGCAAGGGTGAAGTGGGGGAGAGGAAAACGAGAGGCAAATAATGTAGTGCGAAGGGTAAGGGGTTGTGATACGTACTTGGTATATGACTTTTGCGTAAGCCTCCCCGGCAACGGTGCCAGAAATTCTTCTTGCTACTTCTCGAGCTTGCGTTGTATTCCCTCGAAGAGGAAAGGGTGATGCAGCACAGTAGCGTAAGTATTTCCCTCAGTTTTTGAGAACCAAGGTATCAATCCAGTAGGAGACCACGAGCGAGTCCGTCGCACCTGCACAAACAAATAAGAACTTCACAGGCAACGCGATAAGGGGTTGTCAATCCCTTTACGGTCACTTACGAAAGTGAGATATGATAGCTAGGATAGTAATATTTTTGGTATTTTTGATATAAGAACAGAAAGTAAATAAAGCAAAGTAAAGTAGATTGGAAGATTAATATGTTGAGAATAGACCCGGGGGCCATAGGTTTCACTAGTGGCTTCTCTCATGATAGCAGAATTCTATGGTGGGTGAACAAATTACTCTCAAGCAATTGATAGAAAAGCGCATAATTATGAGAATATCTAGGCTTGCTCATTATATATAGGCAGCACGTCCGTGACAAGTAGACCGAAATGATTCTGCATCTACTACTATTACTCCACACATCAGTCGCTATCCAACATGCATCTAGAGTATTAAGTTCAAAAGTATAGAGTAATGCTTTAAGCAAGATGACATGATGTATAGGGATAAACTCAAGCAATATGATATAAACACCATCTTTTTATCCTCGATGGCAACAATACAATACGTGCCTTGCTGCCCCTGCTGTCACTTGGAAAGGACACCGCAAGATTGAACCCAAAGCCGAGGACTTCTCCTATTGCAAGAACTATAGATCTATTAGGCCAAACCAAACCAATAATTCGAAGAGACTTGCAAGGATATTATCATCATACTTAAAGGATTTCAGAAAAGAATCAAATATTTCTCGTAGATAATCTTGATCATAAACCCATAATTCATCGGATCTCGACAAACACACCGCAAAAAGATAACATCGAATAGATCTTCTCGAAGATTGAGGAGAACTTTGTATTGAGATCCAAAAAGAGAGAAGAAGCCATCTAGCTAATAACTATGGACCCAAAGGTCTATGGTAAACTACTCACAACTCATTGGTGAGGCTATGGTGTTGATGTAGAAGCACTCCGTGGTACATTCCCCCTCCGGCGGAGCTCCGGAACAGGCCCCAAAATGGGATCTCACGGGAATAGAAGGTTCCGGCGGTGGAAGTAGGGTTTTCTTTGTTGCCTCGATGTTTTGAGGGTATATGGATATATATAGGAGGAAGGAGGGCATCGGGGGAGCCAGAGGGGGCCCACGAGGGTGGGGGCTGCGCCCAGGGGGAGGGGGCGCGCCCTGAACCCTCATGGCCACCTCCTTCGTTCCCTCACGTGTACTCCAAGTCTTCTGGGTAGATATGGTTCCAAAAATAACTCTCCCAAAGGTTTCATTCCATTTGGACTCCGTTTGATATTCGTTTTCTGCGAAACCCTGAAATAGGCAAAAAAACAGCAATTTGCACCGGGCCTTGGGTTAGTATGTTAGTCCCAAAAATAACATAAAAGTGTATAATAAAGCCCATTAAACATCCAAAACAGAATATATAATAGCATGGACTAGTCAAAATTATAGATACGTTGGAGACGTATCAACAATCGCAGTAGTTCTCCCTTTACTACCCTAGCCGATGGAGCGGAACGTAGGGTAGCAAGCACAGGAGCCGGGCAACCCAACTATTGACCAAAGACAATGATTCGGAGCTGATGCATATAAGGCCGAACTTGCAATGCCGAAGTACGCTATAGAGTTGTTCGGGCTTTTGCTGGCAACTCATTTGTTCCCGTACCGAGCCGCTAGCAGGTTATGCGAAGGTATTTCTGTGAAACCACCGTAGGAGCCATATTCATTGGCAAAACAACACGGATGATTAATTCGGATACTGTTTACTAGGACCTAAGCAATATGCCAATGATTAGTTTATATATATAAAGACCCCAACCTCGGCTATTTGACATGTTCGGGGTCGCGTGTTGAGGAAGAGGCATGGTACAGGCTCGAAATAGAGAGTGCGGTCTACAAAAGTTACTTTGGACCTCCTGTCGCACGTATGTGCCGCCTGTCGTCGTCAAGGGGATCCTTGATGGAAGTAGCCCCTTAGGTGAGTGTACGGATCCGAACTCCGATAGAGTCAGTTTTAGATGTTTGTCCTGTTCGTCACCTATTTTTAAGAGATACTGAAGGAAGATATAAAAAGAAAATAGATAAAAAGTGTTATGGGAGTGCTTGCAGGCTTGTCCGTAGTGTGCTTCCGCCAATGCCCGTGGTATCTTTGGTGCGTAGTGATGTATGCGTGGTACAAATTTTGCTGGTGTACGAGGTGGGCGGCGGAAGCCGAACTGCTATTTTCGTTTCGGGAGTAGTCGATCCTCGGGTGGAAATTGCTTCTGACTCCCGGTATTTCGTTGGTGAACCTCTCCGTCGTCCCTATCGCCCGGCGGCCTCCTCCCCTTGTGTTCGGCGTTGAGCATGCCGGCTTCTTAAAGACCCAGCAGTTTCTGTTAGTATGATTAGCTGGTTTACCGGGTGGCCATGAATCTGGCAGGGTCGGTCCAATATCGTGTCTAGGTTGGATGGTTCATCTCGGTTCGCCTTGAGTGGCTTCTTCCGTTGACCGGGCTTGGGATTGCTAAATCCGGCTTTTACCATTGTGTCGCATGATCTTTCATTATCATTACGACTGTTGTGTTTGCCTCGCCGTGGCTTGCCGTTGCCGTCTCGGATTTTGGAAGTGCCCGGGTCGCTTGCATTGTTGCTTCTACGAGTGAGCCAGCTGTCTTCACCCGTGCAAAAGTGGGTCATTAGAGCAGTAAGGGCTATCATGGATTTAGGTCCTTCTTGACCGAGGTGGCGTGCAAGCCATTTGTCCCGGACGCCGGGCCTGAAGGCTGCGAGGTCTTTTGCGTTCGGACAGTCGACGATTTGGTTCTTTTTGACTAAGAACCGAGTCCAGAGCTTTCTGATTGACTCTCTGGGCTGCTGGACAATGTGACTTAGGTCATCGGCATCCGGTGGCCGGACATATGTTCCTCGGAAGTTGTCAAGGAAAGCTCTTCCAAGTCTTCCCAGCTGCCTATGGAATTTTCAGGCAGGCTATTCAACCAGTGCCTAGCTGGCCCTTTTAGCTTTAGTTGGAGGTATTTAATAGCGTGGAGGTCGTCTCCACGGGCCTTATGGATGTGGAGGATAAAAATCTTCTATCCATACCGCAGGGTTAGTTGTTCCATCATATGATTCAATATTGACGGGTTTGAATCCTTCAGGGAATTCATGATCCATCACTTCATCAGTGAAGCAAAGAGGGTGCGCGGCACCTCTATGTAGGGCCACACTGCGGCGTAACTCCGAAGGAGTCCATTTGCGGTTTTTGGCTCGGGCGTGGCTGGGTTTGTCATGTCCGAATAGGTAGCCATCATCGCGTGTCGAGGCATGCCCTCGCGATCCGTAGATCGATCTTGCATGTCCTGCTCTACTGTCCAAGTCCCGCCGAAGGTCATTTGTACAACCGTGAGCTGTGTTATTCCTCTCTTTACGGTGAGGTGGGGCGGTATGGTGTTCATCTTAAGTTGCCTCTTTATCCGGACGGGATTATCGATGACCTGCCGCATTGTGTGATGATGGTGCGGGCTCCAACGCCTCGTCATCGAACTGAGGTAGCAATCTATGCTTCCGGTAGCTTTTGGCTGGGCCATTAAGGCCGTATTCTTCGGTGGTCGGGACTTTGGTCCATCTATCGTTGAGTAGGTCTTGGTCAGCTTGAAGTTGCTGATGCTTATTTTTCAGTCTCCTTGCAGTGGCTATCAGCCTGCGCTTGAAGCGCTCCTGCTCGAGGGGTTCTTCGGGTATGATGAAGTCTTCGTCGCCGAGGCTTACCTCATCTTCGGAGAGCGAAAGATATTTGTCGTCCTCCGAATTTTCGCTTGGCAGGGCCTGTTCATCAGGGCTGGCTTGCCCATTTTCTTGTTCCTCCTGCTCGGATCTTGCTCCAACAGGGTCTTCATTTTCTTCGGCGTCGTCCGGAGTGCTGTTTCTTCCAGTGCCAGTGTTGTTGCAATGTGACTTAGAGCGGCGTTTACGGCGCCGGTATTTAGACTATGTCTCAGGAGGTTTATTCTCAACTGGGTCTTCTTTGTCATCATCGCTAGCTTTTTTAGGTGTATCAACCATGTACCCGTCATGCGAAGAGGTGGCCGTCCCACGTCCCGTGAATGGCGGGTCTTGCTCCTTGTTGGTATCATCGTCTATACCATCGATGTCTTCGGAGCCATAATCAAGCATGTCGGTTAAGTCCTCGACAGTGGCTATGAAGTGGGTGGCGGGTGGGAAGTGAAATTCTCCGTCGTCAGCCCATAGTTCGAACCGGACATGGTTCGGCTGCTATTCCCCCGCCAAGGATAGGTTTTCTAACGAGTCCAGCATGTCGCCTAGGGGCGAGTGTTGGAAGATGCCTGCGCACCGAATTCGAAAATCGGTAACCGATCCAGCTCGGTGTCCGCAGGCGTATGTAGTTCGGAAATTATAGCCAAAGACGAGTCCGGAGTTCTGTTGACGCAAATATTGCAAGGTGTCGAGTCTGTGTGCGGCTCCAACGCCGCGGACTCTGTGGCCTTGAATGGCGCAATCTGCTCCAGATTTAAGGCCGTTGCAGCAACAGGATACATCTCCTGGATGTGATCCGATGATAGAGTTAGGTCATGTTCATCGGAGCGAGGGGGAGTGATTGCCACGGTCTCAAATCGGTCGAAGATCAGGTCTCCACGGATGTTCGCGATGTAGTTCAAGCACCCGAATCTGACTTGATGGCCAGGGGCGTAGCTGTTGATCTGCTCTAGATGGCCAAGCGAGTTGGCCCGCAGTACGAAGCTGCCGAATACGAAGATCTGTCCGGGGAGGAAGGTTTCCCCCTCGACAATGTCACTATCGACAATTGAAGGGGCCATCGAACCTTTCATCGACGGCATAGTGGAACTCTCAATGAAGGCACCAATGTCGGTGTAAAAACCGGTGGATCTCGAGTAGGGGTTCCCGAACTGTGCGTCTAAGGTCGATGGTTACAGGAGACTGGGGACACGATGTTTACCTAGGTTTGGGCCCTCTCTATGGAGGTAATACCCTACTTCCTGCTTGATTTATCTTGATGAATATGAGTATTACAAGAGTTGATCTACCACGAGATCGTAATGGCTAAACCCTTGAAGCCTAGCCTCTATGATTATGGTAGTGAGTCTCTCCTCTTCGGACTACTCCGTCCGGTTTATGTAGACACCGACGGAATCTAGGGTTACATAGAGTTGGTTACATATGAAGGAATCTTCCTAGTTAGTCGCCAAGCTTGCTTTCCATACCAAGGAGAGTCCCATCCGGACACGGGTATAGTCTTTGGCCTTCATGTTTTCACAGGCCATCAGTGCGGCCCATGGATAACAGGCTGGATGCCTGAGGACCCCTTAGTCCAGGACTCCCTCGGTGGGGAAGGAAGAAGATGAGCATGAAAGTTTACCCAGGTTCGAGTCACCTTGCGTTGTAAGACCCTACTCCTGTTTGTGGAGGATTGGCCTCATGAGAGGCAGAACATGAATTTGCTACAGTGGGGAAATGGCCTCAGGAGAGCTCTCATGAGAAAGGAGGACTCAATGGATCGATCCCCTTCCATAGTGGATGCTAGACTCTATTTATAATGGCCTTGGTCCTCATTCCCACATCATTTGGGAGGGAAGGGATCCCACAACGGTCAATTTTGAAAGGGTACAAGCAGTACATCTTGTCTTGGCGAAAGGTGGTCTTCGCCTGCAAAGCTTTCTACCGTGACGCAATGGTGGGCTCAGTGATGACATCCGTCCTGCCGTGCCCGTGATCTTGGTCTTGCTCAAACAGAATGGAAACTTTTGCTAGATTCCTCAAGAACACATGCATGTCCTTGCCTCCTTAGCACCAAAGAGGAAACTGCCTCTTCTGTGCCCCTGGGCCCCCGCCTGGCACCGGTCATCATGACTTACGTCACCACACCCTCGTGATGGAAGGTGCTTGCATAAATATCTCCGCTCCTCCGGAGGCTGGGGAGGCCGCTCCTAGAGAGGTCTTAGCATCGCCTGCCTCGTTGGGCTTGCCCCCCCCCCCGCCCGAGGGTCTTGTCTTGGTGATATTGTTGCTGGTATGTACCAGGCCGTCGATGGAGCCACGCCGTGGGCCGTAGCAAGCAAGTCTGGGTACCCTGGTTCCCAGAACACCGACACTCTCGCTCGTGATGCTTCTCTGCTCTTTCTCTCGCTTGCGCTGCTGATGCTGGTACACGGGTTGCTACAACTACACGAGTTGCTGCTTGGGCTCATGCTCGCTCGCACTGTGCTCTACTCTTCCTCTCGCTTATGCTCCTGCTCTACTCTTCCTCACAGTCGTGCTACTAATGCTGGTACGCAGGCTACTACAGCTACACGAGTTGCTGCTCTGGCTCTGCTCTAGGCACTGCTGCTCCAGCTGCTATCTGCTTGTGTGTTCCCTGTCGATTGCCTGCTAATTTAGATCACTATTTATGTTCTACTACTTCTTGCCCAGCCTAGACTACATCTCAAGTGCTTCTCTGCTACTAGTGCATTCAGTTTCGATAGTAAAATTCAGTTTTAATAGTTAATTTCTGAGGCAACAGTTCTTACCTCATTTGTTGGAGTCAGGTGTTTTTTGGTGATGTAAATTTTACATCTACCACTTTTTGGTGATGTATTTTACATCATCTATTGGATATGCCATTAGAATCCCACTTGAGATTAATTATGTTTGTCTTGTACCGCTTTAGCCTCGGCGTCGTACAGCCCGATGGAGCTGCTCCATCCATAGAACCATCCATCACACCAGAGCAGTGCCCTTGACGCCATCTACAGACACCTCACATCTTATTCCACACCTCTAATAGCCACCTCTACAGCAACTTCTTCAACCACCAACCTAATGATGCTGATGTCAACACGGCTACGACAAAGAGGTTGTACACTTGTCGCATCACTTGTTACTCTACATTCATGTCGATCCTTTAGGGCTATTTTGGTTCAAAGGAAAATTTGAAGGAAAAACATAGCAATATCAAATTTTCCTATCGTACTCTGCTATTCAACTATACATGCATTTGGTTGAAAGGAATTCAGCAAAACATCCACGTAGACATACTTTTCAAAATCCTAAACATGAAAACAAGACTAAGTGTATTAGTGGCAGAATAACATTCTAACTATACACATTTTCATGTGGTTTGACTTTAATTTGGCTATGTTTCTTTGCATTCATCTGCTCTTCCAATTCCTCTGAACCAAACATCCAAGGCCTCCTTTGGTTCATAGGGTTGAAAAATCATAGGAATAGGGAAGTCATAGGAAATGAGATGACATGTATCCGAAATCCTATGAAGAGGAATATGAAAGAAGATGCCCTTTGGTTCACTTCATAGGATTTTTATCCATTGAGTCTAGGCTATTGGTTATTTTCCTATGAAATATGGAGGATAGGAAGAAGTCCTCTATGGGAATAGGATTCTATTCATACAAACCAAAGTGCTCTAAAGGAATTTATTCTATACAAATCTAATCCTATGAGATTCCCACAAAATTCCTACAAACCAAAGGAGGCCCAAGTTGACAGTAATCCTTTGTTTACAAATGCTCTTTTCCCCACGTGCATTCCTATCATATTCCGGTATTTTTCATATCCCTGCGTTTTTAGAATCCTGCAAGCCAAAGGAGCCCTTAAAGAATTACTTCAGTTACAAATAAGTGTCAAAGAAAAATTTGTGTGGTTTGTCGTGCTCCTACCGCGATATCGTCCACCATACCAGATATCAGGACTCCTGATTGTATTTCACTGCCTCAAATCTCCTTTCCCGCAGCCGGTAGCCACCGCAACTGCATTACCATCATCGACTCAGCAGATGAACCTAAGGAATACACGGGTCCGCAAAATAGGTTGTACTCTTTTGTTTCTGCTTATGTTATGCATTGCTTAATATTACTTGCTACTTTATCATCATGTTCACCTCTTAGACTCCAAGTCATGTCAAATGTAATGCTCAAACTTGAGTTTTAAAATGATTGTGGTGCACATATGGAGGCAGCGAAGAATTGTATCCCTATCTATTATATGGTTCACCTAGGGTATGTCTATGTTGTTCATCTTGGGTGGAAAAAAATAGTAAAGGAATCATCATCTGTCTTCTTATTAAATTAAAGCTATCATAAGCATGTTATCATTATTTTTGGATCTATCCACTAGTTGTTACCATCACTCTAGATTTTTGCATGCTCTCCTTACATAATCTCACTACTTCATATTTTTATGCATGTCAGTTATTGTACACAGTCTTGCGGAGCATGTAGAGAAAAAGAGAATGAGTGGTAATACAATGTCATGCAGACATCGCTCCATGGTGGGTGTAATGGCAAACCCTCCCCCTCCTCCGGATTGTAATCCAAAGGAAGATAGCTGTTCAGAGGAAGCTGACCACTCCTATTTACCCCCCGAGGTGTTTTCTCTAACTTGCCATGATCATGTATGTTGGTCACATCATGCATATGTTGCCATGCATTGCTTATTTTCAACATCATATATATCATCTTGTTAGTTTCTATATCATATATGTGAACTATGCAATCTCATCTTTTTTAGCTAGCCATAATACATGTGAAATATGCAATGCAATCATGTTTAGCGATGAATCATATATTTGAATTCTATCTTGCCATTCCTATTTTTTCATTACATTTCCATTTGATGACAATGTTTACTCTTCTCGTGAATCAGCCGTTAGAGTGGGTGATGGAAAAATCTAGAGTGATAACAAGGTCTTTAGAGCAGACAGTTCTACCTATCGAAGCAGATCTCTTGTTGTGTCCAGATAGCTCCTCAGAGACAGATGACTAGTCCTACCCCCCCCCCCCCCCGCCGAGGTGTATGCTCTAACTTGGAGGGGTTATACAACTCATATCATGCATATGGTGTCTTGCATTGCATAATTTAGACATCATATACACAATATTCAAGTTCTTAGTTCACATATCATCCATGCGAATGACATGTGCTTAGTATATAAATCACATATGTGAATTATATCACGCCATCCTGATTACTTAGATAACATGCATGTGATTTATGTCATGTGAACCTTGATGTCGCTTAGATGCGTCAGTGTTTTGCCAAGGAATAAGGGAGGATGCAACACAGCAACGGTAAGGTATTTCCTTCAGTGAAGAAACCAAGGTTATCGAACCAGTAGAACAACCACGCAATACTATGTAAATGGTACCTGCACACAAATAACAACCACTTGCAACCCGACACGTTAAAGGGGTTGTCAATCCCTTTCGGGTAGCGATGCCAAAAAGTGACGTAAGGATAGGATAAAAGTGTAGTAGATTGATAGATGCAAACAAAACACAACAAGGTATTTTTGGGTTTTTGATAATACAGATCTAAAAATAAAGAAGAAAATAAAATAAAATGCAAATAGCAATATGGATCTGAAAGTATATGATAGGAAAATAGACCCGGGGGCCGTAGATTTCACTAGTGGCTTCTCTCGAGTAAATAGCATACGGTGGGTAGAAAAATTACTGTTGGGCAATTGATAGAAAAGCAAATAATTATGATGATATCCAAGACAATGATCATGTATATAGGCATCACGTCCAAGATTAGTAGACCGACTCCTGCCTGCATATACTACTATTACTCCACACATTGACTGCTATCCAACATGCATTTGGTGTATTAAGTTCATGGAAAATGGAGCAATGCAATAAGAACACTGACATGATGTAGACAAGATCTATTCTTGTAGGAATAGACCCCATCTTTTTATCCTTAATAGCAATGATACATGCATGCCTTGCTGCCCCTTCTGTCACTAGGAAAGGACACCACAAGATCGAACCCATTACAAAGCACCTCTTCACATTGCAAGATAAATAGATCAAGTTGGCCAAACAAAACCCAAATGTTGGAGAAGAAATACAATGCTATAATAATCAAGATTGGATATAAAGTCAAGGCAAATTTGATCATAAACTCACAATTCATCAAATCCCAACAAACATACTGCAAAAAGTTATTACATCAAAAAGATCTTCGAGAGACCGTTGTATTGAGATACAGAGAGAGAAGAAGCCATCTAGCTACTTCCTGCGGACCCGTAGCTCCGTGGTAAGCTACTCGCGAATCATCGAAGAGGTAGCAATGAGGATGATGAAACCCTCCGTGATCTTGTTCCCCTCCAGCAGAGTGTCGGAAAAGGGCTATAGATTGGATATCATTGTTCTGGAACTTGTGGCAGCTGGAACAACATTTCGTCGACTCCCCTAGGGTTTCTGGAGTAGGAGGTATTTATAGAGCGAAGAGGCGGTGCGGGAGGCCACCGAGGTGGGCACAACCCACCTGGATGCTCCTGGGGGGCCAGGTGCGCCCTGGTGGGTTGTGCACCCCTTAGGGCACCTCCAGGTGCCTCTCTGGCCCATCTGGTGTCTTTTGGTCCAAAAAAATCCACAAAAAGTTCGCTACAGTTGTCCTCCATCTGGTATTTATTTTCTACGATGTAAAAAACAAGCAGAAAACATCAACTCACACTTGGCACGATGTCAATAGGTTAGTCCCACAAAATGATATAAAATGACTATAAAATGATTGTAAAACATACAAGAATGATAATATAACAACATGGAACAATAAAAATATATAGATACATTGGAGACGTATCAGCATCGCCAAGCTTAATTCATGCTCGTCCTCGAGTAGGTAAATGATAAAAACATAATTTTTTATGTGGAATGCTGCCTATCATGTTCATCACATATTCTTTTCTTTATAGCATGGACAATTGGACTTTTATATGGTTCAAAGCAATAGGCTAGTTTTGACTTGAGGACTTTAATACTCAAACATATCAACAAACAAGCATGTCCTTTCAAAATATCAATACTAAAGCAAGTTATCCCTAGCCCATCATGCTCGATCATTGATTCATTCATACAACACATCCGAATATTAGCTACGTCCAATGCTTAAGAGCGATAATAGTGTTTTGTAGTTGGTGCTTTATAAGAGAAGATGGAGACTCAATGTAAAAATAAATATTGCATAAAGTAAAAAAGATAGGCCCTTTGTAGAGGGAAGTAGGCATTTTCAGAGGAGCTAGAGCTCAAAGTTTGAGAGATAAAATTATTTTGGGTGGCATGATTTTCCTGTTAACGAGAATGACTTAGAGTTCCCAACACTTTCCATGCTCGATATATCATAGGCGGTTCCCAAACATAAAAATAAAGTTTATTCCTTTTTCAAAAAAACTTTCAGAAGCCATGGCTAACTGTATCCACTAGTGCCCTCCATACCAACACTTTCCAAGGAATTTATTAATTGACAACATAAAGTAAATTTTATTTTCATTTCGGTACTGGGAATCCCTATTACCGCCATACTCTCGTGCAATGACAAGTGTATAAACACTCGTATTGAGAATAACACATCTAGCATGAAACAAATTGGCCACCCCTCGCCACTACATGAGAGGTACAGGCACACAAAATAGAAATTTATTTTGAAATTAGAGTTGGCACATACAAATTTGCTTAGAACGGCATGGAAATACCACATATAGGTAGGTATGGTGGACTCATTTGGCATAACTTGGGTTTTAGGATATGGATGCACAAGTAGTATGTTTACTTAGTACAAGGTGGATTCTAGCAAGAGGTTGACAAGAAACCAACCAAGGAACGAAAACCATGATAAGAGAACATTGAACATAATTAACACCGAATAATGCAACACAAGTAGGATGTAATTTCATTGCATGACTATCGACTTTCGTTAACATGGCTCATATATCACTATCGTCATATCTCAAAACTATTACAAAGAATCAAGTTTATTTTGTCCAATGATCTTCATGAAAGTTTTTCTTGTATCCTTCTTGGATATCTATCACTTTGGGACTAGTTTTATATGTTGCTTTTGATAAGCTCAAACAAATATAAGTGAAGAACATGAGCTTAACCTTTCTTTCTCTCAATTTAATCTAAGTGAAGCAGGAGAGAATTTCTTCAAAAACAACAAATCACACCATGCTCAAAAATATATAAGTGAAGCACTAGAGCAATTCTAAGGCTCTAAAAAACTTTAAGTGAAGCATAGGAGCAGACATAGCAAAATTTTAGCATAATTTGGCTCCCACAACTAGGTGTGTACAGCAAGGATACTTATTGAAAATTAAAAAGGATACAAAGCAAAGAATCATATCATACAAGACGCTCCAAGCAAAACTCATAATACATGACGAATACAAATATCGTTTCAAGTAAAATAGCGATGGTCGTTAGAAAAAAGAGGGGATGCCACTCGGGGGCATCCCCAAACTTAGTAGCTGGATACTTGAATATTATCCTGGGGTGCTTCGGGCATCCCCAAGCTTAGCCTTTTGCTACTCCTTATTCCTTCATCCATTGCGATCTCACCCAAAACTTGAAAACTTCAATCACACAAAACTCAACAAAACTTCGTGAGATCCGTTAGTATAACAAAACCAATATTTACTCTAAGTACTGTAGCAAACCGATTCTTATTTTTTAATTGTCTTATATCTACTGTATTCTAACTTTTCTATGGCAAAAACTCATCAAAGGAAACCTTAGAATCATCAAAACAAGCACACTGCACAATAAAAACAGAATATGTGAAAAACAGAACAGTCTGTAAAGATGCGAATTTTAGCCATACTTCTGTAACTCTATTTTTTTTGTAAAATTAGGCTAACGTGGAAAATTTGTATATTGATAACACCAAAAAAATTCAAGAGTTTATCACGTTCCAGTAATCGTCAGGAATTGTTACTCTGGACGCAAAACTTTCTGATTTTTTAAACGCAATCACATCAACCATTAACCCAATCATCCCAAAGGCGTTGCTTGGCACAAACATTTATTCAAACCACAATAACACATCAAACAAGACGTATTATTAGGTATTTTATTGAAAACAGCAAGAAAACCAAAAGGCAAATAGATACAAGTTGGGTTGCCTCCTAATGAGCACTATCATTTCACGCCCTTAGCTAGGCATAATTTAAAGAACTCATGTGCTGTCATCCTGAGTGGATGTTCCATAGGTTTCCCTCATTATAGATTCATAAGGCAACTTGATATTTGTTCTAGGGAACTGTTCCATGCCCTTTCTCAAGGGAAATTGGAATTTAATATTCCCTTCTTTCATATCAATCACTGCAGCAATCGTGCGCAAAAACGGTCTACCAAGTATAATAGGGCAAGACGGATTGCAATCAACGTAAAGAACAATAAAGTTTATGGGTACATAGTTCGTATTTGCAAGAATAAGAACATCATTGATCCTTCCCAATGGCTTTTTAATAGTAGAATCCGCCAAATGCAAATTTAGAGAACAATCTTCAATATTGGTAAGACCAAGAACATCTGAAAGAGATTTCAGAATAGTGGAAACGCTAGCACCCAAATCACAAAGAGCATTGCACTAATAATTCCTTATTTTATTTTTTATTGTGGGTTCCCATTCATCATGTAGTTTTCTAGGAATTGACACTTCTAATTCCAACTTATCCTTTAAATCTTTCATCATAGCATCAACAATATGTTTAGTAAAAGCTTTATTTTGTGCATAAGCGTGAGGTGAATTTATCATGGATTGCATCAAGGAAATATAATCAATCAAAGAGCAACTATCATAATTATAGTCCTTGTAATCCAAAAGAGTGGGCACATCACTAGTTAAAGTTTTTACCTCTCCAAACCGACTTTTATCGATTTTCTCTATAAGATTTTCACTCTCCAAATCATCGAGATGCCTTCTAACTAAAGTTTACTCTTCTTCAGTCCCGTTATCATCAAGTTGAACTTCACTAAACAAGTAATCAATAGACGACACACCAATCATTTTAAGATCTTCATCATTTTTATGAAAGCAATCACTAGAAAATGCATTTTCTAAAGATTCTCTCCTAGTTGTAAGCATAGCAGTTCTTTTGTTACTTACATCCATAGACACATAAAGGGCCTTAATTGATTCCTCAACCTTAGGCACAACAAATTTCAACTTGAGATTTTCCACATCATGAGAAATTCTATCAATACTTCTAGACATATCATCAATCTTATTCAATTTTTCTTCTATAGAAGCATTGAAAACCTTTGGAGTATTGATAAATTATTTAATATTGCTCTCTAGATTAGAGTCATTCCTATTATTATTATAAGAAGAGTTACCATAGGAATTACCATAACTATTAGAGGAATTTCCCGGGAAAGGCCTAGGATTAAAATTTCCTCTATAAGCATTGTTGTTGAAATTATTTATAGAGATAAAATTCACATCTATAGCATCACTATTTTTCTCAACCAAAGTAGACAAAGGCATATCATTAAGATCAATAGGAGCCCTTTTACTAGCAACCATTTTCATAAGAGCATCAACTTTTTCACTCAAAGAATCAATTTCCACCGAATTAACTTTTTTGCTAGTAGGCGCCCTTTCGATATGCCATTGCGAATAGTTCGTCATAATATTATAAAGGAATTTGGTGGCTTAACCCAAAGTAATTTCCATAAAAGTATCACCCGCGGCGGAGTCCAAAAGATTTCGAGAAACAAAATTCAACCCCGCATAATTTTTTTTATGATCATCCAAAGATTTAACCCATGAGTTGGGAAATTCCTTAGCATCAATTTAATCCTTCCCCAAGATTGTGCAAAATGCTCATGTTCAAGTTGCTTGAAATTCATGATCAGGGTTCTAAGGGAAATAATTTTTTCGAGCGGAAAACACTTAGTAATAAAAGCATCTTTGCACTTGTTCTAAGAATCAATACTATTTCAAGGCAAAGGCGAAACCCAAATTTTAGCGCGATGGCGCAAAGAGAACAAAAATATTTTCAACTTCACGATATTGTTGTCCACATCTTTTTTTCTGTTTTATATCACATAACTCCACGAAGGTGTTAAGATGGGATGCGGCATCCTCATTAGCAGTACTGGAAAATTGATCTTTCATGACAAGGTTCAACAAAGAGACATTAATATCACAAGATTCTGCACTAGCGGTGGGAGCAATCGGGGTGCTAATGAAATCATTGTTGTTGGTATTGGAAAAATCACACAATTTAGTGTTCTCTTGTGTCATATTGAGCAATTGTTAACAAGAACACAAGTAGGCAATAGATCCGACCGGAAAACGGCGAACGAAAAAGAGGGCGAATAAAAACGGCAAATTTTTTGAAGTGGGGGAGATGAAAACAAGAGGCAAATGGCAAATAATGTAAATTGCAATGAGATGCATTTCTTGATTAGGAACCCAATGGATGTCGGTGATATCTCCACGGCAACAGTGCCAGAAAGTTCCTATTATATCGATTAGATGCGTCGGTGTTTCCCCAAGGAATAAGGGAGGATGCAACACATCAACGGTAAGGTATTTTCCTCAGTGATGAAACAAAGGTTTTCAAACTAGTAGGAGAACACACAACACTTTGTAAATTGTACCTGCACACAAATAACAACCACTTGCAAGCCGACGCATTAAAGGGGTTGTCAATCCCTTTCGTGTAGCGATGCCAAAAAGTGACGTAAGGATAGGATAAAATTGTAGTAGATTGATAGATGCAAATAAAAGCAAATAAAATGGAGCAAGTATTTTTGGGTTTTTGATAATATAGATCTAAAAATAAAAGAAAAGGCAAATAGCAATATGGATATGAAAATAGACCCGAGGGCCGTAGATTTCACTACTGGCTTCTCTCGAGAAAATAACATACGGTGGGTAGACAAATTATTGTTGGGCAATTGATAGAAAAGCAAATAATTATGATGATATCCAAGGCAATGATCATGTATACAGGTATCATGTCCAAGATTAGTAGACTGACTCCTGCTTGCATCTACTACTATTGCTCCACACATCGACCGTTATCCAGCATGCATCTAGTGTATTAAGTTCATGGAAAAACGGAGTAATGCAATAAGAACGATGACATGATGTAGAAAAGATCTATTCATGTAGAAATATACACCATCTTTTTATCCTTAATATCAACGATACATGCGTGCCTTGCTACCCCTTATATCACTAGTAAATGACACCGCAAGATCGAACCCATTGCAAAGCACCTCTTCACATTCCAATATAAATAGATCAAGTTGGCCAACAAAACCCAAATATCAGGGAAGAAATACGAGGATATAATAACCAAGATTGGATATAAAATCAAAGCAAATCTGATCATAAACTCACAATTCATCAGATCCCAATAAAGACACCGCAAAAATTCATTACATCGAATAGGTCTCCGAGAGACCGTTGTATTGAGATACAAAGAGAGAGGAAGCCATCTAGCTACTGCTTACGGACCCGTAAGTATATGGTAAACTAATCACACATCATCAGAGAGGCACCAATGAGGATGATGAACTCCTCTGTGATCGTGTTCCCCTCTGGCGGAGTTCTAGACAAGCGCTATAGATTGGATCTCGTGGTTCTGGAACTTGCGGCGCCTGGAAAAAAAATCGTCGACTCCCCTAAGGTTTTTGGATGTAGGAGTTATTTATAGAGTGAAGAGGCGGTGCGGGAGGCCACCGAGGTGGGCACAACCCACCTGGGCGTGCCTGGGGGCCAAAGCGCGCCCTAGTGGGTTGTGCCCCTCGGACTACTTGGGAAAAAGCTTATACACAGAATCTTAGCAGTAGCGCAGGACAAAAAGAGGTGCTACTGCTAATTAGCAGTATATCTATTCATAAATAGGCGCTACTGCTACGAAATTAGCAGTAGCGCGGCTCGGTAGGAAGACGCTAGTACTAAAATTTACCAACCGTTCCCGCCATGCTAGGTTTAGCAGTAGCATGCCCACGACAACAGCGCTACTGCTAACGTAATAGGAGTAGCGCGCTTTTTTGAAAGTCGCTACTGCTAATCTTGAACCTAGCCACATGGTGGGCCCTGCTTATTAGTAGCGCCTCTGCCAGAAGCACACTACTGCTATCATATTAGCAGCAGCACATTTTACACCCAGCGCTACTGCTAAACCGCAACCATTCCACCTTTTTCCTCCCCCTCCCCCCTCCCCCATCCTCTCTTCCTTCACTTTCCCCTTGCTCCCACCTCCTCTCTACCTCTTCCTCACTAGTTCCCCCCATTACTCCCCTACTAGTTGAACTTGTCTCCTCCCAAACTAGCTACTAGGTAGATCTAGCATTTAGTGAAGTGACCTATGTACCTCCCTAACTAGATCTAGCCTTGTCAAGAATAGTTTTGTCCACTTTTGATCATTCAATACGTGTGTGTGGCAACACCTATCGACATCATCATTATCGTGCTCGATCTCGAGATAGGTGATTTAAAAGTTATGCTTTGCAAGAATGTAAATATGTGTACGTGTGCGATATGACATAATCGGGCGATATGATGGAAATTGTGTGTGTGGCATGAGTGGCCGCCAAATTGTGCATGTGAGTTGCCTATGTTTTGCTGAAATGTTGATTTATTTCCGTTTCGGCGAATTCTGGGCAAACTCTATATGTCCTATTTTTAGGGAAGGTCATGCCAAATTTTTGTATGACTTTGATGCATGCATGCATTTTTATAATTAATTTGTTTATTATTACCATGTAGGCATTCATTATGGTCATTGGAATGGTGGTGGGCAGGTGGGATGGAGAAGGTCACTCCAACGGTTGCAAGGAACTACATGTGGCCTACTCAGATCGACACAACGACTTTGACAGAGCAAACTTGGTAGTGCTACAACACCTAGACTAGGTAGATCCTTTTGTGGCACTGCACAAAGAAACTATCACAAAGAAGTATCGTGACCGGGGGGTATGCAGGACGGACGCCGAAGTTACTAGAGAGCACAACTCCACTTTCCTGCATTGGTTCAAAGAGCATATTATTGCTAATCCCTCGAAAGAGGGCTCTAAGGACGGATTGCTCATATATGACATAGCACATGGCCCCTTTGTCGATGTCAAAACCGGCGGATCTCGGGTAGGGGGTCCCGAACTGTGCGTCTGAGTATTGATGGTAACAGGAGACTGGGGACACGATGTTTACCCATGTTCGGGCCCTCTCGATCGAGGTAATACCCTACTTCCTGCTTGATTGATCTTGATGAATATGGGGTTACAAGAGTTGATCTACCTCGAGATCATAATGACTAAACCCTAGAAGTCTAGTCTAGGATGTTATGATTTTGTCGATATGGACTAAGCCCTCCAATTTATATATGCACCGGAGGGACCTAGGGTTGTACATGATCATCTTGCAGAGGAAGGAAATATTACACCCGGACTCTAAACTTGCTATTTTGCACATATGGGAGTCCTATCCGGATAAAGGGGATAGTCTTTAGCGATAATCTTCACGGCCCACTAGTCCGGCCGATAAAGAGTAATCCGGCCGCCCGAGGACCCCTTAATCCAGGACTCCCTCCGTAGCCCCTGAACCATGACGATTAGTCCGGCACGGGTACTGTCTTCGGCATTGCAAGGCGGGTTCCTCCTTCTGACATATTGAAGCATTTTTCCCTGCACAAAGCAACTATGTCCGGCTCTGCATGATTAGTACAACCCTTAGCCTCGAAGGCAATTTGTTGAAAAACAAACATTGTATCTTCACTGACAACTTTTCAGTGAAGCGTCACGTTTGACCCCTTAATATATCGAACAATTTTCTTGGTCCTGGTTTCGCGTTTTGAAGCATTGCCCCATTGGCACGTTGATACGTCCATTTTGCATCATGTTTTATTACTTTTATTTATTATGTTTTTATCCATGATAATGATTTTTGGAGTAATTCTAATGCCTTTTCTCTCATAATTTGCAAGCAACACACAAAGAGGGAGATTTCCGGCAGCTGGAAATCTGGACCTAAAAAAGCTACGCCAGGCCACCTATTCTACACAACTCCAAACATGCTGAAACTTCACGAGGATTTTTATGGAATTTAAGAATTAGTGGAGCCAATAAACACCAGAGGGGGGCCACCAGGTGGGCACAACCCACCTGGGCGCGCCAGGCGCCCTGGTGGGTTGTGGTGCCCTCGGCCCACCTCCGGTGCCAATCTTCTGGTATATAAGTGATTCTGACCTCGAAAAAATGAGGAGAAGACTTTCGGGATGGAACGCCACCGTCTCGAGGCAGAACATGGGCAGGTGCACTTTTGCCCTCCGGCGGAGCGATTCCGCCGGCGGAACTTCCCTGCCGGAGTGGGAAATCATCGTCATCAGGATCACCAACTACTCTCCCATCTTGGGGAGGGCAATCTCCATCAACATCTTCACCAGCACCATCTCATCTCAAACCCTAGTTCATCTCTTGTGTTCAATCTTGTTACTGGAACTATAGATTGTTGGTAGGGGGTGACTAGTAGTGTTGATTACATCTTTTAGTTGATTACTGTATGGTTTATTTGGTGGAGGATTATATGTTCAGAACCATTATGCATATTAATACCCCTCTGATCTTCAGCATGTTCATCACTTGTGAGTAGTTACATTCGCTCTTGAGGTCATGGGAGAAATCCTGTTGCAAGTAATCATGTGAATTTGATGTGTGTTCGATATTTTGATAGTATGTATGTTGTCATTCCCTTAGTGTTGTCATGTGAACATCGACTACATGATACTTCACCATATTTGGGCCTAAGGAAATGCATTGTGGAGTAGTAAATAGATGGTGAGTTATGAGAGTGACAGAAACTTAAACCCCAGTTTATGCACTATTCCGCAAGGGATCAATTGGATCCTAGAGTTTAATGCTATGGTTAGAATTTATTCTTAATAATTTTCTCGTAGTTGCGGATGCTTGCGGGAGGGTTAATAATAAGTAGGAGTTTTGTTCAAGTAAGAACATCACCTAAGCACTGGTCCACCCACATATCAAATTATCAAAGTAGCGAACACGAATCAAACCAACATGATTAAAGTGACTAGATGAAATTCCCATGTACCCTCAAGAACTCTTTTCTTACGATAAGAGACCGTTTTGGTATGTCCTTTGCCTCAAAAGTATTGGGCTACCTTGCTGCATACCTGCTACAATTATCGTTACTTGCTCATTTCAAATTACCTTACTGAAAACTACTTGTCATTTCCTTCTTCTCCTCGTTGGGTTCGACACTCTTACTTATCGAAAAGAGCTACAATTGATCCCCTATACTTGTGGGTCATCAAGGCTATTTTCTGGCGCCGCTGCCGGGGAGCGAGGCGCCTTTGGTAAGTGGAATTCGGTAAGGAAACATTTATATAGTGTGCTGAAATTTATTGTCACTTGATACTATGGAAAACAATCCTTTGAGGGGTTTATTCGAGGTATCTTCACCTCGTCTGGAACCACAATTATCTACCCCTCAACCCACTGCACCTACTGAAAATATTGAATATGAAATCCCTTCGGGTGTGATAGAACAAATGTTAGCTAATCCTTGTGCAGGAGAGGGAACCGAACATCCTGATAGGCTATGCGATGATATGCACTTGATATATGTGGAAAAAGTTCGTGTATTGTTTAAGCTTGCAGGTCTACCCAGGGATAAAGTTATGAAGGTTTTTCCTTTATCTTTGAGGGAAAAAACATTAGCATGGTATAGGCTATGCGGTGATATTGGATCTTGGAACTAGAATCGATTGAAAATGGAGTTCCACCAAAAAAATTATCCTATGCATCTAGTTCATCGTGATCGGAATTATATAATTAATTTTTGGCCTCGTGAAGGAGAAAGTATCGCTCTAGCTTGGGGGAGGCTTAAGTCAATGTTATATACATTCCCCAATCATGAGCTATCAAGGGAAATCATTATCCATAATTTTTATGCTCGACTTTCTCATAGTGATCGATCCATGCTTGATACTTCTTGTGCTGGTTCTTTTATGAAGACGACTATTGAATTCTGATGGGATCTTTAGGAAAGAATTAAAATCAACTCTGAAGATTGGGAACTCTACGAAGGTAAAGTGTCAGAACATTCAGAACACGGAGAAGAAAGATTACTGAAAGTTCTAAGGAAGCACCGAGGTGCTATTGGATATACTCTTGCTGATTTAAAGGGAATTAGTCCCACTCTATGTCAGCACATAATTAATATGGAACCTGATGCTAAACTAGTTATTGATCACAAATGTCGGTTAAATCAGAAGATGAAAGAAGTGGTAATAACTGAAATATTAAAACTTCTGGAAGCAGGTATAATCTATCCCATAGCTTATAAATTAGAAGATGAAAGAAGATGGGTAAGTGATGTTCATTGTGTCCCTAAGAAAGGAGGTATAACTGTAGTTCCTAATGATAAGAATGAACTTATTCCACAAAGAATTGTTACAGGCCATAGAATGGTAATTGATTTCAGAAATTAAATAAAGCTACTAGAAAAGATCATTACCCTTTGCCTTTTATTGATCAAATGCTTGAAAGACTATCTAAGCACACACATTTTTTCTTCCTTGATGGATATTCTCGCTTTTCACAAGTACATGTTTCTCAACCTGATCAAGAAAAGACCACTTTTACTTGTCCCTTTGGAAGCTATGCTTATAGATGTATGCCTTTTGGTTTATGTAATGCACCTACTATCTTTCGAAGATGCATGATGCTATATTCTCTAATTTTTGTGAAAAGATTGTTAGGGTCTTCATGGATGACTTCTTTGTTTATGGGAAGTCTTTTGATGATTGCTTAAGCAAGCTTGAGCGAGTTTTCCAGAGATGTGAACAAACAAATCTCGTCTTGAATTGGGAGAAGTGCCACTTTATGGTTAATGAAGGCATTTTCTTGGGTCATAAAATTTCTGAAAGAGGTATTGAAGTGGACCAAGCTAAGGTTGATGCAATTGGGAAAATGTCATGTCCTAAGGACATGAAAGGTATACGTAGTTTCCTAGGTCATGCTGGTTTCTATAGGAGATTTATCAAAGATTTCTCTAGAATCTCTAAGCCTCTTACTAGTCTCTTGCAAAAGGATATTCCTTCTATTTTTCATGATGATTGCCTTGAAGCCTTTGAAACACTCAAGAAAGCCTTAAGTTCTGCACCTATTGTTCAACCACTTGATTGGAACTTGCCTTTTGAAATTATGTGTGATGCTAGTGATTATGCCATTGGTGTTGTTGTAGGACAAAGAGTAGATAAGAAATTGAATGTTATTCATTATGCTAGTAAAACTCTAGACAGTGCTTAAAGAAATTATGCTACTACTGAAAAGGAATTCTTAGCAGTGGTGTTTGCTTGTGATAAATTTAGACCTTATATTGTTGACTCTAAAGTAACTATTCACACATACCGTGATGCTATTAGATATCTTATGGAAAAGAAATATGCTGAGCCTAGACTTATTCGTTGGATTCTCTTGTTGCAAGAACTTAATCTACATATCGTTGATAGAAAAGGAGCTAAGAACCCCGTAGCCGGTAACTTTCCTAGGCTTGAAAATATGCTTGATGACCCACTACCTATCGATGATAGTTTTCCGGATGAGCAGTTAGCTGTAATAAATGTTTCTCATAGTACTCCCTAGTATTCTGACTATGCTAATTACATTGTTGCTAAATATTTGACACCTAACTTTACTTACCAACAAAAGAAAAAATTCGTCTATGATTTAAGACATTACTTTTGGGATGACCCACATCTTTATAAAGAAGGAGTAGATGGTATTATTAGATGTTGTGTACCTGACCATGAATACGGACAAATCCTACAGAAATGTCACTCCGAGGCTTATGGAGGGCATCATGCTGGACTGCTCACAAGGTATTGCAATCTGGATTTTGTTGGCCTACTCTCTTCAAGGATGCCCGTAAATTTGTCTCATCTTGTGATGAATGCCAAAGGATATGTAATATCGGTAAGCGTCAAGAAATGCCTATGAATTATTCACTTGCTATTTGTCGGGACCCCTATCCTAAGTCACATCGGTCTAGCATGTAACACATCATATCACTTTGCGGCATCACGCAATGTATCCCCACGGGTGCCACCTTACCTGGCCCGGGATCGTTTGCGCATTTTGGCTCACGTATATGATAGTGTCGCTAGCATCCATATGACAGCGAACCTGGGCTGACATGACTAGTTGTAAACCCAAGGTGGCACTAACTTACAGGGACATGCATAAATGTCGGAGCAACGAACATGTCGTTCATCAACGTATGAACCCAAGTCGTAGCAAGCTACAAGGACTTAAAGGAACAACGCGTGACATTTCCCCAAAGGGACAGACACAGGAACAAAGAAGGACACACGCCGGCCAGCCTAAGTGTTCCGGAGCAGTAGCAACCTACCATGGCTCAGTGGAAGCACTAGGAGACATTTCCCCATAAGAGAGGCTACCAAGAATAAACAACTAGGTTGTCGGATCCCACACATACCAAGCATTTCAATAACATACACACAATATGCTCGATATGTGCAAATACAACATGGCATCACAACAAAACTCTATGAATCAAAGTATTTATTCATTAGGCTCCGAGGAGCCAGATATTACAAACATGGGTCTCATGACCCAACATACAGAGCATACAAGCAACGGGAGCATAACATGTCTGGGTACAGACAACTACAAATGAAAAAGGCCGTGAAGCCTGACTATCTACAAGACCCTCCCAAGGGTACAAGATCGTAGCTGAGGTAACAAGCTAAACGTCGAAGTCCACGCGGAACTACTAGTGAGACTGAAATCCCCTCTGCAAAAACATAAATTAAGCAATGTGAGTACAAATGTACTCAGCAAGACTTACATCAGATCCTATCATACATGCATTAATATCAATAAGGCAAGGTGGGGTTTAGTTGCGGCAAGCCAGCTTTGACTCAGTGGCTATCCTTTTTTACGACTACGAGTAACTTCTTTGAGGTGAGATAGTGCACACGAGTCCACTAATCACCACACAATACACTACTATGAATTCTCTCGCATCTCCCTACGAGAAGGCCATCTATAGCACTCACACTTGTCTTGAGCATTTTAGAGTATCCACTTCAAGTTGTCTATGTACCACGTAAGCATCCAAGATGTCCATAACCACGGACTCGGCTATTCGAATAGATCATGTTAACCACGATCCAAATGGACCGAAGTCTCTGTGATTCAGTGTCATCCCTGGATCGGTAATGCTGACACACACAATACTTGAAGGATTTATAACAGAGTGGCAATCACACACTTATTACATCGAATGTCTCCAAAGAGAACTTATTACAAAAGTCTATGGCTTAAGGCCATCTAACAAAATAACAGTGGAAGGCTTGGAAGATAAGTGAGTCCATCAACTCCAACGGCATAGCTGAGTGCATGACAAACGACCTAGAACGTCTTATTCCTCGTCTGAAAAGTCTGCAACGTAATATGTTGCAGCCCGAAAATGGGTCAGCACATGGAATATGCTAGCAAGATAACACAGAAGATGCAAGTAACAGAATAAAGGATATACTATATGCATATTTGGCTGGTGGAGGCTCTAAGGTTAAAGTTTTTGCGTAAAGCCAATTTTTCCCTACAACAAACGGTTAAATTTTACTTTTAACTATCATGGTAGTTGAAAATCATTGAGAAGGTACCTCCAACTCAATCCCAATTAAAGTGAACATTAACCCAACAAATTAAATTATAGAGTGATGAGATCAACCAATAATTAAAGTACCAAATACTCAAGATGTCCATAACCGGGGACACGGCTAATCATGATCAGTTTGTACACTCTGCAGAGGTTTGTGCACTTTTCCCACAAGAGTCGATCGCCCCCGTTTGGTTTCTCGCACTGCATGGTGTTTGAGAAACGGATGACCGAGACACAGTCTTTCCGAAGAGGTCCCCTTAACCAGATAGATAGGCCGATACACCTACAATCCCTCTACATCTGCTAGCCCATCATGGAAAGGTTTCCCACAACTTACTCAACTATGCCAGAGCCCATATTGGCATGTGGCTGCACACGGAAGTTTCTAGCATGAATAGTTTTATGATCCCTTTGAGCCTGGGTGGCATTCCATAGGAAAAATCACACGGAACCCCGGGAATTCCTAGGACAACACTGGATTCCCGAGGTGCCCTGCAACCAATCCACCCAGATGTGTATTCAAGTAGCCACCTTAAGTTGAACCCTTAATTAACAACTCACATCTGTCATGGATTTCACTCAAACCCAACCACGTCTACGAGCATAGCTTAGCAACCTAAGCAAACGTAGAAGTAACTCCCAAGGGTTTGAAAATAATGCAGGTAATAGGTTCTACCTCAAACTACTTCCCAGTCCCACAAGTTAAGAGATCCTACTCAGGTAATGTGTGAGGGTTTGATCTAATGCATAAAAACTGGGTATTAAAAAGGTATGATCATAGTGTTACTTGCCTTGCTGACGATTCGCAAAACCTAGAGACTCGTAGTAGCACGCTTCACAGTTCGGGTATACTATCGCAAGCAAACAATAGAATACATAAGCAAACAAGCAATGATGCACAAACCAAACTCCAAAAGATAAGATCTAACCATAAGGTTCAACTTAAGAACTCCGGTTTGCAAAAATAATCAAATCGAAAGAAGCAACGAAACTCAAACTGCGAAAGAAACGAGCTCCGGTTACTAATTGATCTAAAGTCAAATTTTACAGTAGCCAAAACTTGGCTCAAGTTGGTTAAATAGAAAGAGGGCGTCAAGACGAAGATCTGGGATTTTGAATCACCTGATTCCGACTCTCGAGCGAAAAGAAAAACGGAAAACAAGATCAGGGCAGAAATCACGATCGAAAATAATCATGGATAAAAACCCCGTAAAAGAAAACTGACAAACAGGCTAACGAACGAGCGTTCGCTGTCCGCGGCTAACGGACGAACAGCGTTCATTAAACGAACGTACGGACGAACGTCCGATAAATAACTAAACCGAAAAAACCGATCTAATAATAAAAGGATCTAGGGTTTTTCTAAAAAACCCGATCGGTTTCTAAAGAAAGACCGACGGCGGCGGAACGGCGGCGGCTACCTCGGGAACGGCGGTCTCCGGCGAGGCGGCGTGGTGGTCCGACGGCGGTGCGGTGATAGCGCGGCGAGGCGGCGGCGGCGGCGCAAGCAGGCTTCAGCGCGGCTCGGCGGCTAGGGTTTCGGGGGCGGCGGCTGCGCGGGCTGGGGTGGCTAGCGGGCCGGGGGCGCGGCTTATAAAGGCCTTAGGCCAGGAATCCTAGCCACATACGGCCCGGAGTCGGTTTCGTTTTTTTTAAAAAGAGTCCTGAGGTAGCAATAAATACTAAACGAACTCCAAAAATCCCGAAATGAATTTTCACCGTCCTCTAATAATATGTAAGACAAAGTGAACCTTTTTCCCGGACCTAAATGCAATTTTGAAAAACGCGCATTTTTCCTATGCAAATAAAATCGCAAATAAATCCAGAAAAATACCAAAAGTGAATTTAACATTTTTCCTCCAATATTTCTGTTATTTTGGAGAAGTCATATTATCTCCGCTCATATATTGTATTTAGAAATATTTTTAGGAGAGAAAAATAATTAAAACCAACACTGTCCTCATACCGGTATTCGAGTGAACTCAAATACGAAAACGGTAGAATTCCCAACTCTCTCCGAAGGTCCTTGAGTTGCTTAGAATTTTGAGGATCGCCACAAACAAAAATGCAAAGAAACATGCAATGCAGTATGATCTATGTATAACATTCCAAATTGAAAATTTGGGATGTTACAAACCTACCCCCCTTAGAATGAATCTCGCCCTCGAGATTCGACTTGGCCAGAGAACAGGTGTAGGTGGTCCTTGAGTAGATCATCTTCTCGTTCCCAGGTGGCTTCTTCCTCGGAGTGGTGACTCCACTGAACTTTGCAAAACTTGATAACCTTACTGCGGGTGACTCTTCTCGAAAATTCGATGATCTTAACAGGCTTCTCCTCGTAAGTCAGATCACTATCCAACTGAATTGCTTCCAGGGGTACTGTGTCTCTAAGCGGTATGTCGGCCATCTCTGCGTGGCACTTCTTAAGCTGCGAAACGTGAAACACGTGGTGTACTCCTGACAATCCTTCGGGCAATTCCAACTTATAGGCAACCTCTCTCATGCGTTCCAAAACACGGTAGGGTCCCACAAATCTCGGGGCTAGCTTTCCTTTAACTACGAAACATTTAACTCCTCGTAGAGGCGATACCCTCAAGTACGCTCTGTCTAATCTCATAGGTTTTCTCCTTGCGTTTCGAGTCTGCATAGCTCTTCTGCCTGGACTGAGCTACCTTCAATCTATCTCGAATCAACTTCACCTTCTTCTCAGATTCTTTGACCAAGTCTGGTCCAAACAACTGTCGGTCTCCAACTTCATCCCACATTAACGGTGTTCGGCATCTCCTTCCATACAATGTCTCGAATGGTGCCATCTTCAAGCTGGCCTGGTAACTGTTTTTGTACGAGAACTCCGCGTAGGGCAAATTGTCATCCCAACTAGATCCATAATCTAGCGCACAAGCTCTCAACATGTCCTCCAGGATCTGGTTGACTCTCTCGGTGTGTCCATCTATCTGTGGGTGAAATGCTATACTAAATTCCAGCCTCGTTCCCAAAGTTTGGTGTAGCTGATGCCAAAACTTTGAGGTGAACTGTGTTCCTCTATCTGATACAATGGTCCTCGGAACTCCGTGCTGACATACGATCCTGGTCATGTATATCTTGGCCAACTTCACACTGGTGTATGTGGTTTTCACGGGGATAAAATGGGCTACCTTGGTCAATCGATCCACTACTACCCAGATTGAATCATATCCTGCTTTGGTCCTGGGCAATCCGGTGATAAAATCCATGCCAAGCTTCTCCCACTTCCATTCGGGTATCGGCATAGGCTGCCGGAATCCTGCTGGCTTCTGATGCTCTACCTTTACTCTCTGGCATACATAACATACGACTACATACTTGGCTATATCCTTCTTCATGCCCGTCCACCAGAAACGTTCCTTCAAATCCAAATACATCTTGTTGTTTCCGGGGTGTATCGAGTATGGCGAATCATGTGCTTCTTGCAGTATCAACTTCCTGATCTCCGGGTCATTGGGCACATAGATTCGATCCTCAAACCACAAGGTGTCGTGTTCGTCCTCACGAAATCCCTTGGCTTTTCCTTCACTCATCCTTTTTCTTATCTCTGCAATTTCCTTATCATCCTTCTGGGCTTCACCTATCTTTCCCAGTAATTTCGACTGAACCTCCAATGTTGCAACGAAACCTCTAGGAACTATCTCCAAATGAAGCTCCCTGAGATGTTCTGCT
Source organism: Secale cereale (assembly GCA_902687465.1). Taxonomy (NCBI): domain Eukaryota; kingdom Viridiplantae; phylum Streptophyta; class Magnoliopsida; order Poales; family Poaceae; genus Secale; species Secale cereale. The sequence goes on from LR738714.1 coordinate 203,825,485, forward strand.
AGCTCCTGTGGCAATCCCCCTTTTATTAGGGTATTTGCTTAACTCTTCCAGCTCAAAGCGTCTGCCACGACGTTGGCCTTTCCTGGGTGATAGTGCAGCTTCATATCATAATCCTTTATATGCTCCAACCATCTCCTTTGTGTGAGGTTCAGCTCTTTCTCTGTGAAAATGTACTTCAAACTCTTTTGATCCGTGTACACATCACGACGATTTCCAATAAGGAAATGTCTCCAGGTTTTCAGTGCGAGGACTACAGCTGCTAACTCCAGATCGTGCGTCGCGTAATTCCACTCGTTTGGTCAAAGTTGTTGAGATGCATAAGAAACAACTCTTCCATCCTGCATAAGTACTCCTCCAAGTCCTAAGCGTGAAGCATCGCAGTACACTTGGAAATCCTTACGTATATCTGCCAATATCAGCACTGGGGCTGTCGTCAACCGTTTCTTCAACTCCTGGAAACTTTCTTCACACTCTTCAGTCCAATCGAACTTTGTCTCCTTCTTCAACAATGTCGTCATTGGCTTTGCAATCTTGGAGAAATTTTCTATGAATGTCCGGTAGTATCCCGCAAGTCCAAGAAAACTGCGTATCTCTCCAACTGAAGTGGGTGCCAACCACTCAGTGACTGCCTGCACTTTGACGGGGTCCACTGCTATACCTTCTCCCGATATAACATGCCCTAGGAATCCGACTTCCTTCAACCAAAACTCGCATTTGCTAAACTTGGCATACAACTGATGTTCTCTGAGCTTCTCCAATACCAAACACAAATGCTCTACATGTTCTTCTTCGTCCTTCGAGTATACTAGAATATCGTCAATGAATACCACGAAGAACTTATCCAAGAACTCCATGAACACCTTGTTCATCATACTCATGAAATAGGCGGGCGCGTTAGTCAATTAAAATGACATAACCGTATACTCATATTGCCCATACCTTGTGGTGAAGGCTGTCTTAGGTATATCCTTCTCTCGGATCTTCGATTAGTGGTATCCAGATCGTAGATCTGTCTTGGCGAATACTTTCGCTCCTTGGAGTTGGTAGAACAAATCATTGATCATCGGCAGCGGGTACTTATTCTTAATAGTCACTTCATTCAGTGCTCGATAATCAACGACCATTCTTAAAGATCCATCCTTCTTCTCGACCAAAAGCACTGGGGCTCCCCAAGGTGATGAACTTCGGCGAATAAATCCTTTCTCCAATAACTCCTTCATCTGCTTCTTGATCTCCTCCAGATCATTCGCTGGCATCTGATACGGTCTCTTAGATATTTGTCCGGTGCCAGGAAACAACTCTATCAAAAACTCAATATCCCTATCCGGTGGCATGCCAGGTAACTCCTCTGGGAACACATCCAGATAATCCTTTACTACTGGCACTTCCTCCTGAACAACTCCCGTGAGAGAATGTACTTGTGTCCTTACAGAAGAATGCCTAGATACATACTTAATCCTTTTTCCGGGGTGGTGAGCAAAATAGACTTGCTGGCACAATCGATATTACCTCCATACTTCGATAGCCAATCCATACCTAATATCACATCCAATCCTTGTGACTCTAGAACTATTAGGTCGGAGGGGAAAGTGTGGCGTCCAATGATTAATGGTGTTTGAAAACATCCTTGGTGTGCCATATACTCTGCTCCTGGTGAACTTACTAACATGGGGGTCTTAAGAACTCGGGTGGACATCCTATGTCTATTCACGAATCCCCTAGAAATGTATGAATGCAATGCACCAGTATCGAAAAGAACTATTGCGGTAAATGTCTTAACCAAAAACTTACCAACAACAGCATCTGGTTGCTCTTCTACCTCCTCCACAGTCACGTGGTTCACTTGTCCTTTGTTGAACGGGTTGGGCTTCTTTCCGGCGATTCCAGTGTCGTTCCCATTCTTAGCTTCAGGGCACTCATTAGCATAATGTCCATTCTTCCTGCACTTGAAACAAGTGACGTGGCTTAAATCCTTCTTGGCGGGTGTGGACGGGGTAGAGTGGCTCTGGTTATTACTTGCTTCGTTCCCATTTCCATTTCCATTCTTAGGTCCATTGTGGTTGTCGGAAATTCCATGGTTATGGGTATATCCTCCCGAATTCCGAGTGAACCGGGGCCTCTACTGGGCTCCAGAATTATTCCTTCCTTGTCCATACTTCCTCTTGCGGCTCTCAATCTGCTACTGCTTCCCTTCAATCATAAGAGCTTTATCTACCAACTCCTGGTAGTTGTTGAAAGTTGCCACCATCAACTGTACGCTCATCTCATCATTCAGCCCTTCCATAAATATCTCCTGCTTAGCGGCATCAGTGGACACATCATCTAGGGCATAACGAGATAGGGTACTAAACTCATCCACGTACTGAGCTACAGTACGGTTTCCTTGGTGCAAGTTGCGAAACTCCTGCTTCTTCATGCTCATAGCTCTAGTTGAGACATGGGTAGTACAGAAAGCTTGCTGAAAATGCTCCCAAGTGACATTGGCAATGGGGAAAGTGGCTGTGTAATTCTCCCACCATGCTGCGGCTGGTCCAGACAACTGGTGTGCGGCAAATCGCACCTTCTCAGCGTCAGAGCAATTGGCGGTGGTCAAATCCCTTCCAATCTTGCGTAGCCAGTCATCAGCCACTATTGGTTCGATGATGCTAGCAAACACTGGTGGTTGCAACCTTAAGAAACGTGTCAGGTTGTCCACGGGTGGTGGTGGTGGATGGTTGTTGTTGTTGTTGTTCTGGTTGTTCTGGACAAGTAGTTGCATCAAGGTGTTCTGCTGCTGGATCAACTGAGTGAGCTCAGGGGGAAACTCAAATCCGGGCTCACGTCTTGGAGGCATCTGATGGGTGTAGAGGGAAGAGATTAGAACAGAATTGAGGTCTAAGGGAAAATCACTACCCATATGCACATGAGACAAACACAATCATATCACACCAATCAATTTCAAGCAAGATCTTACAAATCTAACTACCGTTACAAAGAGTGCTCTAAATACTACTGTGTGGGGGGTAACCACTAGTCACAGGGTGGTCATCTAAAAATATTGATCGGCGGAAGATTCCATGATGTTTGCTCCAGCTTCATCTTCATAGTCTTCGTCTTTGCTATCATCGGGGTCTGAATCCGTGTCGTCGATGATAATGTAATCTTTGGGACAAATCTCCTTGGGTTCCTCTTCTTCACCTCCCGGTGTTGGATCTCCCATGAATACTCCTAGCTTCCTTGTTAAATCATCATTCTTCTCTACTAGTATCAACATCTCCTCCTCATATCCGTCACGAGTAGACTTAAGTTCTTCTTCTAGCTCTAAATTCTGGTTTAGTGCCTTCTTCAATTCTATCATCCCAGCGCACATCTGATGCTCCTGTCGTCGAATGTGTTGGTTCAACTCCTGGATGAACGCTGCAATGGACCTATCCTTCCGGGTGCTAATCATATCCCAACGCTCATCTTGGCGTCCACAAATCTGGTAGATGGTGTCCTTCAGCTCCTGCTTGTAGACTTCTCTGATCCTTCCCATGGTGATGTGGGCTGCCATAATCTTGCCTAGGCTCCAGGTTGGTGCATCGAAAGAAAACTCTATTGGCTCAGTGGATGGTGCGAAGGTTCTTCCCGGAATATGAACTTGTATACTCCATCGCTCCTCTCCTGGTAAAGTGGCGGTGTAGGTTCCGATAAAGCTTGGTATTCCTATGTTCAGGTACCTAGCGACTTCCTTCAAGTGTCGTCCAAATGGTGTGTCTTCATCCGGTTGAGTGAACTTGTTCCTTGGGTCCACCATCCTAAAGAAGTAGAAAATGGAGAGAAGTCAGAAATGAGTAGAGAAGAGTGATCTAGGGTCTATCTTAGTGGTCGTGTCCTACAATCAGCGTGTGCTCTGATACCATCTTGTAGCGACCACGATCCAAATGGACCGAAGTCTCTGTGTTTCAGTGTCATCCCTGGATCGGTAATGCTGACACACACAGTACTTGAAGGATTTATAACAGAGTGGCAATCGCACACTTATTACATCAAATGTCTCCAAAGAGAACTTATTACAAAAGTCTATGGCTTAAGGTCATCTAACAAAATAACAGCGGAAGGCTTGGAAGATAAGTGAGTCCATCAACTCAAACGGCATAGCTGAGTGCATGACAAACGACCTAGAACGTCTTATTCCTCGTCTGAGAAGTCTGCAACGTAATATGTTGCAGCCCGAAAACGGGTCAGCACATGGAATATGCTGGCAAGATAACACAAAAGATGCAAGTAACAGAATAAAGGCTATACTATATGCATATTTGCCTGGTGGAGACTCTAAGGTTAAAGTTTTTGCGTAAAGTCAATTTTTTCCTACAGCAAAGGATTAAATTTTATTTTTAACTATTATGGTAGTTGAAAATCATTGAGAAGGTACCTCCAACTCAACCCCAATTAAAGTGAACATTAACCCAACAAATTAAATTATAGAGTGATGAGATCAACCAATAATTAAAGTACCAGATGCTCAAGATGTCCATAACCGGGGACACGGCTAATCATGATCAGTTTGTACACTCTGCAGAGGTTTGTGCACTTTTCCCACAAGACTCGATCGCCTCCGTTTGGTTTCTCGCATTGCATGGTGTTTGAGAAACGGATGACCGAGACACAGTCTTTCCGAAGAGGTCCCCTTAACTAGATAGATAGGCCGGTACACCTACAATCCCTCTACATCTGCTAGCCCATCATGGAAAGGTTTCCCACAACTTACTCAACTATGCTAGAGCCCATATTGGCATGTGGCTGCACACGGAAGTTTCTAGCATGAATAGTTTTATGATCCCTTTGAGCCTGGGTGGCATTCCATAGGAAAAATCACACGGAACCCCGGGATTTCCTAGGACAACACTAGATTCCCCAGGTGCCCTGCAACCAATCCACCCAGATGTGTATTCAAGTAGCCACCTTAAGTTGAACCCTTAATTAACAACTCACAACTGTCATGGATTTCACTCAAACCCAACAACGTCTACGAGCATAGCATAGCAACCTAAGCAAACATATAAGTAACTCCCGAGGGTTTGAAAATAATGCAGGTAATAGGTTCTACCTCAAACTACTTCCTAGTCCCACAAGTTAAGAGATCCTACTCATGCAATGTCTAAGGGTTTGATCTAATGCATAAAAACTGGGTATTAAAAAGGTATGATCAAAGTGTTACTTGCCTTGCTGACGATTCGCAAAACCTAGAGACTCGTAGTAGCACGCTTCACAGTCCGGGTATTCTATTGCAAGCAAACAATAGCATACATAACCAAACAAGCAATGATGCACAAACAAAACTCCAAAAGATAAGATCTAACCAGAAAGTTCAACTTAAGAACTCCGGTTTGCAAAAAGAATCAAATCGAAAGAAGCAACGAAACTCAAACTGCGAAAGAAACGAGCTCCGGTTACTAATTGATCTAAAGTAAAATTTTACAGTAGCCAACACTTGGTTCAAGTTGGTTAAACGGAAAGAGGGTGTCAAGACGAAGATCTGTGATTTTGAATCACCTGATTCCGACTCTCGAGCAACAAGAAAAAACGAAAAACAAGATCAGGGCAGAAATCGCGATCGAAAATAATCGTGGATAAAAACCCCGAAAAAGAAAACTGACGAACAGGCTAACGAACGAACGTTCGCTATCTGCGGCTAACGAATGAACAACGTTCGTTAAAACGAACGTACAAACGAACGTCTGCTAAATAACTAAACCAAAAAAAACCAATCTAATAAAAAAACGGATCTAGGGTTTTTCTAAAAAAACGATCGGTTTCTAAAGAAAGACCGATGGCGGCGAAATGGCGGCGGCTACCTCGGGAACGGCGGTCTCTGGCGGTCGGCGGCGAGGCGGCGGTCTCCGGCGGCGGCTACCTTGGGAACGGTGGTCTCCGGCGGTCGGCGGCGGCGCAGTGGTCCGACGGCGGTGCGGCGACATCGCGGCGGCGATGCGGCGCGGCTCGGCGGCTAGGGTTTCGGGGGCGGCAGCTGCGTGGGCTGGGGCGGCTAGCGGGCCGGGGGCGCGGCTTATAAAGGCCTTAGGCCAGGAGTCCTGGCCACATACGGCCCGGAGTCGGTTTCGTTTTCTTTAAAAAGAGTCCTGAGGTAGCAATAAATACTAAACGGATTCCAAAAATCCCGAAATAAATTTTCACCGTCCTCTAATAATATGTAGGACTAAGTGAACATTTTTCCCGGACCTAAATACAATTTTGAAAATGTGCATTTTTCCTATGCAAATAAAATCGCAAATAAATCCAGAAAAATACCAAAAGTGATTTTAACATTTTTCCTCCAATATTTCTGTTATTTTGGACAAGTCATATTATCTCCGCTCATATATTGTATTTATAAATATTTTTAGGAGAGAAAAATAATTAAAACCCCGTATTAGGGGGATGCATGGCGGCTTCAGGGAGCCGCTGGAGGAAGCAGGGAGGCAGGAGGCGTGGCGCCCATGCGCGGGGCGGCGAGCGCGTGCCCCTGACCTCCTGGCGCGAGGAAGGGGACGACTGGCGTCGGCCAGTCAGCTGGACCGGCTTGCTTGGCCAGAGCAGATGGGCCGCCAGGTAAGTTTCCCTTTTTATATCTTTCTATTTTTCTTTTCTGTAATTTGTTTTGATTTAGTTTATAAACTAAATCAATTTATTTCCTTCTAATGTTTTTTTGTAGGTGCTAACAGGATTATCCCAGAGCCCCTCACCAAATATCAAAATTATTGGAGCTAATAAGTATTGTATATGAATTATTAGCCCCAATTCAAATACCATATGAATTGGTTCCAAAATCCAAAATGTCATGGAAAACATTGTGCATCACCTCTGGTACTGTTTCCAGCATTTTCCAAAAATGATGAACATTTTTGAAGACCATTTGGGTTCACGAAAAATATTTTTAGTTGAACCTGGTGGATTCCTTTTGATGCTAGGGTTTGAACATCCCCCATTTCAAGTTTAATTGAAATTCAAACATGATGCACACATGAAGGGCTAGCCTAGTGGATACCAGAACTAGGGATGTGACAACTCGCCCCCACTCAGAAAAAGCTCGTCCCGAGATTCAGGAGTCGGCGGAAATAAAGGGGGGTACTCAAGTCGAAGACGATCTTCTCGCTCCCATGTAGCTTCTCTCTCTGAATGATTAGACCACTGAACCTTAAGAAATTTTATGTTATGACATCGAGTGACACGCTCTGCTTGATCCAGATGCCAATGGGGTACTCCGGATATGTGAAGTTATCTTGGAGAACAAGCGTTTTGTGGTCCACTCCGCGGATGGGATCCGAGAAGCAACGCATGAGTTGAGAGACATGGAAGACATCATGTACTCGAGAAAGATGTGGGGATAGTTCCAATTGGTAGCCAACCGCTCCTTGTTTAGCGAGAATGCGAAAAGGACCAATGTAACCAGGAGCCAACTTGCCCTTGATACCGAAACGATGGGTACACTTCAAAGGAGTAACCCGAAGGTAAGATTTGTCGCCAACTTCATAAGCCACTTCCTAATGATGACGGTCATACTGGCTCTTTTGATGAGACTGGGCTGTTTTCAAATTCTCATGAATGACGCGAACTTGCTCTTCTGCTTTCTGGATCATATCCGGTCCAAAGAATTGTCTTTCACTGGTTTCTGACCAGTTCAAAGGTGTTCGACATATTTGTCCATATAGAATCTCGAAGGGTGCTTTAATAAGGCTCGATTGATAGCTATTGTTATAAGCAAACTCGGTGAAAGCAATGGACTTCTCCTAATCCATACCGAATGAGATAACGCAAGCCCTAAGCATGTCTTTGAGAATTTGGTTGACCCTTTCCACCTAACCACTTGGCTGAGGGTGGAAAGCGGTACTAAAGGACAGATGGGTTCCCATGGCAGTCTAGAAACTCTCCCAAAAACGAGAAGTGAAAAGACTACCACGGTCTAAATTGATCTCTAGTGGGACACCATGAAGTGACACTATTCGAGAAATATATAAGTCAGCAAGCTGGCTAGCAGTGATACTCTCTCGAATAGGAAGGAAGTGAGCCACTTTGGAAAGACGATCAACGACTATGAAGATAGCGTTATTACCTCTCTTGGTCCTGGGAAAACTGGTGATGAAGTCCATACCAACTTTATCCCATTTCCACTCAGGAATAGCTAGAGGCTGAAGGGTGTCAGCAGGTCTTTGATGCTCTGCCTTAACGCGACAACAAATGTCACAGTTAGCAAAGAACTGAGGGATTTCTCTCTTCATCCTAGTCCACCAGAACCTCTGGCATAGGTCCTGATACATCTTAGTACTACCAGGATGAATCGTGAGAGGAGAATCACGAGCCTCCTTAAGGATCAGTTGTCGCATATGTTGATTCTTCGGAACCACCAAGTGATTCTCAAAGAAAACAACACCTCGATCATCCATAGAGAAACATCCACCAACTCCCTTCTTAATGTTTCTCTTGATGCGGATAACACCCATATCAAACTTCTGGTCAGTAATGATCTGATCCTCAAGGGTAGGTTTCGCCACCAAGGTAGAAAGGAATCCGTGAGGAGCAATGTGAAGGTTAAGCTTAGAGAATTCCTCATGGAGAAGTGGTTTTCCCTCCAGCAACATGAGATTGTTGCAATAGGACTTACGACTTAATGCATCAACCATGACATTGGCCTTGCCTGGGGTGTAAGTAATCCCTAAGTCATAATCCGAGTTCAACTCCAATCAACATCTTTGCCTAAGGTTAAAATCTGGTTGGGTGAAGATATACTTAAGACTCTGGTGATCACTGTAGATCTCGCAACGTTTACCAAGAAGGTAATGTCGCCATGTCTTAAGTGCATAGACTACGGCTGCAAGCTCTAGATCATGTGTAGTATAATGTTCCTCATGTGGATGCAACTGTCAAGATGCATAGGCAATCACCTGGCGATCCTGCATAAGAATGCAACCTAGTCCCTGTTGTGAGGCATCACAATAGATAACAAAGTCCTTAGTGAAATCTGGTGGCACAAGTATGGGAGCAGAAGTCAGGCATCCTTTCAGTTCCTGAAAACTGTACTCACACTGTGGGGACCACTCAAACTTTTTATCTTTCTTGAGAACTTCCGTGAGAAGTTTGGCACCTTTGGAGTTCTCAACACAGCAACGACAATAACTAGCTAGACCAAGGAAAATTCTAACTTGCTTAACCATTTCAGGTGGAGTCCAATCAAGAATAGCTTGAACTCTCTCGGGATTGACAGCAATGCCCTTACCAGATATCATGTGGCCTAGATAGGTCACTTCTGGCAACCAGAATTCGCACTTGGAGAACTTGGCATAAAGGCGGTGCTCTCTGAATTTTTCTAACACAAGTCTAAGATGTTCGGCAGGCTCTTCCTCGTTCCTCGAGTAAATAAGAATATCATCGAGGTAAACCACGACAAACTTATCTAACTACTCCATGAAGATCGTGTTCATCAAGTGGGAGAATGTGGCTGGAGCGTTAATTTGACCGAAGGACATGACGGTGTACTCGTATTGGCCATAACGAGTGACAAAAGCCGTCTTAGGAATGTCTCCGTTTCTAATCTTGATTTGATGGTAGACTAACCTCAAATCCATCTTGGAAAATACTGAGGATCCAGCGAGCTGATCGTATAGATCGTTGACCCTGGGGAGCAGATACTTCTTCTTTATCGTGACCAAATTAACAGGACGATAATCTACAACCATCCGGTCCGTACCATCCTTCTTCTTGATGAAGAGGATGGAGCAAGCCCAAGGAGAAGAACTAGGACGGATGAAACCCTTTTGCAAGGACTCATCAAGTTGTTTCTTAAGCTCAACTAGGTCTAAGGGTGCCATTTTGTAAGGTCTCCTAGAGATTGGAGCGGTTCCTAGGATAAGATCTATGATGAACTATACATCTCTGTCAGGTGGAATACCTGGCAGTTCTTCTGGAAAGACATCCGGAAAGTCTCGGACTACCGGGATATTTTCAAGGTCTAGGAGAAGGCTGGCATTAAGAGAATATAGTTGACACTTTGCAACTCTAGTGGTGACAGCGACTATCTTGCCAGATGGGTGTGTAAGCTGAACAGACCTGGTGAAACAATCAATCTTGGCATGATGAGCTGTCATCCAGTCCATACCCAAGATGATGTTAATATTTGAAGACTTGAGAGCTATAAGTGATGCAAGGAATACAAGTCTATCAACAAGGATTTCATTACGATGGATTACACTAGAAGTTTGACATTTGGATCCAGGAGTTTGAATGAGTAGTGGGGAGGGCACATCACAAAATGACATGTCGTGCAAGCGGGCATAGCTTTCGGAAATGAAGGAATGAGACACTCCAGTATGAAACATAACCGATGCTGGATGACAATTGACAAGGAGCATACCAAGAACGACATCCAGATCATCTTGATCATTTTTAGCTAAGACGTGATGCACATGTCCACGTTCAGTGGGAGCTGACTTGGCACTAATCATCTTGCGTGACGGCTTACCACGGCCAACAGACTTCTCGGGCTGGTGTAGAGCAACACTGGTCTGAGTGCAATTATGGGCAATGTGTCCTAGCTCTCCGCACTTGTAACAAATCGTGGAGGTAGGACGTGGACCCGCATTGGCAGGTGGTCCACCAATAGGCCTGGGTGGAGCATACAGCTGAACTGAATGAGGTGCCACATAAGATGGCCTCGGTGTATAACCGGGTGGAAGAGGAGAGTTCAGAACCCAAATTCGGCGCTTATGAGAACTAGAACCGGAGGAAGATCCCAAACCATGATTGTGCTTACGAGACTCCTCGTAAGTGAGCTGAGTTGTCTCTGCATTAATGGCCTTGTTCATGAGAGCCTGGAATGTATTGCAATGGTGCAGGTGAAGATGACGACGCATCTTGGGGTTATGACCCTTCCAGAACCTAGCGTGCTTCTTGGCATCCGTGGACACCCCCTCTATAGCATAGCGGGCGAGGTTCTCCAACTCTCTACTGTAGGCATCAACAACCATCTTACCCTGGGTGAAACTACATAACTCTTCTCTCTTGCGGTCAATGAGAGCCAGAGGAATGTGATGTTCACAAAAAGCCTCAGTGAAATCTCTCCAGGTAGGAATTTGGCCAGCTGGAATCATGGTCTCATAGTTCTGCCACCAAAGACTAGCAGGACCTTCCAGGTGATATGTGGCATAGGTGACCTTGTCAACTTCAGCTACATTCGCAGAATGCAACTTGTGAGTGATACTACGGAGCCAGTCATCTGCTTTGAGTGGCTCAATGTAATGATGGAAGGTGGGTGGGTGCAAGGCGATGAAGTCATGGATGGTCGTAGACTCCTTGAACTGATGTGAGGTGTTTTCCTCAATACGTGCCAACAGGCGGTTAGACTCACACTTGTTCATCTCAACTTCTAACATGAACTCTACCAACAAAGGCTGGTCGGGAGGATCCTCCTCATCCCTACCACCTCCGTGGTTCTGTTTACGAGAAATTGAACCTTCGGTAACTGACGACATCCTGGGAAACGAAACCAAGGACGAAATCAACATCAACTATAGGATGCAGAAAGTAGCACAAGGAAATTAGTATCTCTTGAACTCCTAGGACAATTCCGGCAGCATAACGGCAGTAAAATGCTCAAAATAAGACATCTTGCAAACGATAGGGCAGTACCATACTCAACATCATCACTCAAGATTCTGTGATAGTACTGAATAGACTACGCTGGAAGTACTCGAAAACTGGAATATGACTCTGATCAACCAATCCTATGGGACTACAGAATAGTAACACTTGATCCTGATAGACAAAAGAGAAAGCCTAGTTCCTTAACCCCGTAGGAAAGATAAGATGACTCAGATCGAAAGGGCATAAGGTATAAGGAGTAAAAAGAGCCTTATGTTCCATTCCACAATTAATTCCCTTACATAACTAAAGAATTTCTAGACTCAGCTTCAACCAGTTTGGCTTAGTAATAATACAGGTAGTCAGGCACTGATACTAAAGCGGTCGGGACCCCGATCCTAAGTCACACCGGTCTAGCATGTAACACATCATATCACTTTGCGGCCTCACGCACGGTATCCCCACGGGTGCCACCTTACCTGGCCCGGGACAGTTTGCGCATTTTGGCTCACGTATACGGTAGTGTTGCTAGCATCCATATGACAGAGAACCCGGACCGACATGACTAGTTGTAAACCCAAGGTGGCACTAACTTACAGGGACAGGCATACATGACCCAGCAACGAACGTGTCGGTCATCAACATATGAACCCAAGTCATAGAAAGCTACAAGGACTTAAAGGAACAACGCGTGACATTTCCCTGAAGGGACAGACACGGGAACAAAGAAGGACACATGCCGGCCAGCCTAAGTGCTCCGAAGCAGTAGCAAGCTACCATGGTTCAGTGGAAGCACTAGGATACATTTCCCCATAAGAGAGGCTACCAAGAATAAACAACTAGGTTGTCGGATCCGACACATACCAAGCATTTCAATAACATACACACAATATGCTCGATATGTGCAAATACAACATGGCATCACAACAAAACTCTATGAATCAAAGTATTTATTCTTTAGGCTCCGAGGAGCCAGATATTACAAACATGGGTCTCATGACCCAACATATAGAGCATACAAGCAATAGGAGCATAACATGTCTGGGTACTGACAACTACAAATGAAAAAGGCCATGAAGCCTGACTATCTACAAGACCCTCCCAAGGATACAAGATCATAGCTGAGGTAACAAGCTAAATGTCGAAGTCCACGTGGAACTACTAGTTAGACTGAAGTCTCCTCTGCAAAAACATAAATTAAGCAATGTGAGTACTAAGGTACTCAGCAAAACTTACATCAGATCCTATCATACATGGATTAGTATCATTAAGCCAAGGTGGGGTTTAGTTTCAGCAAGCCAGCTTTGACTCAGTGGCTATCCTATTCTACGACCACGAGTGACTTCTTTGAGGTGTGATAGCGCACACGAGTCCACTAATCACCACACAATACACTACTATGGATTCTCTCCCATCTCCCTGTGAGAAGGCCATCTATAGCACTCACACTTGTCTTGAGCATTTTAGAGTATCCACTTCAAGTAGTCTATGTGCCACGTAAGCATCCAAGAAGTCCATAACTGCGGACCCGGCTATTCGAATAGATCATGTTAACCTTGTAGGGGTGTACTTCTTCACACACGCTCTCGCCACTTACCGCAAGTACATGTCATGTATCTCGGCAACCTTCAAGCGGAAGCCTGGCGAGGGTGTCGGCCACGACCTGACTAACCACATAAGACTCTAGTCCAGGTTTATCACCTATTCGGGTTCCATCCTATGACACCCCGAGACCGGTGCGCCAGGTGTCAGCCAGTTATTCGTCGTCGTTGCTATGTCATCTGCTTGTGTGTTTCATCTTGCCATGTCATCATGTGTGTTGCATCATCATGTTTTCAAAACTTGCATCCGCCCGAGTTCCCTCGTCCTTTCCGTTGTCCGTTCTGAGCCCAGACACACTTGCACGCGCCCGCGGCGCCTCCGGATATTTATTTTATGAGTGGCCGGAAAATGTTCTCGAAATGGGTTGAAACTTGGCGTGTGGTCTGATTATAGCATAGGTAGACCGCCTGTCAAGTTTCGTCGCATTCGGAGCTCGTTTGATAGCCCAACGGTTAACCGTATTAACAGCGGGAATCCTTTTCTCTTTTGGCCCAGCACCCCTTTCACACAGCCCACCAAGCCCATTCTAACCCCTCCATGCTCTTGGCCGTTTGATCACGATCGCGTGGCCGTGAATGGCTCCTCATTTGGACACTCCTAGCTCCCTCTACCTATAAATATGTGTCTCCCCCGTATTTTTCTCGTAGAACAAACCCTAGCCCCGCTCCCACTGCGCGCCGGACATGTCTGCTCCGCCGCCGGACATGTCCATCCCCGCAGCCACCTCACCGCAGCCAACCGACGCACGACACATCATCAACCCGGCCCCCGCAGCCAACGGGACGGCGCCACGTCACCCTGCTGGCTTCCCACTACCGCCGCGGCCCGCGGGCCCGTAGCCGGCCCGCCCGGCCCGCGCCCGACGCCAACCGCCCCGCCGCCCTTCGCCTCCCGCGCCGGCGCACTTCGCCGCCGCCGCGCCGGGCGCCCTCGCCGGCCGGCCGCGCGCCTCCGCCGGCCACCGCCCGTCGCCCCGTCCTCTGAAGTTCCCCCCACCGCCCCTGGTGTTCCTAGCAGGATCCGCTGCTGCCGACTGCGGAGGCGCCTCCTCCGGCCTCGTCCGTGCCCAGCTCCGGTCGGGGGGCCACTGAATCCGGCCTCTCCGTCCATTCCCCGGCTCGCCGGAGCCGGTCCGGCCGTGCGCGAGTGGCCATGGCCTCAAGCTCCGGCCGGGATCGCCCCGTCCACTTTTCGCCCGGGAGCCACCGAACCAAACGCCGACCCCCGCCGTCCTGCTCCGCGCCATCCCGGTACCACGACGTCCACCTGGACAGCCCCGTACCTGGATGCCTCGAGCCTCCGAACCAACACCGCCCGGACCTCACTGCACCACGTCATCCCAAACCCCTCCGTCCAGTTTTCCTCGGGGTGAGAATTTCTTCTAAGTCCCTGGGAGGCTTATTATTTGTGCATGTTTGCATAGTGATTACTTTTTGCGTGCTTATCCAATTTGAGTGAATGATATATCAAAATGATCATGGTGATATGCTCTACACTTTGTTCCATTGAGCCATGCTTGTTTGACTTCATCTTGATGCTCTAATCTCTGTTGCAAGAATGCTACTTCTTAAAAACTGTTGTTACTTGTTATTTTCATGCCATGTTTGAGATGTGATAACTTGGTGCATGTTTATCCAAATGATGCATACGATATGTCAAAATGTTCATTGTGAAGTGTACTACATGATGGTTGCTGTATCATGCTTGTTTGAGTCCATATTGCCATGTTAATCTCTGTTGCAAAAGTGCATTTGGCTATTAAGGGCTGAAACTTGTTATGTGATGCTGATTTCACATGCTCGTTGCTATTGGTGTGTTTGTCTTCATGCCACATGTCTAGATGTTGTAGAATCACTATATATGGTCTTTGATGTGGTGCATTTAACTTTCCATTATATGTCTTGTCTTGACTTAAACATGCTTGTAAACATGCCATGTTGTTATTGCTGTTTTATACTTAGTGAAAAAACTGCGAAGTCTGGAATCTGTTATAGCCTGATGCTATGTTTGCTTGATGCCCTAGTCAAATCCAAGCTTGTTTTGGAGTGGCCAATGATCATGTCTTGTTGTCAATGTTTTTGTCTATCCATTCATGCCCTTACTTGCTCATATGACCTGCTGTAGCTTATTTATTTATTGCTCTCAAGTTGCTATAAATTATACCTGTCAGGATTTTATCAGCATGTTCAATTTGGTGGAGCTTGTTGCTATTGATCCATGCCTCCAATGGAGATGCCCCAATGGAGTTGTTTGCTGTAGGATATGTCTACTACATGTCCATGCTCTTTATGTTCTTATTAGAGTTGATATGCTTGTTGTTTTGTGCCTCCGAAGGCAGCATCGTGATGATGTTTTTGCCTCCCCAGATTTTGGCTAAGTCTGGATAATTTTATTGCTACTTGTCATGCTTGTTTAAACGTGTTCCAGCAAGTTTTTGGGTGTGTTCTAAGTTCATGCTTGTTAAGTAACATGTCTACTTCATATCCATGCTTCTTGTTATCATGTTTGGGTGTTGTAGCTTATATTTACCTTGCTCCAAAGTTGCTATGTGGCTGTTAACTTCAGCTTGTTGTTATATCTTGTTTCATGTGTATCTTTTAGCCCGTTGCTCCGTTTTGAGTGTGCCATATATGAAACTTGTGTGATTTTGCATGTAGAATCATAATATCATGTTGTTTTCTTGTTTGGAGTGTGTTTTCTTGATGTTTGGGTGCATCTTGCACCGTTGCCATGCTTGTCTTGTTTTGCTCATATCTTCTAGGCCGTAGCTTCGAATTAAACAAACTTTATATGAAACTTGAGTAAAATTTCGTGTAGATCATCATGGTGGATGTTAACCTGCTGTTTAACAACTTTAACTTAATTTTTGTTCAGATCTGGACTAATTTCAAATTATGCATTTGAGGGCTTACCGGATTTGTTATATGTTGATTCCGGCCTCATTTAAACATGTTGGGTGATGTTGTTTTTGAGTGCTTCCTCCCTTGCCATGAATTGCATCATATATAGACTTGTCTTGCTTCATACTTGTTTGAGCATCTTGTCGTGTTCTTGTGTTGGGTGTTTACCTTGTTGTGTGCTTTCTCTCGTTAGTGCTTTTCCCGTTGCGATCGTGAGGATTCGTTCGACTACACGTGGTTCGTCTTCAAGGCTTCTTCTTCGTCTTCTTCATGGACCCGATATTCTTCCTTGCGGGATCTCAGGCAAGATGACCATACCCTTGGATACCTTTACTATCATTGCCATGCTTCGTTGTCTCGATGCTATCGTTACATGTCGCGCAACCCATCTTTATTGTCAGCCCCCCTCCTTGTTGCCATGAAACCTCTAACCTTTGACACCTTCCTAGCAAACCATTGTTTGGCCATGTTACCCTCTTGCTCAGCCCCTCTTATAGCGTAGTTAGTTGCAGGTGAAGATGAAGGTTGATCCCACCATGCACCCCTTTCACACAGCCCACCAAGCCCATTCTATCCCCTCCATGCTCTTGGCCGTTCGATCACGATCGCGTGGCCGTGAATGGCTCCTCATTTGGACACTCCTAGCTCCCTATACCTATAAATATGTGTCTCCCCCGTATTTTTCTCGCAGATCAAACCCTAGCCCCGCTCCCACCGCGCGCCGGACATGTCTGCTCCGCCGTCGGACATGTCCATCCCCGCAGCCACCTCACCGCAGCCAACTAGCGCACGACACGTCATCAGCCTCGCCCCCGCAGCCAACGGGACAGCGCCACGTCACCCCGACGGCTTCCCACTCGCGCCGCGGCCCGCGGACCCGCAGCCGGCCCGCCCGGCCCGCGCCCGACGCCAGCCGCCCCGCCGCCCTTCGCCTCCCGCGCCGGCGCACTTCGCCGCCGACGCGCCGGGAGCCCTCGCCGGCCGGCCGCGCGCCGCCGCCGGCCACCGCCCGTCGCCCCGTCCTCTGGAGTTCCCCCCACCGCCTCTGGTGTTCTCGGCGGGATCCGCCGCTGCCGACTGCGGAGGCGCCTCCTCCGGCCTCGTCCGTGCCCAGCTCCGGCCGGGGGGCCACTGGATCCGGCCTCTCCGTCCAATCCCCGGCTCGCCGGCGCTTGTCCGGCCGTGCGCGAGGCGCCATGGCCTCAAGCTCCGGCCGGGATCGCCACGTCCACTTTTCGCCCGGGATCCACCGAACCAAACGCCGACCCCTGCCGTCCTGCTCCGCGCCGTCCCGGTACCACGACGTCCACCTGGACAGCCCCGTACCTGGATGCCTCAAGCCTCCGAACCAACACCGCCCGGACCTCGCTGCACCGAGTCGTCCCGAACCCCTCCGTCCAGTTTTCCTCGGGGTGAGAATTTCTTCTAAGTCCCTGGGAGGCTTATTAGTTGTGCATGTTTGCATAGTGATTACTTTTTGCGTGCTTATCCAATTTGAGTGAATGATATATCAAAATGATCGTGGTGATATGCTCTACACTTTGTTCCATCGAGCCATGCTTGTTTGACTTCATCTTGATACTCTAATCTCTGTTGCAAGAATGCTACTTGTTAAAAACTGCTGTTACTTGTTATTTTCATGCCATGTTTGAGATGTGATAACTTGGTGCATGTTTATCCAAATGATGCATACGATATGTCGAAATGTTCATTGTGAAGTGTACTACATGATGGTTGATGTAGCATGGTTGTTTGAGTCCATATTGCCATGTTAATCTCTGTTGCAAAAGTGCATTTGGCTATTAAGAGCTGAAACTTGTTATGAGATGCTGATTTCACATGCTCGTTGCTATTAGTGTGTTTGTCTTCATGCCACATGTCTAGATGTTTTAGAATCACTATATATGGTCTTTGCTGTGGTGCCTTTAACTTTCCATGATATGCTTGTGTTGACTTAAATATGCTTGTAAACATGCCATGTTGTTATTGCTGTTTTATACTTAGTGAAAAATCTGCTAAGTCTGGAATCTGTTATAACCTGATGCTATGTTTGCTTGATGCCCTAGTCAAATCCATGCTTGTTTTGGAGTGGCCAATGATCATGTCTTGTTGTCCATGTTTTTTTCTATCCTTTCATGCCCTTACTTGATCATATGACCTGCTGTAGCTTATTTATTTATTGCTCTCAAGTTGCTATAAATTATACCACTCAGGATTTTATCAGCATGTTCAATTTGGTGGAGCTTGTTGCTATTGATCCATGCCTCCTATGGAAATGCTCCAATGGAGTTGTTTGCTGTAGGATATGTATACTACATGTCCATGCTCTTTATGTTCTTATTAGAGTTGATATGCTTGTTGTTTTGTGCCTCCGAAGGCAGCATCGTGATGATGTTTTTGCCTCCCCAGATTTTGGCTAAGTCTGGATAATTTTATTGCTACTTTTCATGCTTGTTTAAATGTGTTCCAACAAGTTTTTGGGTGTGTTCTAAGTTCATGCTTGTTAAGTAACATGTCTACTTCACATCCATGCTTCTTGTTATCATGTTTGGGTGTTGTAGCTTATATTTACCTTGCTCCAAAGTTGCTATGTGGCTGTTAACTTCAGCTTGTTGTTATATCTTGTTTCATGTGTATCTTTTAGCCCGTTGCTCCGTTTTGAGTGTGCCCTATATGAAACTTGTGTGATTTTGCATGTAGAATCATAAAATCATGTTGTTTTCTTGTTTGGAGTGTGTTTGCTTGATATTTGGGCGCATCTTGCACCGTTGCCATGCTTGTCTTGTTTTGCTCATATCTTCTAGGCCCTAGCTCCGAATTAAACAAACTTTATATGAAACTTGACTAGATTTTCGTGTAGATCATCATGGAGCATGTTAACCTGCTGTTTAACAACTTTAACTTAAGGTTTGTTCAGATCTGGACTAATTTCAAATTATGCATTTGAGGGCTTACCGGATTTGTTATATGTTGATTCCGGCCTCATTTAAACTTGTTGGGTGATGTTGTTTTTGAGTGCTTCCTCCCTTGCCATGAATTGCATCATATATAGACTTGTCTTGCTTCATACTTGTTTGAGCATCTTGTCGTGTTCTTGTGTTGGGTGTTTACCTTGTTGTGTGCTTTCTCTCGTTAGTGCTTTTCCCGTTGCGATCGTGAGGATTCGTTCGACTACACGTGGTTCGTCTTCAAGGCTTCTTCTTCGTCTTCTTCATGGACCCGTTATTCTTCCTTGCGGGATCTCAGGCAAGATGACCATACCCTTGGATACCTTTACTATCATTGCCATGCTTCGTTGTCTCGATGCTATCGTTACACGTCGCGCTACCCATCTTTATTGTCAGCCCCCCTCCTTGTTGCCATGAAACCTCTAACCTTTGACACCTTCCTAGCAAACCATTGTTTGGCCATGTTACCCTCTTGCTCAGCCCAACTTATAGCGTTGTTAGTTGCAGGTGAAGATGAAGGTTGATCCCTCCATGCACCCCTTTCACACAGCCCACCAAGCCCATTCTAACCCCTCCATGCTCTTGGCCGTTCGATCACGATCGCGTGGCCGTGAATGGCTCCTCATTTGGACACTCCTAGCTCCCTCTACCTATAAATATGTGTCTCCCCCGTATTTTTCTCGCAGATCAAACCCTAGCCCCGCTCCCACCGCGCGCCGGACATGTCTGCTCCGCCGCTGGACATGTCCATCCCCGCAGCCACCTCACCGCAGCCAACTAGCGCACGACACGTCATCAGTCCCGCCCCTGCAGCCAACGGGACAGCGCCACGTCACCCCGACGGCTTCCCACTCGCGCCGCGGCCCGAGGGCCCGCAGCCGGCCCGCCCGGCCCGCGCCCGACGCCTGCCGCCCCGCCGCCCTTCGCCTCCCGCGCCGGCGCACTTCGCCGCCGACGCGCCGGGAGCCCTCGCCGGCCGGCCGCGCGCCGCCGCCGGCCACCGCCCGTCGTCCCGTCCTCTGGAGTTCCCCCCGCCGCCCCTGGTGTTCCCGACGGGATCCGCCGCTGCCGACTGCGGAGGCGCCTCCTCCGGCCTCGTCCGTGCCCAGCTCCGGCCGGGGGGCCACTGGATCCGGCCTCTCCGTCCAATCCCCGGCTCGCCGGCGCCTGTCCGGCCGTGCGCGAGACGCCATGGCCTCAAGCTCCGGCCGGGATCGCCACGTCCACTTTTCGCCCGGGATCCACCGAACCAAACGCCGACCCCTGCCGTCCTGCTCCGCGCCGTCCCGGTACCACGACGTCCACCTGGACAGCCCCGTACCTGGATGCCTCGAGCCTCCGAACCAACACCGCCCGGACCTCGCTGCACCGCGTCGTCCCGAACCCCTCCGTCCAGTTTTCCTCGGGGTGAGAATTTCTTCTAAGTCCCTGGGAGGCTTATTAGTTGTGCATGTTTGCATAGTGATTACTTTTTGTGTGCTTATCCAATTTGAGTGAATGATATATCAAAATGATCGTGGTGATATGCTCTACACTATGTTCCATTGAGCCATGCTTGTTTGACTTCATCTTGATGCTCTAATCTCTGTTGCAAGAATGCTACTTGTTAAAAACTGTTGTTACTTGTTATTTTCATGCCATGTTTGAGATGTGATAACTTGGTGCATGTTTATCCAAATGATGCATACGATATGTCAAAATGTTCATTGTGAAGTGTACTACATGATGGTTGCTGTAGCATGATTGTTTCAGTCCATATTGCCATGTTAATCTCTGTTGCAAAAGTGCATTTGGCTATTAAGAGCTGAAACTTGTTATGAGATGCTGATTTCACATGCTCGTTGCTATTAGTGTGTTTGTCTTCATGCCACATGTCTACATGTTTTAGAATCACTATATATGGTCTTTGCTGTGGTGCCTTTAACTTTCCATGATATGCTTGTGTTGACTTAAACATGCTTCTAAACATGCCATGTTGTTATTGCTGTTTTATACTTAGTGAAAAATCTGCTATGTCTGGAATCTGTTATAACCAGATGCTATGTTTGCTTGATGCCCTAGTCAAATCCATGCTTGTTTTGGAGTGGCCAATGATCATGTCTTGTTGTCCATGTTTTTTTCTATCCATTCATGCCCTTACTTGATCATATGACCTGATGTAGCTTATTTATTTATTGCTCTCAAGTTGCTATATATTATACCAGTCAGGATTTTATCAGCATGTTCAATTTGGTGGAGCTTGTTGCTATTGATCCATGCCTCCTATGGAGATGCTCCAATGGAGTTGTTTGCTGTAGGATATGTATACTACATGTCCATGCTCTTTATGTTCTTATTAGAGTTGATATGCTTGTTGTTTTGTGCCTCCGAAGGCAGCATCGTGATGATGTTTTTGCCTCCCCAGATTTTGGCTAAGTCTGGATAATTTTATTGCTACTTGTCATGCTTGTTTAAATGTGTTCCAACAAGTTTTTGGGTGTGTTCTAAGTTCATGCTTGTTAAGTAACATGTCTACTTCACATCCATGCTTATTGTTATCATGTTTGGGTGCTGTAGCTTATATTTACCTTGCTCCAAAGTTGCTATGTGGCTGTTAACTTCAGCTTGTTGTTATATCTTGTTTCATGTGTATCTTTTAGCCCGTTGCTCCGTTTTGAGTATGCCCTATATGAAACTTGTGTAATTTTGCATGTGGAATCATAAAATCATGTTGTTTTCTTGTTTGGAGTGTGTTTGCTTGATATTTGGGTGCATCTTGCACCGTTGCCATGCTTGTCTTGTTTTGCTCATATCTTCTAGGCCCTAGCTCTGAATTAAACAAACTTTATATGAAACTTGACTAGAATTTCGTGTAGATCATCATGGTGCATGTTAACCTGCTGTTTAACAACTTTAACTTAAGGTGTGTTCAGATCTGGACTAATTTCAAATTATGCATTTGAGGGCTTACCGGATTTGTTATATGTTGATTCCGGTCTCATTTAAACTTGTTGGGTGATGTTGTTTTTGAGTGCTTCCTCCCTTGCCATGAATTGCATCATATATAGACTTGTCTTGCTTCATACTTGTTTGAGCATCTTGTCGTGTTCTTGTGTTGGGTGTTTACCTTGTTGTGTGCTTTCTCTCGTTAGTGCTTTTCCGTTGCGATCGTGAGGATTCGTTCGACTACACGTGGTTCGTCTTCAAGGCTTCTTCTTCGTCTTCTTCATGGACCCGTTATTCTTCCTTGTGGGATCTCAGGCAAGATGACCATACCCTTGGATACCTTTACTATCATTGTCATGCTTCGTTGTCTCGATACTATCGTTACATGTCGTGCAACCCATCTTTATTGTCAGCCCCTCTCCTCGTTGCCATGAAACCTCTAACCTTTGACACCTTCCTAGCAAACCATTGTTTGGCCATGTTACCCTCTTGCTCAGCCCCTCTTATATCGTTGTTAGTTGCAGGTGAAGATGAAGGTTGATCCATGTCGGATCTTGTTGTGGGAATATCACAATATCTATTATTATTATTAACACACCTATATATTGGGCATGGGTGGAAGGCTTATCCTTTTGCTCGGTGTTTTGTTCCACTCATGCCACCTTAGGAGCCGATAAACCGGCATTATGTTCCTTGATTTTGCGTTCCTTACACAGTTGGGTATATGGGGACCCCTTGATACTTCGTCTTTGAATAAAACTCCTCCAGCAAGGCCCAACATTGGTTTTAATTTGCCTCATAATAACAACTTAATTAATGAACTAGAATTGCATACGGGGTCGCGTCCCCAAGTATTCTTTCTACATAGCAGGGGGGGCAGTGCTGATGGTGTTGGTCCCAAACGGGGAGCCTGCGGGGCCACCTCGGGGAAACTCAAGGGCTGCTTTTACCTGTAGCATCACCCATCCAGGCGTGGCCTGAGACGAGATACGCGCGGCTAGTATCAGGTTGTCGGCACGCCGAGAGGTCTTGTTGGACTTGTTTTACCATTGTCGAAATGTCTTGTGCATCGGGATACCGAGCCTGATCGGATTTCCCTAAGATAAGGGGTAATAATTATTGTTACTTCAGCTGATCATGAGAGCTTGTGATGGGCTAAGTTGGGACACCCCTGCAGGGTTATGATCTTTCGAAAGTCGTGCCCGCGGTTATGTGGCAGATTGGAATTTGTTAATGTCCGGTTGTAGAAAACTTGACAGAGGATCCGAGATAAAACACACAACTGTGTGAGTAACTGTGACTGTCTCTTTTCACTTTGAGAAGAGAACACGGTGGGGTTATGTTTGATTCGTAGGTAGTTCAGGATCTTTAGCAAACATTACTAGTTTGCGACCGTTTGCGTAGATGCTCATCTTATTCTTGTACTCATAAGTTAGCCACCATATATTGCTTAGCCGATGCTGCAACCTCACCTCTTTACCTCTTCCTACCGATTAAGCTTTGATAGTCTTGTTACCCATGGTTATGGGATTGCTGAGTCCTCGTGGCTCACAGATACTACAACAACAGTTGCAGGTGCAGGTTTCTGATGTCTTGACGTGAGAGCGATGATCTTTGTGTTGGAATTATTTCTTCTTCTTCTTCTTCTTCAGGCTTGGGTTAGGTTCCGGGTCGGCAGCCTGGTATAGCAGATGGATGTCTTTGTGCTTTTCATGTTTGCATCCGTAGTCGGATGCCTTGTATTGTGTTGTTGTATTCATGTGACTTGTATGTATTGTTGTATCCCCATGTATGTATGTAATGTTCGTCTACTTGTGGTTCGTCTTCACGGCTTCTTCTTCGTCTTCTTCACGGATCCGTTATTCTTCCTTGCGGGATCTCAGGCAAGATGACCATTACCATGGATACCTTTACTATCATTGCCATGCTTAGTTGTCTCGATGCTGTCGTTACATGTCACGCTACCCATCATTTATTGTCAGCCCCTCTCCTTGTTGCCATGAAACCTGTAACCTTTGAAACCTTCCAGCAAAACCGTTGTTTGGCTATGTTACCCGCTTGCCCAACCCCTCTTATAGCGTTGTTAGTTGGAGGTGAAGATGAAGTTTGTTCCATGTTGGAACTTGATGCTTTGGGAATATCACAATATTTATTATTATTATTAACACACCTATATACTGGGCATGGGTGGAAGGCTTGGCCTTTTGCTCGGTGTTTTGTTCCACTCATGCCACCTTAGGAGCCGATAAACCGTCATTATGTTCCTTGATTTTGCGTTCCTTACACGGTTGGGTATATGGGGACCCCTTGACACTTCGCCTTTGAATAAAACTCCTCCAACAAGGCCCAACATTGGTTTTAATTTGCCTCATAATAACAACTTAATTTTTTAATTAAATTTGCATAGGGGGTCGCGCCCTCGGGATTATTTTCTACATAGCAGGGGGGCCAGTGCTGATGGTGTTGGTCCCAAACGGGGGTTCGATGGGGCCACCTTTGGGAAACCCGAGGGCTGGTTTTACTCGTAAAATCACCCATCTGGTCGTGGCCTGAGACGAGATATGCGCGGCTACTATCAGGGTGTCGACACACCGGGAGGTCTTGCTGGACTTGTTTTACCATTGTCGAAATGTCTTGTGCACCAGGAATTCCGAGTCTGATCGGGCCTTCCCTAAGATAATGGGTGATAGTATTATTATTACTTCTGCTGATCGCGAGAGCTTGTGATGGGCTATGTTGGGACACCCCTGCAGGGTTATGATCTTTCAAAAGCCGTGCCCGCGGTTATGTGGCAGATTGGAATTTGTTAATGTCCGGGTGTAGAAAACTTGACAGAGGATCCGAAGTAAAACACACAACGGTGTGAGTAACCGTGACTGTCTCTTTTCATGTTGAGAAGAGAACACGGTGGGGTTATGTTTGACTTGTAGGTAGTTCAGGATCTTTAGCGATCATTACTAGTTTGCGACCGTTTGCGTAGATGCTCATCTTATTCTTGTACTCGTAAGTTAGCCACCATACATATTGCTTAGCCGCTGCTGCAACCTCACCACTTTACCTCTTCCTACCCATTAAGATTTGCTAGTCTTGTTACCCATGGTTATGGGATTGCTGAGTCCTCGTGGCTCACAGATACTACAACAACAGTTGAAGGTGCAGGTTTCCGATGTCTTGACGTGAGAGCGATGATCGTTGTGTTGGAGTTCTTTCTTCTTCTTCTTCTTCTCAGGTCTTGGGTTAGGTTCCGGGTCGGCAGCCTGGGATAGCAGATGGATGTCGTTGTGCTTTTCATGTTTGCATCCGTAGCCGGATGCCTTGTATTGATGTTGTTGTATTCATGTGACTTGTATGTATTGTTGTATCCCCCATGTATGTATGTAATGGTACGATGTAATGATATCCATCTTGCTAAGCGCCCGAAATGCGGTTGTGCCCCAATCACGTAAGTGTCACGTGATCGGGATAGAATCGCATCATGGGCCTGACACATCCGCAAGGATATCCGGCCGGGGTTTCGCTCACGGCCCCAAACGATGTGTGTAGGGTTCCCAAGCTCACCTCGCTAGATGGATCTATGCTTGGTACACTATGCCACGGTGCCTAGTCTGTCCCAAGTCCACCCTGCTGGGTGCCACTCGGTAGAAAAATACCACTACCTACAAACACCAGAAACTAGTTGCGACTCCTGGACAGAGATCAAGTTGGTTAATAAGTCAAGAGGGGCACTTAAGCATTCCAATGCATGGTAGTAGCTAGTCATTGGACAACATACACAGAACTCAGTTCTTAAGGACGGTTCCAGTGAGACAACCCACCATGTACTCCTACATGGCCTCTCACCGCTACCTTTATCAAATCGTGTCCACACACTTAACTCTCAGCATCAGAACATAGCATAACACTCCAATTCATTCCCAATGAATCAGACCTGACAAACTCTTAGCAATAGCAGGCATGGCACGGTAGGAACACAACATGGCTTCAATCAACTCCTACACATGCTAGTGGGTTTCAACTAGTTACTGTGGCAATGACAGGTCATGAAGACGAATGGGTTCAACTACCGCAACATAAAGTAGCAGTTGAATCGTTGTTGTCCTAACGCAATAACAGAGAGCAGGAGCGAGAGAGTAGGATTGTATCGGAATGATAAGGGGGTTTGCTTGCCTGGTAGATCAACAGTGGGCATTGCTCCATAGACAAGTATTATGGAACGATCTCCGGAGTAGGACCTATCGAGAAGGACGGTGCCGACAATCAATACACAAGCATATGCAACAATATGAAGCATGAACATGGTATGAATATGTGATGTTGTTTGGACTAATGCAACTGGTATTCATTTGGGTGAAGTCCATTTGGACCAAGGATTCAAATGCAACTCCAAATTAAACATTTATAAATGCCATTGAAGTGTTTTCACTTATACAGTAGGTATAAGTTGGTTTGTCATGCATGAAACTAGTAAAGATGGATAGATTCAATTTTTATAATAATTTTTCATATATAAATTATTTCAATCTGAGCTACGGTTGAATTTCTGTGATATTTTGAAGTTTAAACAATTTTCTGGAATTCCCTGAGTTATTTTAAATCCAGAAAATCATTTACTGCGTCATGCCTCCGTCAGCAATTCAACAACGCTGACTGAGGTCAAACCTGACGTGTGGGGTCCACACGTGAGTGAGACGGTTAGTTAGCAGTGTTAAGAAAAATACTAAGATTAATCCTAAACAATAATTAGGCAGGGACGAGTCCCACATGTCAAACCCGGTGAAAATGACTGGCGGTTAGCCGCCGGCGAGGCCGAATGCGGCGGAGGCACAAGGGAATCGCCCTTCGGTGACCAATTGCGCGGCGGAGACCACCTATGCGATGCCCAGGCTCGCGCGCATCCAGTGTAACACGCGAGAGGCCGTGGGGTGGCCGGAGGCGACGGCGGCATCGACCTCGGCGGCGGACGGAGGTCGGCCGCGAGCGGGATCATATTGTGGTGCACAGGGAGGCCACCCGAGGGGCTCTTCAGCACCCTCGAGGTGCAAGGAAGATGGTGAGGCGCTCGGGAGCGAGTTGCGGTGGCCCTGGCTGTCAGGGATACGGTTAGTAGGTATAAACCGGATATTGTAAACCGGTTTAGTTATATTGTACTTGGTTCATTATTTTAGTAGAGATTACGGCCTATGAGATTTCAAGGCCCATGTATAGAAATACGATTGTAAACCGCCAAGGAGATGTAACTTGAGAGATAAGAAAGAAAGGACAGAGACCGAGGCGGACACGATTATGAGCCGGCCTCGGGACTCTGTAAACCGGACCAGGCGTCACCTCTATATAAAGGGACGACCCGGCATCGGTTCGAGGACAAGCAACAATCGATACGTCGAGACGCAGGCAAGCGATTCCGCTCCCTGTAAACCGACGCCCAAGCAATACCAAACCAACTAGACGTAGGCTTTTACCTTCTCAAAGGGGCCGAACTAGTATAAAATCCTTTGTGTCCTTTGTGTGCCATGAACCCTTTCAAGCTAACCCGTGCGATGGTTCCATCATCAAGTCCGTTAAACCGGACATCTGCCGTGTTAATTCCACGACAGTTGGCGCCCACCGTGGGGCTCGCGCACGATGGTTTCGAGTTCTTGAAAGGCGGCTTCGAAGGGTTAAAGGGTTACGCGGTCGGCCGGATGACCAAGAGTCGTCGCGGCCGGATCTACATCGACGACGCGGGTTGGGGACCGGAGGCCGATTCAATCGAATACGGGTACCGGGTCCCCTTCGGCAGCATCCAAGTCTTCATCGGCAAAATTGGCGAACCGGGACCTGAGCCGGACACCCTCCCTAGCATCGTCGAGCCGGCTCAGCGGGCGAGATCGCCCCGGATCCAGCCTGCCATGAGGCATGTGTTTGTGGGGGCGATTCACGGAGGTCGAACCGAGGACGGTTCGGAATCTGATGGGGCAACAGTCGTTTACTCAGATGGCGAATCTTCATCCGGGGAAACTGAATCTCTGTATCAGTTGCGGGACGGCCGGTCTGAGGGCGAGTCCGATGGGAACAGTATTCCGGACCCCTTTGACCCGCCGAACCGGGTGGCGGTCTTCATGGCCGGTTCACAACCCCCGGTGAACGGAACAACAGCGGAAGCCGGCGCAGGGGGAAGCGGTTCAAATCCCCCCCTCACGGAAGTTCTATCCACCTTGATCGAAGAGCTCGCAGCTAAAGCAGTAGAGGTCGTGGCTCCAGCAGACAAGGTGCAGCATGATGCGGTGCTTCTTCAGTTAACGGCCCGGATCAATCAATTGAAGGAGGATTTAAAGGCAGAAGGAGAGATGTTAGCTATCAGACAAGCAGAGTTGGATGATCAAGCTTTTCACTTGAGGATGGAGCAAGCTTCGGTGGAGGCAGTCAGGGGGAAAAAGTATCGATCCCGCCTACCGCCGGGTTACGAATCTGCGAATTTGTTTAGAACCCCGGGAACGGGGGCTAGCAACAATCCGGCCTTAAACCGGAGGAGTCCGCCAGTTCAGGAGGAGCCGGTTCTACAGCCCACTGCCGAACGAGAGCGGCGGGTTACATCAGTGCCTTATGTGCCCGTCCCTCCGGGACATTACTCAAACCCTGTGGATAATATTGCTGCTGCGGCCGCACGGTTGGCCGCTTTACCTGCGGAAGGAACATCTCCGGTGGCAATAGAAGCGCGCAGGGCCCAGAAGCTGCTTAATACGGCATTAATACAGCATCAAGCATATTCTCATAGCAGGGAGAGGTTGCATTCAACACCGCGTCCCAATCGAAGTTACTCCAGACATTGGGAGGAGCCTGAAGTTTCTAGCAGTGAACGGAGGAGGCATCAGCGTAGGCAGAATAATCCGGCAGGGGCGGAGATACCGGCCCCAGATCAAAACCGGCCTAGATCGGAGGCCCGAGAGGAGATCCGCCAGTCGACGCCGGTTTACGCCGGCGCTACGGGGGCAGGAGCCACCGCGAGCAGCTTTGGGATACAATGTCTTGTCCCTGCACTGCGGAACGTCAAGCTGCCCAAGGATTTCAAAGGACCTCGCAAGGTGCCTAATTACACCGCCGATTTACCACCCGAAGCTTGGGTGGAGAGTTACGAGATGGCCATGGAGATGCTGGATGTGGATGAGTCGGCTTGTGCTAAATATTTCACTATGATGCTGGAAGGCACGGCCCGGACTTGGCTAAAGGCATTACCACCGAATTCCATCGGATCATGGGGAGAGCTGCGCAGCCAGTTCATCAAAAATTTCAAAGATACGTGCAAGCAACCTATGTCGATAATAGATTTAGCAGCATGTGTGCAAGGAGAACAGGAGTCTACAGCAGCGTGGGTACGCAGAGTGGCAGAGATCTTGCACTCCTCAAACGGCATTAACCCGAGCACAGCGATTGTAACATTGGAGAACAATTGCCGGTTTGAATCCTTGAAATTAAAACTCGGACGGCTCAAACGGGAGTGCAATGATATGGGGACTTTGATGAGCGCCCTGGTGAAGTACGGGGACTCAGATAATACTAAGTACCCGGAGCCAGAAGGAGATAAAACAGGGAAGGCCAGTAAGCCTGGTAAGCCGGCGCCGGTTAATCCGGTTACTTCAAGCTTCTTGGGAAAACGAAAGGCGGAGAATAGCTCCGATTTTGTGGCTAATACACAGGTTCAAGGTGGTTTCCGGGTCAACCAGCAAGGTCCCACTCGCCAAGCTGGGGGAGGAAACCCGGGTTGGGAGCAGGATCCGGATCAACCCTGTCTAAGGCATAGCGGAGCAAGGGGGCCTGCAAAGCACACTGGAAGAGAGTGCATGGGCCCAGGGAACAGCCGTTTTAATCCCTTTAGCCGGCCCCCAAGTGGCGGTTCGGGGCCCGGGTTTTATGGTCCGGGTTACCAAGGGAACGGCTCCGGTTCAGGATATAGGGGCAACAGCGGTTATCAAGGGAACAGCAGTGGTTATCAACCCCGGCCGGGTGGCCAGAGTACTCAAGGAAGCTACAATGGTCAAGGAAATCAGTATCAAGGTGGTTATCAGGGTCAGGGGAATCAATCGTATCATCAAGGTGGTTACAACAATCAGAATAATCAGCAGCAGGGCCAAGGGGGTCATAGTAACCAAGGAAATCAGCAGCAGCAGCGTCCGCAACAGCAACAGCAATCCGGATACCAGAGTAATCCAAAGGAGTTGAGCAGCGGTCAGTATCATGTCTTCACCACGAGTTTATGCAAGAGAGACCAGAAGGTTTTGAAGCGGGCCGTCAATGCGGTAGAACCGGCAACGCCACAGTTTCAACGATGGTCGGAGCAGCCCATTGTTTGGAGCAGAGAAGACCACCCATTACGGGTAGATAATCCGGGACATTTAGCCTTGGTAGTGGCACCTCAGGTGGGAGGATACCGGTTTACTAAAGTACTCATGGATGGAGGCAGCAGTATCAATATATTATATTACGAGACCTTTCGCCGTATGGGTCTGACAGATAAACAACTGAGGACATCAAACACAGTGTTTCACGGGGTGGTTCCAGGTAAGTCAGCCTATCCAGTTGGTAAGATTGACTTAGAGGTTACCTTTGGGGATGAGCACGATTCCAGGTCAGAGATGATCACTTTCGAAGTTGTTAAAATCAGAAGCCCGTATCATGCTTTGTTTGGGAGGACGGTTTATGCTAAGTTTATGGCTAGGCCATGTTATGTTTATCTGCAGCTCAAGATGCCGGGTCATAAAGGCACAATTACAGTGCATGGCAGTCGTAAGATAGCAGTGGAGTGTGAAGAAGGTGATGCAGCCTATGCAGAAGCGGTATGTGCCACGGAAGAATTAAAGTTCTATAAGGATAATGTTGATCCGGCAGATATGACTCCACTGAAGAAGCCCACTACCGAGCATGATCCGGCTTTGAAATTTAAATCGGCAGAGGAAACCAAGCAAATTGATTTTGTGCCAGGGGATTCGTCCAAGCAGTTCACTATCAGCGCTAACCTTGACCCCAAATAGGAAAGCGCGCTCATCGAGTTCATCCGTGAGAACCGGGATATCTTTGCATGGAAACCTTCTGACATGCCAGGTATACCGAGGGAACTCGCTGAGCACAAGTTGAATATCGATCCGAAGTTTAAACCGGTAAAACAATATCTGCGCCGCTTTAACGAAGAGAGGCGCAAGGCTATAGGAGAAGAAGTGGCCAGGCTTTTGGCAGCAGGATTCATAGTGGAAGTTTTCCATCCGGAATGGTTGGCCAATCCGGTGCTTGTTCTAAAGAAGAATGGGAAGTGGAGGATGTGTGTGGACTACACAGACCTCAATAAAGCTTGCCCAACTGATCCTTTTGCTCTTCCTCGCATTGATCAGATTATTGATGCTACAGCAGGGTGTGAGCGGCTGAGTTTTCTGGATGCGTACTCAGGTTATCACCAGATCAAAATGGCAGTTGAATACCAGGAGAAGACGGCATTCATAACCCCTTTTGGTGCTTTTTGCTATGTGTCTATGCCCTTTGGGCTCAAGTGTGCGCAAGCAACCTATCAGCGTTGTGTTCAGAATTGTTTGAAAGGGCAGATAGGAAGGAACGTACATGCATATGTGGATGACATTGTGGTCAAGTCAAAAGAGGAAAGAACAATGATAGAGGACCTCAGGGAAACCTTTGATAATCTTCGAGCTTACAGGATGATGCTTAACCCGGAGAAATGCGCTTTTGGTGTCCCGGCCGGTAAGCTTTTGGGGTTCCTGGTCTCGAACAGGGGAATAGAAGCCAGCCCGGAGAAAATCAAGGCCATCACATCTTTATCAAAACCGGCTTGCATAAATGATGTTCAGCGCATAGCCGGCCGGATCACGGCGTTAAGCCGGTTTATCAGTCGCTTAGGAGAAAAGGCGATCCCGCTTTATCAAATGTTGAAGAAAACGGACCGGTTTATTTGGAGCGATGAAGCGAATACAGCGTTTGAGAAACTGAAACAGCAACTAGCGAAGCCGCCGGTTTTAGCTGCCCCGATAGACAAGGAGCCTTTGCTATTATATGTTGCTGCAAACACACGGGCAGTTAGCGTTGCAATTGTGGTTGAGCGCAAGGAAGCAGGGAAAGAACATCCGGTTCAGCGTCCGGTTTACTATGTGAGTGAAGTACTCATCGAGTCCAAGCAAAGATACCCTCATTGGCAGAAATTGGTGTATGGGGTGTTTATGGCAAACCAGAAATTGAAGC
This sequence comes from Secale cereale, assembly GCA_902687465.1. NCBI lineage: Eukaryota > Viridiplantae > Streptophyta > Magnoliopsida > Poales > Poaceae > Secale > Secale cereale. The sequence continues at coordinate 203,857,667 of LR738714.1, forward strand.
ATTATTTCCAAGGGCATCCAATAACTGTGGTTAGTTCAGCTCCATTGGGAGATATAATCCAGAATAGAGAAGCAACAGGCAGGATAGCTAAATGGGCCATTGAGCTCAGTCCACATGAGTTGAAGTATGTACCGCGAACTGCTATAAAATCTCAGGCACTGGTTGACTTCATCAACGACTGGACAGAATTGCAAACGCCTGAGGAGAAGCCGGATCTTACTTATTGGACGATCCACTTCGACGGTTCAAAGCAGTTGGAGGGATCGGGGGCCGGAGTTGTTTTAACTTCCCCCAGAGGTGATAAATTTTGTTATGTACTCCGGTTGTTATTTCCTTGTACTAACAACGCAGCAGAATATGAGGCATTACTTCACGGTTTGAGATTGGCAAAGGAGATGAATCTGAGCCGGGTTAAGTGCCTGGGTGATTCAGACCTAGTGGCACAGCAGGTTTCGGGCAAGTGGGATTCAAGGGATCCACTCATGGCGGCTTATCGACGAGAGGTTGAAGCGGTCGCAGGTTATTTTAAAGGCTATCAGGTGGAGCATATAGACCGGCGGAAGAACGAAGCAGCTGACGCTTTAAGCCGGCTAGCCTCGCAACGTAAACCGGTACCACCAAACACCTTTTTAGATGAGTTGCACAATCCCTCGGTTCAAGTACCTTCAGAGGATAATTTAGCTATTCCAGATCCAGAGGCACAGTTGGTTGCAGCAACCCATGCTATTCCGGATTGGACGTTACCTTATTTGGTATATCTAAGCCGGGGGGAATTGCCAGAGGACGAAGATGAAGCACGGCAGATAATCCGGCGTTCCAAGTCTATGACAATTGCCAACGGAGAGCTACATCATCGTAGCACCTCTGGAGTATTTCAACGGTGTGTTTCAGCTGAGGAAGGTTGTGAGATTTTAAGGGAGATTCATGAAGGGGATTGTGGTCATCATGCCGGGTCAAAATCGTTGGTGGCTAAAGCTTTCCGGCATGGCTTTTATTGGTTAACGGCACATGCAGATGCGGCAGACTTGGTCCGAAAGTGTGATGCTTGTCAGAAGTTCTCAAGACGTGCCCTTGTTCCAGCACAAGAACTCCGGATGATACCAATAACTTGGCCTTTTGCAACTTGGGGGCTTGATATGGTTGGTCCTTTTAAGAGATCCCAAGATCAGAAAACTCATCTACTAGTGGCAGTGGACAAGTTTACGAAGTGGGTTGAAGCGGAGCCTATAAGCAAGTGTGATGCGGCCAAAGCGGTTAAGTTCATCAAAAAAGTAATATTCCGGTTTGGTTTTCCACACAGCATCATCACAGATAATGGCACCAATTTATCTCAGGGTGAGATGGAAGAGTTCTGTCAACGAGAGCATATCCGTTTGGACGTATCTTCTGTGGCTCACCCCCAGTCCAATGGACAGGCAGAAAGGGCAAATCAGGAGATTTTGCGAGGAATCAAACCCCGGCTTATGACACCTTTGCAGAGAACCCCAGGATGTTGGGTTGAAGAGTTACCATCTGTCCTTTGGAGCATTAACACTACGCCAAACCGGTCTACAGGTTACACACCTTTCTTCATGGTTTACGGTGCAGAAGCAGTTCTTCCAAGCGACATACGCCATGATTCCCCAAGGGTGGCGGCCTATGTAGAAGCCATCAACGAAGAATCAAGGCAGGATAGTTTGGATCGGTTGGATGAAGAGCGTGACATAGCTGCAGCACGGTCGGCGATTTATCAGCAAGACCTGCGCAGATATCACAGCCGCCGGATCAGAACAAGGACATTCCAGGAGGGTGACTTGGTGCTCCGGCTTATCCAAGATCAAACGGACATGCACAAGCTATCCCCGCCATGGGAAGGGCCCTTTGTCATCAGCAAAAATTTACGCAACGGGTCATACTATTTGGTGGACATTCGAGAGCACAAAGATTCACGGACATCAGAAGAGGAGACAAAAAGGCCATGGAACATTGCTCATCTACGGCCATATTACACTTGAGCCATAGGCTCCCATGTATCCTATATATATATATATTATGAAATAATGAATAAACCGGCACCCTCGGTAAACCAGGGGCTCAGCCCTTTTTTCCACATATATCGAATTTGCGGCAAATGTCCATATCAGTTTGTTATCAAAGAATCGTATTTCAATATTGGCTGGTTTTTAGAAATTAACCTTTGCAGGGTGTGTGAAGGAGCGGCAGAATGCACCGGAATATGAGCTCCTATCCGGTTCAAGGAAGGGAAAACTTCACAGAAAGGAAGCAATCCGCAGTCGGTATCAATCCGGAGTCGGTAAAAATCCGCAGTCGGTATCAATCCGGAGTCGGTAAAAATCCGCAGTCGGTATCAATCCGGAGTCGGTAAAAATCCGCAGTCGGTATCAATCCGGAGTCGGTAAAAATCCGCAGTCGGTATCAATCCGGAGTCGGTAAAAATCCGCAGTCGGTATCAATCCGGAGTCGGTAAAAATCCGCAGTCGGTATCAATCCGGAGTCGGTA
>LR738714.1:203860312-204203263 GCA_902687465.1 Secale cereale
GAGTCGGTAAGAATCCGCAGTCGGTATCAATCCGGAGTCGGTATCAATCCGCAGTCGGTATCAATCCGGAGTCGGTATCAATCCGCAGTCGGTATCAATCCGGAGTCGGTATCAATCCGCAGTCGGTATCAATCCGGAGTCGGTATTAATCCGCAGTCGGTACCAATCCGCAATCGGTATCAACACGCGTTAAAATGATGGCTTGGTTCTTTCGACAGTTTTTGAGCCTGGCAGCTCTTTGAAAAAGCCTCGATTACATAGTTTGATTTACAAAAATTGTGTGTTTTTTGGTGTTGTCTGTGTTCTATGACATTTTAAACCGAGTGGAACAGCTCCAGAAGTTGACCACCTATTTATAACATCATAAGTCTGGGTCATGAACACCAGCGAGAATTAAACCGGTGTGTATCATAACCCGGATCGACCTTCCTGACGAGCTAACAAATTGGCAGTATAGGATCAGGTCTAATGACCGGTGTTTATTAAACCGGCCAAGTACCATTATGAGCGGACAATTGGCACCACGGAGTCAGATACAAGTTACGAATTGCTGGACAAAGAAAAGGAAAATTCATGGACAAGTTAGGGTTGAAGAGTTCCAAATACTCATAAAGGTAATTTTAAAACATCTTGCCGGTTTAAGGTGTTTTAGCTGCATACAATTAAGGTATCTAAGTTATTTATCAAAGGTATACTTGTTTATCATATCAAAAGAGCAAGTTAATCCGTCCGGTGGTCATACCGCTAGGGCATATTTTTTCATCTTTTTTGAGCAGGGCAAGAGATTCGCATCAATCAACAAATCAGTAAAAGAATATTTATAAAATGGCCAAAATCCGGATCACAGTACATTGCAATTTCAGTTTAAGCCTATTACAAGGCACGAAAGCCAGATAGCCGGAAGCATTGTTTATGGGTTACAGCAATAAGTGTTCAAGATTCCGTTCCTCCTTGCCGGGATGACTGGCCACCATCTGGTTCCGGAACATCTTCTTCCTCATGAAGCGGAGGGAAATCTGGTGCACGCCAGTCAATCTTGGCCAAAGCACGGAAATACACTTCATCGTTGATCAACTCGGTAGGTTCAATATCAGGAGCATAAGTGTGAGGACGAACCGGCGGAGTCAAGTTTGAAACATCATAGACCGGACGTTCCACACGCTCGTTTTGAAGGTTGTACGCAGGGTGGTACCGGGATAAGTCAGCTTCCACCGCTATCTTGCTCGCGAGTGGACGCATTTCCTTCGTCAGAACATACAGATCTTTCTCACCAAAAGCTGAACCGTCTTCCTTTGTGTCTGGAAACCCGGTTAGCACTTCTGCCGGATCAATGTCTGGAACCCAAGCCTTAGCTCTTGTCAAGGCCAGAAGAGCACCTCCTCGAGCAGCTGATTTCTTCACCTCTTCAAGACGGGTTGGAAGAATTGACAAACTGTTCAAAGTAGCCTTGATGGTTGAAGGAGCCGGTTTACCAAAAGAAGTGGCGCTGATGATCCTTTGCGCCCCAGAATATAATTGCTCCACCAAAGTATAACAAGCTTTCAGTTTCTTCCGTACGTCATCTCCAAGATGGGAGACGCGGCGTCCTACATACAACAAGAGAAAGTTAAACCGGTGCAGGTTATAAGTTGCAAAGATAACAAACGAAAGTTACAGTTATGATTACCAAAGATAGCAGAAATCATCAAATTAACTTGGTGTTTTAACCCAGCCAATTCTTCAGTGACCGGGTTAAGAGCTCCTTCGGCATCTTGAACACGCTTTTCAAGATCCTTCTTCTGGACTTCAAAAGCAGTCCGTTCCTCATCAAAGAACTTCTTCAAGTCTTCAGCAGTTTTCAAACTTACTTTAAGTTCTTTTTTCGCCTTTGAAGCAGCTGCCTCGGTCTCTATGAGCCGGGTTCGAAGTTCGCTATTTTCTACAGCGTTCCGGTTTAACTCAGCCTGCAGACAAGTTCAAAAGCACAGTTAGAAAATACAAGTCTCAAGCACACAACCAAGTTGTCTACTTGACACTTGGGGGCTAATGGCAGTTGAAGTAATCCGGCAAAGATGAAATGCAAGTCTCAAGCACACAACCAAGTTGTATACTTGACACTTGGGGGCTAATGGCAGTTGAAGCAATGCGTCGGAGGCAAGATTTTTTACAAGTATCAACTACATAATCAAGTAATCTACTTGATACTTGGGGGCTAATGTATTAGACAGCAGTTCAAGTCTACAAAAGTTCCGGATCACCTGCTATAAAGCAGATAAACCGGAACTTGGGGGCTGTCATAAAGTAAAGATACGTTGAAAAAAGCAAGGTCAGAACAGGAAAATTTACCTCGTATTTCTCTCTCATGAGGTTCACCAGGCTAGCTTCATAGTCACGGCTGCTGTGAAGCCGGTTCAGATATCCGGAATAAATATCCTGGGGACTCAGGCTGGAAAGGCTGGAGATATCCGCATTTAAATTCCCTTTTTCCTGAGTTACCTTCTCCGTTTTGGCAGTGTGTTTTGCCAAAACGGTGGGTTCGGCTGGCGCAACATAGGCAGCGCCAGTAACCACAACGTCAGGGGAAGAAGGTGCATTGGGAGGAATAATTTTATCTTGAGCCGGATCAGGAGAGCCCGGATTAACTTGAGGAGAGCTAACCCGGGCTGGGCTTGGTGGATCTTGGGCAGCATCAGTAGCAGGAATATCAAGAGCAGGTTCTTGAACCGGTGTAACAGGAGTACCTTCAGGAGGAACAGCTGTCGACGGGTCGATTGCTGGTTCATCGGCAGAAGGATCAACAGCGGGCTTCTTACCCTTAGCCTTTTTGCTGGGTTTCGGTTTACTGGAGAAACGAACAAAGATAGGTCAGCATTATAAAGAAAAAGGAAGGATTTAAACCGGAAAAGGTGAAGAGAATCACCCTGGGGCTGTCTTCAAGGGTGGAAGCTGTGTCGCAGTTGACTCGCCCGATGAAGATAGTGGAGTTTCCTGATAATCAGGATCAGTCGGTTTAAGTGGTTTTCTAATAAGACCGGCCTTGGGATGAAGAAGTGTTGGAGAAAGTATCACCTCAGCACGGCGTTTCCGAGCCGGGGTTAAGGAGATTCCAGAGGATTCCACTGCTAAACCGGAATGGCGAGTGGTCCGGCGCAAGGCTTCGTGCTGTTGCTTCTTCAAATCAAAATTGGGATCCAACTTAGCATAAGGGTGAGAAAATTGATACTTTTTAACAGTCCGACGGATCTTTTGAGGAGGGGGTTCTGAATCGGAAGAAATAAGGGTTACCTCAATCTCCACCGGGTTATCGCCTTCGAGTGGATCCTGTGAAAAGGGCATCATTAGAGATAAGGACAAGTATATAAAAGCAAATGTAAAACGGAGTAAAGCATACCTCGGAGTCCGGATCATCATCTTCAGAAGGAGAACCGGCGTCAACGACTGCCTTCCTTTTCTTGTTGGCAGGAGTTTTCCGGCGAGTCTGTTTTACAGGTTTGTCCTGAAGTTTCCTTCTCCAGAAGGGGTTATCAGCCTGAATAAAAAGCAAAATCAAGTAAAGGACGGTTCAAAGAAGGACGGGTTATGAAGCACGGGATAAGAAAAACTTACATCAGGCTGTGTATTCCTCTTAAAGTATGGGGCCAAGCCAACCTTGGAGCAGTCTGTTAAGGCGGGGTTGACGATCTTTTTGGCTGATTCTATCACCTCCGATTCAGAAAGTTCCTCTTTAGTAAACCTCTGAGGATCTTCCGGTTTACCGGAATAATTGCACATTAAATCAGAGCGCCGGCTTAAGGGGAGAATGCTCCATGACAACCAGCAGCGAAGGAAATCGGTTCCAAGAAGTCCATTAGCCATGAAGGCTCTCAGTTTGGAAAGTTGAGGTGAAAATTGTATACGTTCAGTAGCACTTAACCGTTGCGGCAGAGGATGATTCGCCGGGATGCGAGTCTCACGATAACCCGGCAACGGATTTTCACCTTCAGGAGATGTGTCTATGCAATAAAACCAAGACTTTTTCCAGTCCTTGGGGTGAGTGTGTAAAGAGGCGTGCGGGAAAACTGCATCCCTCCTTTTCTGAATACTGATACCGCCAAGTTCTTGGTGAGGCCCGCTAGTGAATTCAGTGCGCCGGTTCGCATGGAAGAAATCCCGGAATAGATCGACTGAAGGTTCTTCTTGCAGATACACTTCAGAAAAAACTTGAAAGTCACAAATATTGGAAACGGAATTTGGTCCGATGTCTTGTGGATGCAGTTGGAAGGTGGCAAGGACGTCCCGGAAAAATTTTGAACCGGGGGGAGAGAAACCCCTGGAGATATGATCCATAAAGACTATGACCTCTCCGGACCTGGGAGCAGGAAGGCGTTCATTACCCGGAGCGCGCCATTTTAACTCAGCCCGAGGACCTAACGTACCAATGCTCGACAGCTTGACTAAGTCTTCTTCAGTCACAGCTGAACAAACCCAGTCGCACGAAACGTATTGCTTGGCAGCCATTTGAACAAAGTGCTGAAGAAAAGAAGGTACAGAACAAATTATGAACATACAAAAGATCTGGGACCTATATATGTGTATTGTGCAAGGGAGGTAAGAACTATCTAGCAAAGTTAAACCGGCAATCATAAATACAAGATGTATCATTCCGGTTTAAAAATGGCAGTTGAAGAGGAATAACTACGTCATGGCATCAGTCTACATCATTTCCGGTTTATGATATGGTGATCTAAACCGAAGTATACTTAGCAGATTTATTGAAGGGAAAAACAAGTTTTCACTGCGTTGCTAAGGAAGAATAGATCTGAGCATAATGAGATAAAGAAACAAAAATTACACGGGAAATACACAGAGGACCAATTCAGAGCAGATAAGGTTACAGGATGTGCATAAAAGGAGACTTAAAGCAGGTAGCAACAGAAATACAAGCAGCAAGATCTAAAATACCAGACGCATTTACGGCAAAGATCAGGAAGGTAAAAATATTCTGAAGTTGCAGGTCTCAGAGAATGAACAGCGTAAAGCTTGTGAAGAACCCTAATGGCGGAACGGATAAAGGCAGTAGAGGCATTACAGCAAGATCCAATCTGGTGTTAAGTGAGATCTACAGGTTAAGGCTTAAGGGGTTACGAGATTCCTATGATATAAGTATCTACAAAGAACGGAGCTTCATCGGGAGTTCTAATGGCGGAAGAACACGGGCGAGGCAATAGCGAATATGATAAGATCTACAGTGAGGAGGAAGAACATACCAGGGACGGTGAGGATCGGCGGCGCAGAAAATCTGGTCAAGTTCAGGTTGATGCAGCGGCCGGTCGAGGACGGAAGATCCGGTGGTCGTCGGCGGTGTTCTCGGGCTCAGGCGGCAATGGAGTTCTAGAGGGTCAGGAGGAGAAAGGAGGAAGACGACGCGAGAGGGGATAATGAATGGAGCAGAGCGGTATTTATAGACGAAGAGGCGGATGTGAAACGACAGGTTCGGTAATCAAGGAAGAAAATCGGATAAAGATCCGTTGAACGCCTCGATTCTCGGGATAACCATTAAAAATAAGCTACAGTACAGCTCGCGGCGATAAATGCGGAGCTGATGTCATTGTCAGACTTTAATGATTTCGGAAGATGACGTCAGAGCCGGTTTATAGGAAAAAATGAAGACAGAAGAAAAGTCGCGGAAGACAACGAAGACTGATATGAACAAGTTCAAATCATTCTGGGGCCTAATGTCAGGGATACGGTTAGTAGGTATAAACCGGATATTGTAAACCGGTTTAGTTATATTGTACTTGGTTCATTATTTTAGTAGAGATTACGGCCTATGAGATTTCAAGGCCCATGTATAGAAATACGATTGTAAACCGCCAAGGAGATGTAACTTGAGAGATAAGAAAGAAAGGACAGAGACCGAGGCGGACACGATTATGAGCCGGCCTCGGGACTCTGTAAACCGGACCAGGCGTCACCTCTATATAAAGGGACGACCCGGCATCGGTTCGAGGACAAGCAACAATCGATACGTCGAGACGCAGGCAAGCGATTCCGCTCCCTGTAAACCGACGCCCAAGCAATACCAAACCAACTAGACGTAGGCTTTTACCTTCTCAAAGGGGCCGAACTAGTATAAAATCCTTTGTGTCCTTTGTGTGCCATGAACCCTTTCAAGCTAACCCGTGCGATGGTTCCATCATCAAGTCCGTTAAACCGGACATCTGCCGTGTTAATTCCACGACACTGGCCATAGCGGCGTCATGAGCGGTGGTGGAGAGCTCTCGGCTCCGGCGGAACTACTGAGTAGGCGGGGCAAACAAGCGTGCGAGCAAGGGGGAACGACGGCGGGGCTCACAAAGGATCTTGAGGCGTCTTCGGCGAGCTCGTAGGAGGCTTCGAGTGTGCAGGGCGGCGAAGGCGATCTTTGATACGTCCATTTTGCATCATGCTTTTATGTTGATATTTATTGCACTATGGGTTGTTATTACACATTATGTCACAATACTTATGCCTTTTCTCTCTTATTTTACAAGGTTTACATGAAGAGGGAGAATGCAGGCAGCTGGAATTCTGGGCAGGAAAAGGAGCAAACATTGGAGACCTATTTTGCACAACTCAAAAAGCCCTGAAACTCCACGAAACTCCATTCAGAAAATATAAAAAATATATGGAGAAAGAAGTACAGGAGGGGGCCACCTATCGTCCACGAGGGTGGGGGGCCCGCCCCCTGGCTCGTGGGCCACCTGATAGCATCCCGATGCCCATCTTCTGCTATATGAGGTGTTTTGACCTGGAAAAAATCATAAGGAGGCTTTCGGGACGAAGCGCCACCGTCTTGAAGCAGAAACTTGGCGGAACCAATCTAGGGCTCCGGCAGAGCTGTTCTGTCGGGGATACTTCCCTCCGGGAGTGGGAAATCGTCACCGCCGTCATCACAAACAACTCTCCCATCTTGGGGAGGGTTATCTTCATCAACATCTTCACCAGCACCATCTTCTCTCAAACCCTAGTTCATCTCTTGTATCCAATCTTTGTATCAAAATCTCAGATTGGTACATGTAGGTTGCTAGTAGTGTTGATTACTCCTTGTAGTTAATGCTAGTTGGTTTACTTGGTGGAAGATCATATGTTCAAATCCATTATGCATATTAATACCCCTCTGGTTATGAACATGAATATGTCTTGTGAGTAGTTACGTTTGTTCCTAAGGACATGGGAGAAGTCTTGCTATGAGTAGTCATGTGAATTTGGTATTCATTTGATATTTTGATGAGATGTATGTTGTCTTTCCTCTACTGGTGTCATGTGAACATCGACTACATGACACTTCACCATTGTTTGGGCCTAGAGGAAGGCATTGGGAACTAATATGTAGATGATGGATTGCTAGAGTGACAGAAGCTTAAACCCTAGTTTATGCATTGCTTCGTAAGGGGCTGATTTGGATCCATATGTTTCATGCTATGGTTAGGTTTACCTTAATAGTTCTTTTGTAGTTGTGTATGCTGGCAATAGAGGTTAATCATAAGTGGGATGCTTGTCCAAGTATGGGCAGCACCCAAGCACCGGTCCACCCACATACCAAATTATCAAAGTAATGAACGCAAATCATATGAGCGTGATGAAAACTAGCTTGACGATAATTCCCATGTGTCCTCGGGAGCGCTTTCCTTCATACAAGAGTTTGTCCAGGCTTGTCCTTTGCTACAAAAAGAATTGGGCCATCTTGCTGCACCTTATTTACTTTTACTATTTATTATCTGTTACCAATTATCTTATCACAAAATTATCTGTTACCGATAATTTCAGTGCTTGCAGAAAATACCTTAATGAAAACTGCCTATCATTTCCTCTTGCTCCTCGTTGGGTTCGACACTCTTACTTATCGAAAGGACTATGATAGATCCCCTACACTTGTGGGTCATCAAAACTCTTTTCTGACACTATTGCCGGGGAGTGAAATGCCTTTGGTAAGGAAAAATTTATATAGTGTGCTGAAATTTACTATCACTTGTTACTATGGAACTTAATCCTTTGAGGGGCTTGTTCGGGGTATCTTCACCCCGACCAGTAGAGCAAATATTTGCTCCTCAACCTACTAGACCTACTGAAAATATTTGCTTTGAAATTCCTTCGGGTATGATAGAGAAACTGCTAGCTAATCCCTTTACAGGAGATGGAACATTGCATCCCAATTTGCACCTAATCTATGTGCATGAAGTTTGTGGGTTATTTAAGCTTGCAGGTATGCCCGAGGATGTGATCAAGGAGAAGGTCTTCCCTTTATCTTTGAAGGGAGAGTCATTGACATGGTTTAGGCTAGGCGATGATATTGGATCATGGAACTACAACCGATTGAAGTTGGAATTTCATCAGAAGTTCTATCCTATGCATCAGGTTCATTGTGATCGTAATTATATATATAATTTATGGCCTCACAAAGGAGAAAGTATCGCTCAAGCTTGGGGGGGGGGGCGGGCTTAAGTCAATGTTATATTCATGCCCCAATCATGATCTCTTAAGAGAAATGATTATTCAAATTTTTTATGATCGCCTTTTTCTCAATAATCGCTCCATGCTCGATATTTCTTGCACCGGTTCTTTTATGATGAAGACTATTGAATTCAAATGGGATTTATTGGAAAGAATTAAACTCAGCTTTGAGGATTGTGATCTCGGCGAAGGTAAGGAGTCAGGTATAACACCTAAGTTTGATTGTGTTAAGTCTTTTATGGATACCGATGTTTTCCGTGAATTTAACACTAAATATGGACTTGACTCTGAGATAGTAGCTTCTTTCTGTGAATCATTTGCTACTCATGTTGATCTCCCTAAGGAAAAGTGGTTTAAATTTCATCCTCCCATTACAGTAAAAGTAGTTGAACCTATTAAAGTTGCATAAAACACTATCACTTATAATGTTGATCCTATTGTGCCTACCTCGTATATTGAGAAACCACCATTCCTTGTTAGAATAAAGGATCATGCTAAAGCTTCAACTGTGGTTCGTAAGAGTAATACTAGAACACCTACACCCTCCGAGCAAATTAAAGTTGAACCTAGTGTTGCTATGGTTAATGATCTCTTGGTCGATAATATAGATGGGCATGTTATTTACCTCCATGAGGAAGCTGCTAGAATCACCAGACCCGATACTCGGAATAAACAAAGACCTGTTGTAGGCATGCATGTTATTTCCGTTAAAATAGCAGATCATTGCTATCAAGGTTTATGTGACGTAGGTGCTAGTGCGAGTGTAATACCCATTTCCTTATATGAAGAAATTATGCACGATATTGCACCTGCTGAGCTAGAAGGTATTGATGTTACTATTAAGCTTGCCAATAGAGACACTATTTCACCAGTTGGGATTGTTAGAGATGTTTATGTCTTGTGTGGGAAAGTTAAATACCCTGCTGATTTTCTTGTTCTTGGCTCCCCACAAGATGATTTTTGCCCCATTATATTTGGTAGACCCTTCTTGAATACTGTTAATGCTAAGATAGACTGCGAAAAAGATATTGTTACCGTTGGATTAGGGGATATGTCTCAGGATTTTAACTTTGCGAAATTTCATAGACAACCCCTTGATAAAGAAGTGCCTAGTAAGGATGACATTATTGGTCTTGCTTCTATTGTTGTACCTCCTAACGATCCCCGAAAAATATCTGCTAGACCATGAAAACGATATGTATATGAATGAGAGAAGGGAAATAGATGAAATATTCGTTAAACAGGGACCCTTATTGAAACACAACTTACCTGTTGAAATTCTAGGGGATCCTCCTCCACCCAAGGGTGATCTCGTGTTTGAACTCAAACCATTACCTGATACTCTTAAGTATGTTTATCTTGATGAAAAGAAGATACATCCTGTTATTATTAGTGCTAACCTCTTAGAGCAAGAAGAAGGGAAATTATTGAAAACTCTGAAGAAGCACAGTGCTGCTATTGGATATACTCTTGATGATCTTAAGGGCATTAGTCCCACTCTATGCCAACACAAGATAAAATTGGAAAAGGACGCTAAACCAGTTATTAATCATCAACGACTGTTAAATCCTCAGATGAAAGAAGTGGTAAGGAAGGAAATACTAAAGCTTTTAGTGGCAGGTATAATTTATCCAGTTGCTGATAGTCGGTGGGTAAGCCCTGTCCATTGTGTCCCTAAGAAGGGAGGTATTACTGTTGTTCCTAATGATAAAGATGAATTGATCTCGCAAAGAATTGTTAGAGGTTATAGGATGATAATTGATTTATGCAAATTAAATAAAGCTACTAAGAAATATCATTACCATTTACCTCTTATTGATCAAATGCTAGAAAGGTTATCCCAACACACTCGTTTTTGCTTTCTAGATGGCTATTCTGGTTTCTCTCAAATACCGATGTCAAAAGAGGATCAAGAAAATACCACTTTTACTTGTCCCTTCGGTACCTTTGCTTATAGATGTATGCCTTTTGGTTTATGTAATGCACCTGCTACCTTTCAAAGATGCATGAATTCGCTATATTCTCTCATTTTTGTGAAAAGATTGTTGAGGTTTTCATGGATGATTTTTTCGTTTATGGAACTTCTTTTGATGATTCCTTAAGCAACCTTGATCGAGTTTTGCAGAGATGTGAAGAAACTAATATTGTCTTGAATTGGGAAAAGTGCCACTTTATGGTTAATGAAGGCATTGTCTTGGGGCATAAAATTTCTGAAAGAGGTATTGAAGTTGATAAAGCTAAAGTTGATGCTATTAAAAAGATGTTGTGTCCCAAGGACATCAAAGGTATAAGAAGTTTCCTTGGTCATGCCGGGTTTTATAGGAGGTTCATTAAGGACTTCTCCAAAATCTGTAGGCCTCTGACTAATCTCTTACAAAAAGATGTTCCTTTTGTCTTTGATGATGATTGTGTAGAAGCATTTGAAATACTTAAGAAAGCATTGATCTCTGCACCTATTGTCCAGCCTCCTGACTAGAATTTACCCTTTGAAATTATGCGCGATGCTAGTGATTATGTTGTAGGTGTTGTTCTAGGACAAAGAATTGATAAGAAATTAAATGTTATCCAATATGCTAGTAAAACTCTAGACAGTGCCTAGATAAATTATGCTACTACTAAGAAAGAATTTTTAGCAGTTGTATTTGCTTGGGATAAGTGTAGACCTTATATTGTTGATTCTAAAGTAACTGTTCGCACTGATCATGCTGCTATTAAATATCTTATGGAAAAGAAAGATGCTAAACCTAGACTTATTAGATGGGTTCTCCTGCTACAAGAATTTGATTTGCATATTACTGATAGAAAGGGAGGTGAGAACCCCGTTGCAGACAACTTGTCTAGGTTAGAGAATATTCTTGCTGACCCACTACCTATTGATTGTAGCTTTCCTGATGAACTATTAGCTTTCATAAATTCTTCTCGTACTGCTCCATGGTATGCTGATTATGCTAATTACATTGTTTCTAAATTTATACCACCTAGTTTCACATACCAGCAAAAGAAAAAGTTCTTTTATGATCTAAGACATTATTTCTGGGATGACCCACACCTCTATAAAGAAGGAGTAGATGATATTATTAGACGTTGTGTACCTGAGCATGAATAGGAACAGATCCTACGCAAGTGTCACTCCAAATCTTATGGAGGACACCATGCTAGAGATAGAACTGCACATAAGGTACTGCAATCTTGTTTTTGTTGGCCTACTCTCTTCAAGGATGCCCGTAAGTTTGTCTTGTCTTGTGATGAATGTCAAAGAATTGGTAATATTAGTAGTCATCAAGAAATGCCTATGAATTATTCACTAATTATTGAACCATTTGATGTCTGGGGCTTTGATTATATGGGACCGTTTCCTTCCTCTGATGGGTATACACATATTTTAGTTGATGTTGATTACGTTACTAAGTGGGTAGAAGCTATTCCAACTAGTAGTGCTGATCATAAAACCTCTATTAGGATGCTTAATGTAATAGCCTGGTTTTTGGCCCTTCCTTTTTCTTTTTGTTTTATTGGTTTTTGCTCTGTTTTCCTTTTTGGAGTGGTTCTGTGGTGTTGTCCCCCGGGAAATTATCTTCATTTCCTCTCCCAAGTGGCCCATCATTCTCATAACCTTGCCAAGATCGTGTCACTTCACTCTTTGACAAAACCCTAAAATCTTTTTCTAGGGAATATTCCTTTTTCTATTAAAGGAATAACCCTGTCTGCCCTAGGTTGTGAAGCAACCTATATTTCTGTCACTCCTAAAATTCCCAAATAATTCTCATAAATTGTTTGGGTCATATCTTATTCAAATATGGCAAAACTATTCATTGCCATGTTCAAAAATAATTCACCAATATTCTTTTTCATACTCTGCCCTAAATGGAACTTTGTGAAGCAAGTGCTATTTATCTTTTCACAATTGACCTCAAACTTCTCGGACATTATTATTGTCCATATATTTTCCACATGCCAAAATTCAACTTTATTTGCCTAGCCAATCTTCCTCAGTGATTTTTCAAAGTTTCTGTCAAACAGAAGCCACTGTGAAGGAAGTACCAGCTAGGGGCATCCAAATCAGTTGCAATTTTGCATGCCTCTTCTTGTGATCATATTATCCCACTCCTCCAAATCTCAGCTCCATCCAATCATCTATGTGAGCATAGGACCAAATCTTTGATTTTATCAAAAATTTCAGGTTGTGAAGCAAGTGCATTTTGTATTGCTTCAAAAATCCTGATAAATTACCAGATCATGCTCCTACCTATATAACTTCTCTCCACCAAATTTGGTACCATTTAACCTAGCCAATATTTCTCCAAAATTCTTGCAAGATTCTGGTCAGCAAGGATGTTTGTGAAACAAGTACCATTTTGGTGAATCCAATTGGTATGGAACTTTTACAGCATCTTTATATGATCAAATCACTAAGCCTTGCCAAATTTGAGCTCAAGTTGATGCTTCATGTGAGTGCATCATCATGCTCAAGTTTCTGGACCATTTTGGTCTATTGCAAAGAATCTATATCAACCCTTGGTTCAAATCTTCTCAAAGTTACCAGGATGAAAGTCCTTCTTACCCTAAACCTCGCAGAAAACTACATTTGACCTAATCAGTTTCCTGTTGATCAGCAGGGCTCTGCCAAGTTTGGTGCAGTAAACTACAGATCTTAGTTACCATTTAACCATAGCACCCCAGATCAAGCCATGGCGTCATAAATGCTCTAGTTTGGAAGGACTATCAGCTAGACAACATTTTGGGTCCTGTATAGCATTGAATGCCCCTATTCACGTGGTGACTACGGCGATGGTGTGCCTGTGCACGCGCTCTGTGCGCAGTGGCCGCGTGCAGGGCGTCGTTTCTGCTTCGTCTGCTCCTCTCTCGTCGTCTTCACGCGCGTGACCATGTCCCTTGTCTTCCTCTTTGCGTCGCTGCTCCCCTGGACAGCTCACCCCCTCCACCCTCTTCCTCACCGACGCAAGCCGCTGCGCGCCCACGGGCTAACAGTGGCGGTTTGGCTTGGAGTTCGCCGTCTTCTTCCTCCCTGCGCTCCGTTGGCCTCCTCTTCCCTATGATCTCTCCCTCCTGTTCCCTCTCATCGCCTAACCCCGAGTTCATGCGCGTGGGCACGCGTCCGCGGCACCGAACACGCGTCCGTGGCGACTCCAGCTCCACCCCTCTTGCTGCCCCGGCTATATAAGCCCACCCCGAGGTGCCCCGACCTCACTAGCGGCCTCACCTCACTCCCAGACCCCTCCCTAGCTAGTCTCCTGAGCCCCGGAGACCCTCCTCACCGTAGTAAGCCGCCATGGCTGCCGCACAGCCTCGGCTGAATTCGGCTGACCCAAGCCCTTCCCCTCCTCCTGGCCATCACCAGAGCCCTCCACCGCACCCCTAGAGCCTCTCCAC
Source organism: Secale cereale (assembly GCA_902687465.1). Classification (NCBI taxonomy): domain Eukaryota; kingdom Viridiplantae; phylum Streptophyta; class Magnoliopsida; order Poales; family Poaceae; genus Secale; species Secale cereale. Next base: position 203,874,155 of record LR738714.1, read on the forward strand.
CGTTTCACTCCTCCTCTGGTAGCCCCTGTCCACGATGCCCAACCCCCACCCGAAGCCATCTCCGCCGGAGTCCAGGCCCTCATTGCTCCGGTCCTCCTCGGTGTTCGTGAGACCCTGGAACGGATGCGCGGCAGCCTTCTGAGTTCTTTGGTGGCCGTGGCGTCCCAAATGGCGTCCGGACTTGGCCGGAATCCTGCTGGTGCCGGCGACCCCTCCCTCTGTGCTGCGCTGCATCAGAGGAAGAAGAAGGAGGTGCGGGAGGAGACAGGTCAAGGCATGAGCCCCACCTGTAAGCCGCACAGAGCTCGGCCTCGCCCTTGTAGCGTGGCAAGTGGAGGCGTCTTTGCCTGAAGTGCGTTGATAACCCACAAATGTAGGGGATCAGTTGTAGCCTCTTTCAATAAGTAAGAGTGTCGAACCCAACGAGGAGCTAAAGGCAGAAAAAATATTCCCTTAAGTTGTATCGACCATCGATACAACTCTACACACGCTTGACGTTTACTTTACCTAGAACAAGTACGAAACTAGAAGAACTTTGTAGTTTTTGTTGGATAGGTTTGCAAGAATATAAAGAGCACGTAAATACAAACTAGGTGATGTTAAGATAAAGAAGCAATAAAGTAAACATAGAGAGTGTGGAAAAGTAGTGGTAGGAGTTCCGAAATTGCCCCTAAGCAATTGACTACGTTACTAGACCGATAACAAGTTTTATGTGGGAGAGGCCACTACTAGCATGTCATCCCTTACTTGGAATTCTATGCACTTATGACTGGAACTATTAGCAAGCATCCGCAACTACTAACTTTCATTAATGTAAAACCCAACCATAGCATTAAGATATATTGGCCCCCCTTCAACCCCGTATGCATCAATTTCTACGCTAGGTTGAAGCTTCTGTCACTCTTGCCCTCCAATACGTCGTCCTATCAACATATAACTAACCCTATGGTGTGATCCACACGCGCGCTCATATGATGGGCACCAAAGGACAGTTACATAAACACAAGCAATTTAAATCAATCATAGCAATTCACCAATCCCCGAAAGGACAACGATAATCTACTCAGACATCATAGGATGGCAACACATCGTTGGATAATAATATTAAGCATAAAGCACCATGGTCAAGTAGAGGGTACAGTGAGTTGCGGAAGAGTGGACCGCTGTAGATAGATGGGGGAAGGTGATGGAGATGTTGGTGAAGATGACGGAGGTGTTGGTGTAGATCGCCGTCACACGATGATGGCCCTGGTGGCACTCCGGCGCCACCGGAAGCGAGGGGGAGAGAGCCCCCCTCCTTCTTCTTCTTCCTTGACCTTCTCCCTAGGTGGGAGAAGGGTTTCCCCTCTGGTCCATGGCCTCCATGGCGGCGGAGGGGCGAGATCCCTTCCGAGATTGGATCTGTCTCTCTGTCTCTCTCTGTTTCTGAGTTCCCAGATTATGTCCCTTCACCGTTTCTTATATTCCCGGAGATCCATAACTTCGATTGGTCTGTTTTTTGACAGGATTTTTATCCAGATATCAGCTTTATTGCGCCGAAAGAAGGGCATCAACCTCCTTACGGAGTGGCCACGAGGGCCCAGGGCGCACCTGCCCCTGGTGGGCGCGCCCCCTGCCTCGTGGCCCACTCGGGCATCGTCTCATGTTGGTTCCGCTTCCTAAAATTCACATATATTCCAAAAAAAATCTCCGTCCGTTTTTATTCCGTTTGGACACCATTTGATATGGATATTCTGCAAAACAAAAAACATGCAACAAACAGGAATTGGCACTGGGCACTGGATCAATATGTTAGTCCCAAAAAATAGTATAAAAAGTTGCCAAAAGTATATGAAAGTTGTAGAATATTGGCAAGGAACAATCAAAAATTATAGATACGACAGAGACGTATCAGCATCCCCAAGCTTAATTCCTGCTCGTCCTCGAGTAGGTAAATGATAAAAAAGATATTTTTTGATGTGGAATGCTACATAGCATAATCTTGATCATGTAATCTAATCATGGCATGAATATTAAGACATGAGTGATTCAAAGCAATAGTCTATCATTTGATATAAAAGTATTTAATACTCGGGCATCCCAACAAACAATCAAGTCTTTCAAAATATCAATGCTAAAGAACGTTATCCCTACAAAATCATATAGTCTTTTATGCTCCCTTTTCTTGACACAAGGTACCTGATGTAGGGTGGAACCCTAATCAGCGGATCTTTCACGTTTGGAGAGTATCCCACGATGAACACGGAGAACACAAGGAGGAGAACGGGGAAAACACGAGAGAAAACACTCAAATCAACACGAAGATGATCACACAAGTGCTAGATTCACGATACATAGTGCGATACACGGTCCTTAGTCAACGACGGTGGTACAAGGATAGTCTTCTCCGTGAGGAGGTCTTGATTATCCCGTAGGATCTTCCCCGATGTGGAGGCCTTGAATCCGTAGTGGATCTTCTCCGTAGAGGCACACGGTCTCGTGGGAGAGAATCCACACAAGTCTGAAAATGAGCTATCCAACAGCTGCCCCGAAAGGAGGGAAGTCAACGAGTATATATTACACGGATGGACACCGTCGGGGCGGACGTCCGCTGGTTATCGGACGTCCGGTGGTTCCGGAGGGACCGGACGTCCGGTAATCCTCGGATTTCCGCTATTTAGCTTATGTAGTCGTTGTCACGGACGTCCGGTGGCTTCCGGTCGTCCGGTCGTCTGGGAGAGGCCGGACGTCCGGTGTCTTCTGTTCGTCCGGTGCCTGGAAGTCGCCGGTCGTCCGGTGCAGGCCGGACGTCCTGTGCCTGTAGCATCTTCAGCCTTTCTTCTTCTTGTCTCGTGTACTTGTCGGGCCTGTCGTCTTGACCATTGTGCAGAGCTGTCCCGTGGCCTTCGTCCAAGTACCTGAGTATGCACAGAGTCCCTGATGAAGGTAGAAGCCATGTCTCAAGTGAATCCGAAAGATGTAGAGAGAGGAGCGAAGTCACCTCGGTCTCGAGAGCTCTTGCACGGGCTCGAGTCATTGGTCCTTTGAGCACTTGGTGAGGCGATGAAGGGTCCATGGGGATGACCTTAGGATGCTCCGCATCATCTCTCCTCCCTTGGGAAAGATCCGACCTCGGATCGAAATCTTCATCACCATGGAAAGGAGAGAGATCCTTGACGTTGAAAGTATCGTTCACGGAGTACTTGTCTCGTGGGAGGTCGATCTTGTAGGCGTTGTCATTGTAGCGAGCTAGCACCTTGAAGGGTCCGTCGGCGCGAGGTAGAAGTTTGGACTTGCGCTCGTGTGGGAAGCGGTCCTTGCGAAGATGGAGACAAACAAGATCTCCCGGTTGGAACACCATTGGTGCCTTGTTGACGTTGAGCTTGGTGGCGAGACTTTAGACTTGTCGCTCGATCATTGCCCTTGTATCTTCGTGCACCTTAGCTTGCTCGTGCACTTGCGTCCATGTTGATGCGCTCTTGTAGGGGTAGAGGTAGAATGTCCAATGGGGACAACGGGTTGAGGCCGTAGACAACCTCGAATGGCGACTTGCCTGTGGTCGAATGTCTTGCGCGGTTGTAGGCGTACTCGGCGATGGGCAAGCATTGCTCCCATTCCCGGATGTTCCTCTTGATCAACACACGAAGAAGAGTGGATAGCGTGTGGTTAGTCACCTCCGTCTGGCCGTCCGTTTGTGGATGGTACGCCGAAGAAAAGAGTAGCTTGATTCCGAGCTTGGCACATAGTGTTTTCCAAAAGTAACTCAAGAACTTGACGTTCCGGTCCGACACGATCGTTTTGGGCACGCCGTGTAGACGAAGTATCTCCCTGCAAAAGAGATTTGCAACATGTGAAGCATCGTCTATCTTATTACAAGGAATGAAATGAGCCATTTTAGAGAATCGATCTACCACGACAAGCACGAAATCTTTGCCATTTGGAGTCCTAGGCAAGCCAAGTATGAAATCCATGCTTATGTCTTCCCATGGATGGTATGGAATAGGAAGAGGCATGTAAAGACCATGAGATTGAGCTTTGGACTTAGCTTTGCGGCATGTAGAACATCGGTTGGTGAGGCGTGAGACGTCACGAAGCATCTTGGGCCAAAAATAGTGTTTAGAGAGGGTAGCAAACGTCTTGTCGCGTCCAAAGTGTCCCATGAGTCCTCCTCCATGAGATTCCTGCAAAAGAAACAAACGAAGCGAAGACTCGGGAATGCAAAGTTTGTTAGCTCTCATAAGATATACATCCTTGATGTAGTAATGTTCCCAAGAAGTGTGAGTCAAGCACTTAGCATAAGCATTTGCAAAGAAAGGATCATGCTCATATAAATCTTTAATATGCTCAAAGCCAATCACATTCAACTCAAGTTGTGTTACAATCATGCATTTGCGGGAAAGCGCGTCCGCCACAACATTTTCTTTGCCCTTGATGTATTTGATGACATAGGGAAAAGACTCAATGAACTCACTCCATTTAGCATGACGCTTGTTCAACTTAGTTTGACCTTTGAGGTACTTTAGTGTCTCATGGTCCGTATGAAGAATGAATTCATGAGGTCGAAGATAGTGTTCCCAAACACGTAGAACTCTCACCAAGGCATAAAGCTCTTTATCATATATGGGATAGTTAAGTTGCGCTCCCGATAGCTTCTCGCTAAAGTACGCAATAGGGCGCTTTTCTTGCATTAGCACGCCACCTATGCCGGTACCACTAGCATCACAATGAATCTCAAACGGTTTGTCAAAGTTTGGTAGGGCTAGAAGTGGTGCGTGCGTGAGCAAGCTCTTAAGCTCATTGAACGCGGTGTCTTGCGAAGGACCCCGAATGAAGGGTGCGTTCTTCTTGCTCAAAGCGTGTAGAGGCATAGCAACGGTGCTAAAGTCCTTCACAAAACGTCGATAGAAACTGGCTAGACCAAGGAAACTACGCACTTGCATGAGATTCTTTGGTTGAGGCCAAGTTTTAATTGCTTCAATTTTAGTTTCATCAACGTGAACACCTTGAGAAGAAACGACAAATCCTAGAAAGACAACCTTGTCAACGCCAAAAGTGCATTTCTCCATATTAGCATATAATTGTTGTTTGCGAAGTGCTTGCAAAACCAGTTGGACATGGTCAACATGTTCCTCAAGCGACTTGCTAAAGACTAGAATGTCATCAAAGTAAACCACGACAAAGACGCCTATATAGGGTCAGAGAACAAAATGCATAAGACGCACGAATGTGCCGGGTGCTTCCGATAAGCCCATTGGCATAACAAGCCACTCGTATAAACCAAACTTGGTTTTGAAAGCTGTTTTCCACTCATCACCCTCTTGAATGCGAATTTGGTAGTAACCACTTTTAAGATCAATTTTTGAAAAGATGGTGGCACCACATAATTCATCAAGCATGTCGTCTAAGCGTGGAATAGGGTGACGGTATCTAACGGTGATAGCGTTTATCGGACGACAATCGGAACACATGCGAAAACTTCCGTCTTTCTTAGGCACGAGAATAACCGGAACGGCACAAGGGCTTAAGCTTTCACGTACATGACCTTTGTCGATGAGTTTTTGCACTTGTCGTTGTATCTCCTTTGTTTCCTCGGGGTTGACGCGGTAGGGAGCCTTGTTTGGAAGTGGAGCACCGGGTACGAGGTCGATGCGGTGCTCGATTCCGCGAAGTGGAGGTAGACCCGGAGGTAGTTCATCGGGAAAGACGTCCGAGAATTCCTGCAACAATTGAGACAACCCAAAAGGTGGAGGTGGTGAAGTGTTAGTAGGTTTGGCTTCCCCTTTGCATAAAAGCACAAGGTGGAAGACGCTCGATGGGTTCTCACACACTTCTCTCATCTCACGTTTGGTGGCAAATAGGACTAGTTGCTTCTTGTCGCTCATCATGGAGGCGCTCATATTTGGCTTGTGGCTCTCGCTCTCTTATTGGTAGCTCGCTCTCTCACCATTCTCTCCACGATGGTTGGTAGGTAAAAGCTTGTCGGCGGCTACTTGACTTGGAGACATTGGTCGAAGCACGAATTCCTTGCCCTTCATCTTGAAGCTATAGTGATTCGTCCGTCCATTGTGTGTGACTCCACGATCATATTGCCATGGACGTCCAAGAATAAGGTGGCACACGAACATGGGTATCACATCACATTCGAGAGTGTCCTCGTAGGCGCCAATCTTGAAAGAGACTTGCACGGTGTGCTCGACTCGAAGAATTCCGGCGTCGTTGAGCCACTGGACCTTGTAGGGGTGAGGATGTTTCGTTTTGACCAAATGAAGCTTGTCGCATAGCTCTTCGCTTGCCAAGTTGTGGCAACTTCCTCCATCGATGATAACCTTGACGGAGCGTCCATTGATGCCGGCCTTTGTATGGAAAATGTGACATCGTTGGTCGTTATCTTGTTGATGTTGGAGTGTCAAGACTTTTGAGACAACAAGGTTCGGACTTGAGTCATTGTCGCAAAACACTTGATGGTCTTCTTGTTCATTCACTTGGCGATGCATAGCGACATGCTCAAGTGCTTCCATTTCATCGTCGCTCATGGAGTCATAAGATCCATCGTCGTTTATGATCATGGTGCGAACGGTCTTGCACTCAAATGACTTGTGGCCTCGTCCTTGGCACTTGAAGCATTTGATGGAGCTCGTCTTGTTATTGTCTTCGGTTGGAGTTGTAGTTGAGGAAGCTCTTGGCTTGAAGTTGTTGGTAGAAGGTGGACGACTCGATGTAGTCGCATTCTTGTAGCTTGACTTGTCGCCTAAGTTTGTAGATGGCTTGGTAGAGGTAGGAGGAGTAGCCGAAGTCGTTGAAGCTTGGTTGTAGGAGCCGAAGTTCTTGGAGTTGAACTTGGAGTACTTGTAATCCTCTTGAACTTGTCGCTCCGCTTTGGTTGCTTGATGCACTAGCTCGAGGAGATTGTTGTATGGTTGGAAGTCCGCAATCTTCTTGATAGGATAGTTGAGTCCATTCAAGAATCTCTCCATAGTTTGCTCGTCATCTTCCGTGATATTTGCTCGTATCATAGCAATCTCCATCTCCTTGTAGTACTCTTCAACGGACTTGGTACCTTGCTTGAGGAGTTGTAGCTTCTTGAACAAGTCACGATTGTAGTGTGTAGGCACAAATCTTGCTCTCATGACTTCCTTCATTTGAGCCCAAGTGGTGATAGGAGGTTCGCCTTTTGCTTCTCTTCTCTCTATAATTTGCTCCCACCAAATGAGAACATAGTCTTGGAACTCAAGGGATGCCATTGCGATCTTCTTCTCTTCATCGAAGTTGTGAAGGCGAAAGATCTTGTCAACTTTCAATGCCCATGAGAGATAGTCTTCGGGATCAATGCTTCCGGAGAAGTTTGGCATGGTGAACTTGAGCTTGCCATAGCGATGCTCATCGTTGTTTCCTTGCCTATTGGGAGGGCGGTCTCGATTTTTGGCGGTTTGCCATATCATGTTGCTCTTGTTGATGTAGATGTTCTTGTTGGAGTTGATGTTCTTGTTGGGGTTGTTGTTCTTGCCGCGCTTGAGGAGGAGCTTCTCGTTGCATTCTTGCTTGATGTCGTCCCTCTTGCACCTCGTCACGAAGGAAATCCTCTTGTTGACGAGTGTGTCGAGTGCGGGCTGCCACATTGCGATGTGTATCTTGTAAAGCACGTTGCGCCTCCATAGCTTCATCTTCTCGACGTTGTTGTGCTTGGCGGTTAGCCTCGGCATCTTGTTCTTCTTGATATTGACGTGCTCACTCTTGTTGTTGTTGGCGTAGTCGTTGCCGTTCTTGTGCTTGCTCAAGTGTAGCTTGGTTTTGACAACGTCGGCCTTCTTGCTCGTCGAATAGCTCTTGGGAACTCTTGTCATGAAGAGGTGAAAGTGCAACTAATCCCCGGGTGGTTTTGGTAATTAATAACAACATATATATCATTGAACTAATAGTTACTTGAGAATCATTTCAGAGAAGTTCAGTGATATGGGTATGGAAATGACTGAAGAAGTGGACCCCTCAAAATGCTAAGGCAAGCATTGGCAAAAGCTCAAGACTTCATTTTTGGTTTAGTGATCAAAGATCACATTGAGTCCATAGGAAAAGCCAATACTATTAAAAGGGGATGAGGTTGTGTTGATGATCTGGTTGCTCAAGTGCTTAGTGGTATATCTCCTTCAACTATCAGCAACTTTCACTACTATACACACTCATAAGTAATCTCGGACAAACCGATTCTTCCAACTCAGTCCCACCGAGATGAACCACCTCAGCCATAAGCCAAATCCTAGAAAAATCGGTCAATCCGAGTTTGAGTTCGGTCTCACCGAAACACGGGCTGCCAACCTTCTGTAACCGTTTGACATCATTTCGGAATATCCGAGTTGATAATTTCGGTGCCACCGAAATTGGCAAGTTCCTATCTTTGACTCAAATCGGACAAACCGAGATGGTATTTTCGGTCCCACCGAAAACCCCAACGTTCACTATATTTGAACTTTCGGTCTGACCGAGTTTCCACTTCGGTCTCACCGAGATTGCTCAATTATGTGTGTAACGGTTGGATTTTGTGTGGAGGCTATATATACCCCTCCACCCCCTCTTCATTCGTGGAGAGAGCCATCAGAAAGAACTACCACTCCTACCTTACACTTTCTGAGAAGAGAACTACCTACCCTTGTGTTGAGATCAAGTTGCTCCATTCCTACCATATGAAACTTGATTTCTAACCTTCCCAAGTTGCTTTCCACTCAATCCTTTCTTCCACCACAGCCATATCAGTGAGGAGAGTTGAGTGTTGGGGAGATTATCATTTGAAGCACAAGAGCAAGGAGTTCATCATCATCTACAACATCTATTACCTTTTGGAGGGTGGTGCCTCCTAGATTGGTTAGGTGTCGCTTGGGAGCCTCCGTCATCGAGATGTGGAGTTGAACCAAGAAGTTTGTAAGGGCAAGGAGATCGCCTACTTCGTGAAGATCTACCCCGAGTAAGGCTAGCCCTCCGTGGGCGTAGGCCATGATGGAATAGACAAGGTTGCTTCTTCGTGGACCCTTCGTGGGTGGAGCCCTCCGTGGACTCGCGCAGCCGTTACCCTCCGTGGGTTGAAGTCTCCATCAACGTGGATGTACGATAGCACCACCTATCGGAACCACGAGAAAAATCTCCGCGTCTCCAAATTGCGTTTGATCTTCTCCACCTCTCTTTACTACATGTGCAATTTACTTTCCGCTGCTTATACTCTAGAATTGGATGTGTAGGGTGATACTTGTCTTGATCATAATTGTGAAACTGCCAAAAACTGTTCATGATCAAAAGGCAGAATTTTTATATTTACAAGTAGTCTAATCAACCCCCCCCCCTCTAGACATACTTTCGATCCTACAAGTGGTATCAGAGCTTTGGTCTCCATTGTTTTGGTTTCCATTGCATTGGACTCCATAAGCTTGGTTTCACAACCTAGGAGAGTATGGCGTCTAGTGAGGGTAATTATCGTAGAGGTCCTTACTTTGATGGTACAAATTTTGCTAGTTGGAAGCATAAAATGAAAATGCATATTCTTGGTCATAACCCAGCCGCATGGGGCATTATTTGTGTTGGTATGCAAGGTGAATTCTTCGAGGAAGGAAAAGTTCCGGATCGCGAAGCTACACCGGAAGAGTTGCGGATGTTGCAAAACAATGCTCAAGCTTGTGACATTCTCTTCAATGCTTTGTGTCCCGAGGAGTTCAACAAAATCAGTCGTCTTGAGAATGCTAAAGAGATTTGGGATACTTTGGTTGAAATGCACGAAGGTACCGAATCTGTGAAGGAATCAAAGCTAGATATTCTTCAAGGTCAACTTGACAAGTTCAACATGAAGGATGGTGAAGGAGTCGCTGAAATGTACTCTAGGCTTGCTCTCATCACAAATGAGATTGCCGGCTTAGGAAGCGAAGAAATGACCGACCGATTCATCATCAAGAAGATTCTAAGAGCTTTGGATGGAAAGTATGACACCGTGTGCACTTTGATCCAAATGATGCCAAACTACAAGACTCTCAAGCCAACTGAAGTCATTGGAAGAATTGTTGCTCATGAGATGACACTTAAGGATAAGGAAGAGCTTCACAACAAGTCAAGTGGTGCTTACAAAGCTACAAGTGATGCTCCCACAACCTCAAGTGACAAGTTAATTTCCAATGAAGAGATAAGCCTAATGGTTAAGAACTTCAACAAGTTCTACAAGAATAGAGGCAAAGAAAGAAGCTCAAAGTCTAGATCATATGATGAAAAGAGATCTTCTAGTCGTGATCGAAACTGCTACAATTGTGGAAGACCCGGACACTTCTCAAATGAGTGTACGGTTCCCCACAAGAGAAGAGAAGAATCTCCAAGAAGAAGATCAAGAGATGAGTCACCTCGGAGAGAGAGAAGGAGTAGAGATGATCGTTATGAACGAAGACCCTCTCGGAGAAGCAAGGATTCGGAGAGGAAAGACAAGTCATCAAGGAGCTACACAAGAAGAAGACATCAAGCTCATGTAGGTGAATGGGTCTCCGGCTCCGACTCCGACAATCAATCCGATGGAAGCTATCACTCCGACTCCGACTACAGTCAAGATGAAGGTGTTGCCGGTCTTGCTCTCGTATCCTCCAACTCTAACTCCTACGACTTATTTGATTCACCAAATGAGGGAATTGGAAGATGCTTCATGGCTAAAGGCCCCAAGGTAACACACCCTGAATTCATTGACTTTGATAGTGATGAGGATGACTTGCTTGGTGAAGATGAGCTCTTGCATGATAAATCTAGTGAGCTTAGTAACGATGAAAATGCTAGTAGTCTTTATAGTCGAGAAGAGTCGAATGACAATGCTATGAAGGAGATTGAGCGTCTAACTAAAGAACTAAACACTCTTAAGTTAGCTCATGAAACAACTCAAGAAGATCATAGAGAGCTCCTAAGATCTCATGAGAAGCTACGCTTCGAGAAGCTCACTCTAGAGCAAGAACATGAGTTTCTAAAAGCGATCAATGACGATATTCGAAAGAAGAGTTCTTCATATCTTGCCAAACGACTTCTCTTGTCTAATTTCTTGCCACCTATTAAGACTAAGCATGACAAGCATAAAAAAAATTCTTCCTCTAGTAGTAACAATAACCATGTTAAATCTAATGTTGTTACTTCTAGTAGTTCTCTTGATTCCACTAACAATGTTTCAAGCCAAGTTACACTTGAGCAAGAAAATAGCTTATTGAAGGAAATCATAGAGAAAGGTGTCTACAAGAGTCTTGCCGGAAGCAAGAACTTTGAGGAAATTGTTCGCAAACAAGGAAGGCACCGGAAGAATCAAGGGATTGGTTTTGAGCGAAAGTTCAACGCCGAAGGTGTTGAGTGGGAAGAAGGTCAATACCCTACTCCACAGTTTGTTTCTCAAAAGGAGAAGTATGATCCTACTTCTTCCAATGTGGAACAAACTCAAAATGACCTTCCACCACAAGACCACAAGCTAAAGGCCAAGGACAAGCTTCAAGAGGAGATTGATGCATTCATTGAAGCACCTCAAGCCATGGTCAAGTGGGTTCCCAAGGACACGTCAAGTTCTACTTCGTCAAGCTCAACTACAACCCCAAGGATTCCCATCAAGATGATGTGGATCCCAAAGAAGAAGAACTAGAAGGTTCTTGAGGGTGACTCCGCCAACATACTTCACTCATATTCATTTTGGCAACTTGTGCAATCAACTTCCACATCATGCACTAGTTCATGGAGTCACAAACCCTCTTGTTGGTAAGTCAAGGGACAAGGTAATCATTGCTTTCATAGGACATCATCTTTTGTGAACTTCAATCTATGTCTATGGATATCCTTGTTTGTTCCTTGTGGGACTAACCCATGTAGGTATTGAAAGTGCCCTAATCCAAAGGATAGCTCCCAACTCTTGATGATCCACATCAACATTGAGCATCCACATCTTCAACATCTACATGAAGTCTTCTATGACAACCCAAGGTTAGTTTGACCCTTTAAAAGGGGTTCTCACATCTAGGGGGAGCTTTGCTCTAAAAATTGAGCTAAAGCATCTTCAAATGATGTGAACACATCAATGCTTTATGTAAAAGTGGTAACCCCACTTGTGATTAAACGATGAGTATGACCTATGATCAAATGTTCTCATTTGACTCCTAAGTCAAAATACTCATATAAAGATGACCTAGTCATCGACAAATTGTGTGCTAGTAGCTAGAATTTTGGTTGTGCATGTTTGACACATATTTCATTTGCTATCTTATTGTGTGAGCATGTTGAATGCATGATTTTATCCATTCGAGGACATCCATTTGTTGTTTTGGTTGTTTTGATCTTTCTGGCCAAATGGATGGACAAGAATGCCTAAGTACCTCCCCTAGCTATCTATGCTTTCTTGTCTCAAATTCCATTCATGCTCATATCACAAACTTTGAACAGGTCATTTTCGGACCCTCCGAGTGAGGAACACTCGGAGCCACCGATCCGTCTAAGGCTGACTTCCAAAACCTTCTAAGTCAATTTCGGTCAGACCAACTTCTCCATCTCGGTCCAACCGAAACGCTTAGACTGATCTAGGTTTCATCTCGGTGAAACCGAGTTCAAAATCTCGGCGTGACCGATATGCGTAACTGCACAGCAGTTATCCATTTCGGTGTCACCGAGTTTTTCAACTCGGTCCCACCGACAGCAAGGGGATATAAATACTGAGGGCAGCGCGCGATTATTTCTTCAAACCGTTTCGCCCCCAAGTCCCCTGCTGCCGTCGCCCTAATCTCCGGATCGTCGCCGTCGTCGCCTGTGCGCCCTCGCCGCAGGTCTCCGCCGCAGTCAACGGTATTCTCCTCCGCGCCGTTGCCGCCGTAGAGGGACTCTACCAAGTTAGGGTGAGTCTCGATCCCTCTCGTGCTCCCCATCTGACTCATTGCACGATTGGTTTGCCCTGCATCTAGCCACGTTTGAAATCTTCCTTAACATCAGATCGGCTCTAGTTTCGAGTAAAATTCTTAGGTTTAGGTTTCCACGGAACACATCTCGGTGAAACCGAATTTAATTTTTCGGTGTGACCGATTTGGCTTCTGGCCATTGCACTGCACTTTCGGTCTAACCGAGTTGTGCAAATCGGTGTGACCGAAACTCAGTTTTAGTGAAACCCTAGTTTATCGGCAGGACCGAAACCCATTTAGGTCTGACCGAAAGTCGTGTGGTAAGCCTCTGTATACACTTCGGATTCACCGAAACTGAAAAATCGGTTTGACCGAAATGCATTCTGTGAAAACTCAAAACTAAGATTTGAACTCATTTTTTTTGCAAAAACTCTGCAGTTTGTGATAACTCTTCTACTCTGCCTATACCTTATCTATTCACAGGTTGTCAGCCATGTCAGATGCAAGTGACAGCCAGAACAGGTCTGAATCACCTTTTGCAGAGATTCCAGAGGCAGATACTAGTCCAGAGGCTAGTAGTCCTATTGATGATGGTGAGAGGAGTACACCTAGTGGCTTACCTCCTGCAGCCACCAGAACCAGAAAGCAGAGAAATTCTGATGATGAGGACTCTGACTTCATTGCTGAGGAAGTTACCTCCAAGAGATAAGTTGTTGCCAAAGAGCACCAAGGGCATCAGTCAAAGAAAGGCACCAGCAAGGTCAAGCAATCAGCTGTTGCCAAGAAGCTGAACTTGGAAGAGCCAGCTCCAAGTAAAGTAAAGAAAACTTCCAAGAGGAAGAGAGTTGTGTATGCTGAACCTCATGTTGATGCAGCAGTTGAAGAAGAAGAAGAAGATGCACCCCAGCCTCCTCCTCAGAAGGCTAAGCTCATGGGTGATGCAATTAGGGCTCAAGCCACTTCTAAGCCCAAGAAGCCTGCTCAAGCAAAGGCAGCTCCAGCAAAGCGTACTGCCAAGCCCAAGAGGACTACCAGGAACATCCCAGCCTCTGAGAAGAACAAAGGTGATATGCCACCGTCTGAGTCTGAAGAAGAACATGTGTTGCTGAAGCTCCGTCCAAAACTGCCGCTCCACAACGATGCTCATCCTCAAGCCGAGGATATGAAGGCAAGGAAGGATAGAGGTCTCAGGCTATGGAGACAGTCTAATCCATATGCCGTGAGGAGAAGGACTGCTGTGGACCCCAGATTCCACACCAGAGAGCAGTAGGACTTCTATGAGACTGTGTTGATGGATAAGAAGCCTATTGTTGCAGATACCAGGTACGTCGACTGGAAGTACATTGACAGTGAAGAGCACCGAGACTTCTTTCCCCATGTGCATGAGAGCTTTACTGCATGTGGAGTTGATGACTTTGTGGGTCAGAAACTGACAGATTGGAACGATGAGATGATTATGCAGTTCTACGCCACAGCCCACTTTTATCCTGATGGGAAGATCACCTGGATGACTGAAGGTCAAAGGTTTTCTTCGTCTGTTGAAGAATGGGCAGAACTTCTGAATGCTCCAGTGCAGAGAGAGGATGACATTGATGTCTATGGGATTCCTAAGAAGAACCATGATTCCATGAAGAACATGTACAAGGAGATCCCCGCAGCAGATTTGGAAGGGTGGAAGCTTGGCTCAGTGTACTATCTCCAGGCAGGTCTACCTACCACTAACACTATTCTGAGGCATACCTTGATGCCCAAGTCTGGAGACCATCGCATGATCCGAGGCTATTCTATCAACATGCTGCACATACTCGATGAGAAGGCACCTTTCAAGGTGATGGACTTAATGGTAGAGACCATTAAGAGGACTGCAGCTGACCAGAAGAGGTCATGTGGATTTGCCCCGCAGATTCAGATGCTTATCAATGCCAAGTTTGGCACGGGCAAATTCATGTTGGATAGGAAGCACTTACCACTGCAGCCAGAGCATGAAGATAACGTTGTTGTGATGGACGAGGAGGATCCAACTTCGGTTGAAGGTCAAGCCAAGATTGAAGCTGCCAAGAAAGCCAAAGCTGATAAAGAGGCAGCAGCAGCAGCAGCTAAACCAAAGAGCTTCGGAGAGCAGATTCTTGAAGCTACCCAGAGGATTGAACAACGCCTGGCCAGCATTGAACAATCTCAGGAAAGCCTAGAGAGGATTGTTGACGACAAGATCCACGCTCTAGACGTGATGCTGACTGAACTTTAGGTGACTGTCAACAAGCTTGAGGCAGACATGGAGGAAGCTAGGCAGGACAGGACAGAGCTGCAGGATGACCTAGTCCAGGACTCTCATCGCCAGACTACTCAGGTTCCCAGAGGATCCCGATCAGCAGCTATTCCAGTGACTGACTCCAGGGCTACCACTTCAGCACCTCCTACAGCTCCAGCAGTTACTCCAGCCACAGCTCCAGTATCCACTCCACCAGTGCAGACATCAGCTGAAGTCTTCGCCGATGCCGTCATATCTACTCCGACATCTACCCAGACGGGAGCCGCCAGCAGAGCCCACAGTGACGTTTAGCTCTATGCTTTTTCAAACTTTTTGGTAACTTGTTGCCAAAGGGGGAGAAATTGTATAGATCATAGGGCTTCGAGAGAGAGAGTGCTCTTTCGTTCTTTTGCCGGTTTTCTTTGAGAAACATTTGGTTCATTTGGTTCTTGAAACTTTCAGTGTGCTTGATACTATGTTTGATGCTACCTTATTGAGTGCTTAGTCGTACTATGCTTTAATGTGTGCTTAATGTTTATCATATGCTATTCCTATCTTGTATGGCTATTTACTCTTGTCTTGGTGATTGGGTGCATGTTATCCATTCTTATCATTTTGTGCGCTCCACCAAGATGTATGTGACATGGAAGAGTGACCCATGATCCTAATTGATTGTGCATTTGCATTCAAACACAAATTTTAAATAATGCACAAATTTAGGGGGAGCTCTTGCTTATCACATACTTCTCAAAGCGACGATTTTATTCATTGATTATATCCTTTGTCGAAGCTTTGATCTATATGTTGTCATCAATTACCAAAAAGGGGGAGATCGAAAGTGCAACTAATCCCCGGGTGGTTTTGGTAATTAATAACAACATATATATCATTGAACTAATAGTTACTTGAGAATCATTTCAGAGAAGTTCAGTGATATGGGTATGGAAATGACTGAAGAAGTGGACCCCTCAAAATGCTAAGGCAAGCATTGGCAAAAGCTCAAGACTTCATTTTTGGTTTAGTGATCAAAGATCACATTGAGTCCATAGGAAAAGCCAATACTATTAAAAGGGGATGAGATTGTGTTGATGATCTGGTTGCTCAAGTGCTTAGTGCTATATCTCCTTCAACTATCAGCAACTTTCACTACTATACACACTCATAAGTAATCTCGGACAAACCGATTCTTCCAACTCAGTCCCACCGAGATGAACCACCTCATCCATAAGCCAAACCCTAGAAAAATCGGTCAATCCGAGTTTGAGTTCGGTCTCACCGAAACACGGGCTGCCAACCTTCTGTAACCATTTGACATCATTTCGGAATATCCGAGTTGATAATTTCGGTCCCACCGAAATTGGCAAGTTCCTATCTTTGACTCAAATCGGACAAACCGAGATGGTATTTTCGGTCCCACCGAAAACCCCAACGTTCACTATATTTGAACTTTCGGTCTGACCGAGTTTCCACTTCGGTCTCACCGAGATTGCTCAATTATGTGTGTAACGGTTGGATTTTGTGTGGAGGCTATATATACCCCTCCACCCCCTCTTCATTCGTGGAGAGAGCCATCAGAAAGAACTACCACTCCTACCTTACACTTTCTGAGAAGAGAACTACCTACCCTTGTGTTGAGATCAAGTTGCTCCATTCCTACCATATGAAACTTGATTTCTAACCTTCCCAAGTTGCTTTCCACTCAATCCTTTCTTCCACCACAGCCATATCAGTGAGGAGAGTTGAGTGTTGGGGAGATTATCATTTGAAGCACAAGAGCAAGGAGTTCATCATCATCTACAACATCTATTACCTTTTGGAGGGTGGTGCCTCCTAGATTGGTTAGGTGTCGCTTGGGAGCCTCCGTCATCGAGATGTGGAGTTGAACCAAGAAGTTTGTAAGGGCAAGGAGATCGCCTACTTCGTGAAGATCTACCCCGAGTAAGGCTAGCCCTCCGTGGTCGTAGGCCATGATGGAATAGACAAGGTTGCTTCTTCGTGGACCCTTCGTGGGTGGAGCCCTCCGTGGACTCGCGCAGCCGTTACCCTCCGTGGGTTGAAGTCTCCATCAACGTGGATGTACGATAGCACCACCTATCGGAACCACGAGAAAAATCTCCGCGTCTCCAAATTGCGTTTGATCTTCTCCACCTCTCTTTACTACATGTGCAATTTACTTTCCGCTGCTTATACTCTAGAATTGCATGTGTAGGGTGATACTTGTCTTGATCATAATTGTGAAACTGCCAAAAACTGTTCATGATCAAAAGGCAGAATTTTTATATTTATAAGTAGTCTAATCACCCCCCCTCTAGACATACTTTCGATCCTACAAGAGGCTGCCGGTTGTCATGTCGAGCTTGACGTGCGGCTTGACGAATAGTGTTTGACGTAGGTGTACTTGAGTCTTGCGTGGAGTCGGAATGTCGACTTGAGCGGCTTCGTCTTTGAGAGGATGTTGAGGAAGAACGTCGGTAGATTATCAATGTCCGGAGCTCATTGTATTGAGTAGTCATGTTGGTGTTGATGATGTCGAATTGTTCTTTTGTCCTTGCTTCAAATTGGCGCGCGTCCTCGGCAACTTGACCAATGTACTCGCGCATAGCTTCACTCTCTTGATGTAGAGCTCGTTGGACACCGAAGAGATGTAGTTTGGTGACGTAGTTGTTCGCTTCTTGAGGATCGTCGAAGATCGGGTTAGAATATGTACTTGGCCTATCCATCATCACAAGCAAGTATGTGAGTGGGAGAAAGGAGAAGACAATATCAATGTACCTTAACCGAGGTTGAAAATGGATCAATGATCACTCAATAATGTAACCCGGAAATAGCATTATTGGTATCACTTCGTGTCGATTCTCACACCTACACAAGTAAAGCTTTGAGAGGAGTTTGGTTAGGATGTGGCACAAATTCAATGCAATCATCAAAGTGACTCAATGATGTTGAAAGTGGTTCACAATTTGCTCTTGCAACAAGTAGATCACTAGCAAGGTAGCACACGGAACACACGCACGGATAGATAGATGTGGTTGTGCAACCAAGGGTGAGTGAAAATGTGGAAACCACGAAAAATGCTCGTGTTGCACAACACTAGAGAGACGCTAACCGATTGCTTAATAGGCGGATACGCACTTGTGCACGATCTATAAGAGGCAAAATGTAACGACTATCTATCACAAGTATGCTATGAGTGTATGATGTGCCGATGCTTGAGCACAAGATGATGTTGCTATGATGTATGATCTCCTTTGATGCAAGGCGTATGATGCTATTGTATTTTTGCTTTGGTTGGCTCTTTTGCTTAATAGCTTGTGAGCTCTTTCTTTGGGCACATATGCATGCTTCTCGTATCAAGGTAGCTATTGTGTATGTGGAGCACTCTTGTGGCACACGGAGATACGATGATGCCAAGATGAATGTAGTATGCAATATCTATGACTATCACTAATGTGCACAAGTGTCGTGGCCCGGCAATACTCAAATGGCTAGTCTCAATGGGAAAGCTACGCAAGGATGGTTCATAGGGTGACAATGCAATTGCAAGGTAGGATGAGCGAAGTGTCGTCGATGTTACCATCCTTGCCGAAGTTGAGCGGTGGTGTTGTCGAAGTCTTGCCGTTCCAGGGTAGCCTAAACATCCAAGGAAACGGTGAAACCACAACTCAAGTATCCAAGGCAAAGGGAGACACACTTTTCAAACTCGGAGCAGGTAAGCGATGGTGGTTGCAGAAGGTAGGTGGTAGCGGACGGAGGTACGGAACTGAACAAAGTCAGCTTCGTCAGTTTTTGTCGGACGTCCGGAAGTTACCGGTCGTCCGGTCGGTCGGAAGGGGTCGGACGTCCGGAAGTTCCGGAAATCCGGTAATAGTTTCTGTAGGCGGGTTGCCGGTCGTCCGGTGTTTAGCGGACGTCCGGTGGCTCGAGAGGTGCCAGACGTCCGGTAAACGTCGGTCGTCCGGTAGGTCTGGACTGGTGTTGGTGGATCCTTGGACAAATTGGTCAAACTTGCCCGAATTCGCGGAGGAAAATTGGTGAAATGGTGGGGAAATGCTAGATCGACACGTGGCATAGCAAATCCATGGAACAAAGTCAACAAAATCTTGCCAAATCAACAGATCACAAAAAAAAATTGGTGCTATTTTTGTGGGGAATTTTCGAAATTGGGAAGAACACAACAAAAACAAGCTAGAAAACAGTGTGTGGGGCTCCAAAATCATGATCAACCTTGCTCTTGATACCAAGATGATGTAGGGTGGAACCCTAATCAGCGGATCTTTCACGTTTGGAGAGTATCCCACGATGAACACGGAGAACACAAGGAGGAGAACGGGGAAAACACGAGAGAAAACACTCAAATCAACACGAAGATGATCACACAAGTGCTAGATTCACGATACATAGTGCGATACACGGTCCATAGTCAACGACGGTGGTACAAGGATAGTCTTCTCCGTGAGGAGGTCTTGATTATCCCGTAGGATCTTCTCCGATGTGGAGGCCTTGAATCCGTAGTGGATCTTCTCCATAGAGGTGCACGGTCTCGTGGGAGAGAATCCACACAAGTCTGAAAATGAGCTATCCAACAGCTGCCCCGAAAGGAGGGAAGTCAACGAGTATATATTACACGGATGGACACCGTCGGGGCGGACGTCCGCTGGTTACCGGACGTCCGGTGGTTCCGGAGGGACCGAACGTCCGGTAATCCTTGGATTTCCGCTATTTAGCTTCTGTAGTCGTTGTCACGGACGTACGGTGGCTTCCGGTCGTCCGGTCGTCTGGGAGAGGCCGGACGTCCGGTGTCTTTCGGTCGTCCGGTGCCTGGAAGTCGCCGGTCGTCCGGTGCAGGCCGGACGTCCGGTGCCTGTAGCATCTTCAGCCTTCCTTCTTCTTGTCTCGTGTACTTGTCAGGCCTGTCGTCTTGACCATTGTGCAGAGCTGTCCCGTGGCCTTCGTCCAAGTACCTGAGTATGCACGGAGTCCCTGATGAAGGTAGAAGCCATGTCTCAAGTGAATCCGAAAGATGTAGAGAGAGGAGCGAAGTCACCTCGGTCTCGAGAGCTCTTGCACGGGCTCGAGTCATTGGTCCTTTGAGAACTTGGTGAGGCGATGAAGGGTCCATGGGGATGACCTTAGGATGCTCCGCATCAGTACCCCTCATGCCTATCTCGATGTCAGCGAAACAATTGTTTTTATACTTTAATTTTTCGAACCTTTTCAACTCTTCACGCAATACATGAGCGTGAGCCATGGATATACCACTATGGGTGGAATAGAAGGTGGTAGTAGACAAAAGTAGGGAGAAAGTCTCACATCGACTAGGCGTATCAATGGGCTACGGAGATACCCATCAATAGATATCAATGTGAGTGAGTAGGGATTAACATGTAATGGATGCACTAGAGCTATAAGTGTATGAAAGCTCAAAAGAAAACTAGTGGGTGTGCATCAACTTGCTTGCTCATGAAGACCTAGGGCATTTGAGGAAGCCCATCGTTGGAATATACAAGCCAAGTTCTATAATGAAAAATTCCCACTAGTATGTGGAAGTGACAAAACAAGAGACTCTCAGTTATGAAGATCATGGTGCTACTTTGAAGCACAAGTGTGGAAAAGGATAGTAGCATTGTTCCTTCTCTCTTTTCTCTCATTTTTTTGTTTTTTTGGAGGGGCTTTCCCTTTTTTTATTAGCCCCTCCCTATTTTTTCTAGGCCATCTTTTTTTTCGCCTTTCCTCACATGGGACAATGCTCTAATAATGAAGATCATCACACTTTTATTTACTTACAACTCAAAGATTACAACTTGAAGCTAGAACAAAATATGACTCTATGGGAATGCCTCCGGCGGTGTACCGGGATGTGCAATGATCTAGCATAGCAATGACATCAAAAAATGGACAAGCCATGGAAACATCATGCTAGGTATCTTACGATCATGCAAGGCAATATGACAATGATGGTGCGTGTCATAATAAACGGAACGGTGGAGTTACATGGCAATATATCTCGGAATGGCAACAGAAATGCCATGATAGGTAGGTATGGTGGCTGTTTTGAGGAAGGTATATGGTGGGTGTATGGTACCAGCGAAAGTTCCGTGGTACAAGAGAGGCTAGCAATGGTGGAAGGGTGAGAGTGCATCTAATCCATGGACTCAACACTACTCATAAAGAACTCACATACTTATTGTGAAAAAAGTATTTGCCCTCGAAGCAAAAATACTATGACGCGTGCTCCTGGGGGGGAGGTTGGTAGGAGTTAACCATCGCGCGCCCCCGACCTTCACGCAAAGATAAACAATCAAAATACAATGCGCGCCAATTTGGTTACATAGTTAGGAGATCATACGGGCATGCTTCGAGAATCACAAACCTTAACACCAATATTTTTACTAGACCACAATCATTCACTAGTACCTCCCACATATTAGCATCTCTATATCGCAAAACTATTGCAAGGAATCAAACATATCATATTTAGCGATCTAAAAGTTTATGTAGGATTGTATGACTAACCATGTGAATGACCAATTCCTGTCAACTCTCTAAATAGATATAAGTGAAGCAAGAGAGTTTTACTTCTTTCTACAAAAGTTATGCCCATGCTCTAACAAATATAAGTGAAGCAAAAGAGCATTCTACAAATGGCAGATTTCTATGTGAGGAGAAACAGGCAATCCAAACTTCAAATGATATAAGTGAAGCACATGAAGCATTCTATAAAGCCATACTCAAAAGATATCAGTGAATTGCAAAGAGCATTCTATAAATCAACCAAGGACTATCTCATACCAGCAAGGTGCATTTATTAAAAGAAAAAGAAAAAGCACACGTCGCACCAAGAGTTTACACATATCATGCGAATGAAACGAATCCGAAAACATACCGATACTTGTTGAAGAAAGATGGGATGCCTGATACGTCTCCAACGTATCTATAATTTTTAATTGTTCCATGCTATAATTTATGAAGTCTTGGATGTTTAATGATCTTTATCTTACACTTTTATATCATTTTTGGGACTAGCCTACTAACCCAAAGGCCCAGTCCAAATTGCTATTTTCTGCCTGTTTCAGGGTTTCGCAGAAAAAGAATATCAACCGGAGTCCAAACGGAATGAAATCTTCGCAAGAGATATTTTTGGAGAAAATCACACACGGAGAACTTGAGAACCACGTCAGAAGAGTCACAAGGTGCCCACGAGGGTGGGGGGCGCGCCCCCTTCCCAGAGCGCGCCCCCTGCCTCGTGGGGCCCCCATGACTCCCCCGGTGTCCTTCTTCCTACTATATAAGTCTATGTACCCTGAAACCATCATCAACAGAGAGAAAACCCTAATTCCACCGCCGTAACCTTCTGTTCCCATGAGATCCCATCTTGGAGCCTGTTCCGGAGCTCCACCGGAGGGGGATCCATCACGGAGTTCTTCTTCATCATCATCATCGCCCTCACCATGAGTTGTGAGTAGTTTACCACAAACCTTCGGGTCCATAGCTAGTATCTAGATGGCTTCTTCTCTCTCTAGATCTCAATACAAAGTTCTCTCTGGGTCCACCGGAGGAGATCTATTCGATGTAATCTCTTTTTGCGGTGTGTTTGTCGAGATCCGATGAATTGTGAGTTTATGATCAAGATTATCTATGAGAAATATTTGGTTCTTCTCTAAACTTTTTATGTGTGCTCATAATATCCTTGCAAGTCTCTTCGAATTATTGGTTTGGTTTGGCCTACTAGATCCATAGTTCTTGCAATGGGAGAAGTTCTTGGCTTTGGGTTCAATCTTGCGGCGTCCTTTCCCAGTGACAGTAGGGGCAGCAAGGCACGTACTGTATTGTTGCCATCGAGGATAAAAAGATGGGGTTTATATCATATTGCTTGAGTTTATCCCTCTGCATCATGTCATCTTGCTTAAGGCGTTACTCTGTTCTTATGAACTCAATACACTAGATGCATGCTGGATAGCGGTTGATGTGTGGAGTAATTGTAGTGGATGCAGAATCGTTTCGGTCTACTTGTCTCGGACGTGATGCCTATATACAATGATCATGCCTAGGTAGTCTCATAATTATTCGGTTTTCTATCAATTGCTCGACAGTAATTTATTTACCCGTCGTAGAATATCGCTATCATGAGAGAAGCCACTAGAGGACACTATGGCCCCCGGGTCTATTCTCAACATATCAATCTACATCTACTTTACTTTTCTCGCTTTTATTTTCTGTTCTTATAAACAAAAATACCAAAAATATAAACTATCATCTCTATCAGATCTCACTTTCGTAAGTGACCGTAAAGGGATTGACAACCCCTTATCGTGTTGGCTGCGAAGTTCTTATTTGCAGGTGCGAGGGACTCGCGCGTGGTCTCCTACTGTATTGATACCTTGGTTCTCAAAAACTGAGGGAAATACTTACGCTACTGTGTTGCATCTCCCTTTCCTCTTCGAGGGAATACAACGCAAGCTCAAGAAGTAGTAAGAAGAATTTCTGGCGCCGTTGCCAGGGAGGCTTACGCAAAAGTCATATACCAAGTACCTATCACAAACCCTTATCCTTTGCATTACATTTATTTGCCTCTCGTTTTCTTCTCCCCCACTTCAACCTTGCCGTTTTATTTGCCCTTCTTCCGCCGTATGTTTATCGTTCGCTTCCTTCTTGTTTGCTTGTGTGTTTTGGATTGCTTGCCTGTCACTATGGCTCAAAACAATACCAAATTGTGTGACTTCTCCAATACCAACAACAATGATTTTATTGGCACTCCGATTGCTCCTATTACCGATGCTGAATCTTGTGAGATCAATGCTGCTTTGTTGAATCTTGTCATGAAAGATCGATTCTCCGGCCTTCCTAGTGAAGATGCCTCTACCCATCTAAACAATTTTTTTGATTTGTGTGATATGGAAAAGAAAAGGCATACAGATAACGATATTGTTAACTTAAAGTTATTTCCGTTTTCACTTAGAGATCGTGCTAAAACTTGGTTTTCCTCTTTGCCTAGAAATAGTATTGATTCATGGAATAAGTGCAAAGATGCTTTTGTCTCTAAGTATTTCCCTCCTGCTAAGATCATATAACTCAAGTTTTTCTTCATAATTGCTATGCTTTATGATGAGTGGGAACCTACTATCAAAATAAAAATAAAAGATCATGAATGCTATGCTTTGTGTGATTTGGGTGCAAGTGTCTCCACTATCCCAAAAACTTTGTGTGATTTGCTAGGGTTCCATGAACTTGATGATTGTTCTTTAAATTTGCATCTTGCAGATTCCACTATTAAGAAACCTATGGGAAGGATTAATGATGTTCTTATTGTTGCCAATAGGAATTATGTGCCCGTAGATTTCATTGTTCTTGATATATATTGGAATCCTTCATGTCCTATTATTCTTTGTAGACCTTTCCTTAGAACGATTGGTGCAATTATTGATATGAAGGAAGGAAATATTAGATTCCAATTTCCGTTAAGGAAAGGCATGGAACACTTTCCTATAAAGAAAATCAAATTACCATATGAATCTATCATGAGAGCCACTTATGGATTTCCTTCCAAAGATGGCAATACCTAGATTTATCGTGTATCGTGCCTAGCTAGGGGCGTAAAACGATAGCGCTTGTTGGGAGGCAACCCAATTTTATATTTTTTGTTTATGTTGCTGTTAGGGAATAAATATTGCATCTAGCCTCTGATTATATGTGGTTTCATGTTTTGTTTAGTGTTTGTGCCAAGTAGAACCTTTGGGAAGATGTGTGTGAAGTTTATGTGATCTTGCTGTGAAAAACAGAATCATTAGCGCTCGCTAGAATGGTCGTCAGATTTTACTGGTGTGTGCTATTTAGTTGATTCTTTTTGCAGATGATTAATAGACAAATTCCTCACATTTAACAATTTAGTTTGATTTTTTTTGAGTTACAGAAGTACGCGAAACCTGCATATTACTACAGACTGTTCTGTTTTTGACAGATTCTGTTTTTCGTGTGTTGTTTGCTTATTTCTATGCATCTATGAGTAATATTTGGAGGTATGAACCATAGAGAAGTTGGAATGCAGTAGGTTTAACACCAATATAAACAAAGAATTAGTTCATTGCAGTACCTTTGAGTAGTGCTTTGCTTTCTTATACTAACGGAGCTCACGAGAATTTTTGTCTAAGTTTTGTGTTGTGAAGTTTTCAAGTTTTGAGTATTGCTTTGATGGACTATGGAACAAAGAGTAGCAAAGTCCAAAGCTTGGGGATGACCATGGCACCCCAAGTAAAATTAAAGGATAATCAAAAGCCTAAGCTTGGGGATGCACCGGGAAGGCATCCCCTCTTTCGTCTTCATCCATCGGTAACTATACTTGGAGCTATATTTTTATTCACCACATGATATGTGTTTTGCTTGGAGCATCTTGTATAATTTGAGTCTTTGCTTGTTAGTTTGTCACAATCAACCTTGCTGAACAAACCTATTTGAGAGAGTTAAATATGGCCTAGGAATTGTTAGAACACTCTATGTGCCTCACTTATATCTTTTGAGTTGAATAGTTTTTGCTCTAGTGCTTCACTTATATCTTTTATAGCACGGTGGTGCTAATATTTTGTAGAAATTGATGAACTCTCATGATTCACTTATATCTATTTGAGAGTCTATTAAAACAGCATGGTAATGTGTTTATGCTAAAGAAACTAGTCTTCACATGATAGACATCCATGTCAATGTAGTAAAATAAATCACACTGAGTGCATTGAATAGAATGAGATGTTGGATGCTTGATAATTGTTTTGAGATATGAGGATAGTGATATTAGAGTCATGCTAGTGGAGTTATTATGAAATTGATAAATACTTGTGTTAAGGTTAGTGATTCCCGTAGCATGCACGTATGATGCACCGCTATGTGACGAAGTTAGAGCATGAGGTATTTGTAAAGTGTCAACCTTTGTGTGGAGGTCGGGGGCGCGCGATGGTTAACTCCTACCAACCTCCCCCCTAGGAGCATGTGTTGATTGCTTTGTTTTGATGACTCATAGATTTTTGCAATAAGTATATGAGTTCTTATGACTAATGTTGAGTCCATGGATTATACGCACTCTCACCATTCCACCATTGCTAGCCTCTCATGTACCGCGCAACTTTCGCCGGTACCCTCAACCCACTATATATCCTTCCTCAAAGCAGCCACCATATTATTCCTCAAAACAGCCACCATACCTACCTATCATGGCATTTCCATAGCCATTCCAAGATATATTGCCATGCAACTTTCCACCGTTCTGTTCATATGACACGCTTCATATTGTCATATTGCCATGCATGATCATGTAGTTGACATCGTATTTGTGGCAAAGCCACCATGCATAATTTTTGATACATGTCACTCTTGTTTCATTGCACATACCGGTACACCAGCGGAGGCATTCATATAGAGTCATACTTTGTTGTAGTATCAAGTTGTAATATCGAGTTGTAATGAAAGTGTGATGATCATCATTATTACAGCATTGTCCCATGGGAGGAAAGGCTAAATCAATAAAGCCCCTCCGCAAAAAAAGAAGAAAGAAGAAAAAAAGAAAGGCAAAAGAAAAAAGAAAGGCCCCAAAAAAAGAAAAAGAAAAAAAAGGGACAATTGCTACTATCTCTTTTCCACACTTGTGCTTCAAAGTAGCACCATGTTCTTCATTGTAGAGAGTCTCATGCTTAGTCACTTTATATGCTAGTGGGAATTTTCCTTATACAACTTGGCTTGTATATTTCAACGATGGGCTTCCTCAAATGCCCTAGGTCTTCCTGAGCATGCAAGTTGGATGCACACCCACTAGTTTATTTTGCTGAGCTTTCATACATTTTTAGCTCTAGTGCATCCGTTGCTTGGCAATCCCTACTCAGTGACATTGATATCTATTGATGGGCATCTCCATAGCCCGTTGATATGCCTAGTCAATGTGAGACTATCTCCCCCCTTTTTGTCTTCTCCACAACCACCTCTATTCCACCCATAGTGTTATGTCCATGGCTCACGCTCATGTATTGCGTGAAAGTTGAAAGGTTTGAAAGAATAGAGTATGAAAACAAGTGCTTGGCTGAAATCGGGGTTGTGCATGATATGAATATTTTGTGTGATGAAGAGGGAGCATAGCTATACTATATGATTTTGTAGGGATAACTTTCTTTAGCCATAGTATTCTGAGAAGACATGATTGCTTCGTTAGTATGCTTGAAGTATTATAATTTCTTATGTCAATATGGACTTTTATCTTGAATCTTTCAGATCTGAACATTCATGCCACAATTAAGAGAATTACATTGAAAAACTCTGTTGGTTACCATTCCACATCAAAAATTCTTCCTTTATCATTTACCTACTCGAGGACGAGCATGAATTAAGCTTGGGGATGCTTGATACGTATCCAACGTATCTATAATTTTTGACTGTTCCATGCTATTCTTTATGAAGTCTTGGATGTTTAATGGGATTTATCATACACTTTTATATCATTTTTGGGACTAACCTACTAACCGAAAGGCCCAGTCCAGATTGATGTTTTTCGCCTGTCTTAGGGTTTTGCAGAAAAATAATATCAAACGGAGTCCAAACGGAATGAAACCTTCGCAAGAGATATTTTTGGAGAAAATCACGCACGGAGAACTTGGGAACCACGTCAGAAGAGCCACGAGGGGCCCACGAGGGTGGGGGGCGCGCCCTCCTTCCTAGGGGCGCCCCCTGCCTCGTGGGGCCCCTGTGACTCCCCCGGTGTCCTCCTTCCTCCTATATAAGTCTACGTACCCCGAAACCATCAGCAACAGAGAGAAAACCCAAATTCCACCGCTGTAATCTTCTGTTCCCGTGAGATCCCATCTTGGACCCTGTTCCGGAGCTCCACCGAAGGGGGGTCCATCACGGAGTTCTTCTTCTTCATCATCATCGCCCTCACCATGAGTTGTGAGTAGTTTACCACAGACCTTCGGGTCCATAGCTAGTATCTAGATGGCTTCTTCTCTCTCTCCGGATGTCAATACAAAGTTCTACTTGGTCTTCGAGGAGATCTATTATATGTAATCTCTTTTTGTGGTGTGTTTGTTGAGATCCGATGAATTGTGAGTTTATGATCAAGATTATCTATGAGAAATATTTGGTTCTTCTCTGAACTTTTTATGTGTGCTCATAATATCCTTACAGTCTCTCCGAATTATTGGTTTGGTTCGGCCTACTAGATCTATAGTTCTTGCAATGGGAGAAGTGCTTGGCTTTGGGTTCAATCTTGCGGTGTCCTTTCCCAGTGACAGTAGGGGCAGCAAGGCACGTATTGTATTGTTTCCATCGAGGATAAAAAGATGGGGTTTATATCATATTGCTTGAGTTTATACATCTACATCATGTCATCTTGCTTAAGGCGTTACTCTGTTCTTATGAACTCAATACACTACATGCATGCTGGATAGCGGTCGATGTGTGGAGTAATAGTAGTAGATGCAGAATCGTTTTGTCTACTTGTCTCGGACGTGATGCCTATATAATGATCATGCCTAGATAGTCTCATAATTATTCGCTTTTCTATCAATTGCTCGACGGTAATTTGTTTACCCGCCGTAGAATATCGCTATCATGAGAGAAGCCACTAGAGAACACTATGGCCCCCGGGTCTATTCTCAACATAAACAAAAATACCAAAAATATAAACTATCATCTCTATCAGGTCTCACTTTCGTAAGTGACCGTAAAGGGATTGACAACCCCTTATCGCATTGGCTGCAAAGTTCTTATTTGTTTGTGAAGGTGCGAGGGACTTGCGCGTGGTCTCCTACTGGATTGATACCTTGGTTCTCAAAAACTGAGGGAAATACTTATGCTACTGTGCTGCATCTCCCTTTCCTCTTCGAGGGAATACAACGCAAGCTCAAGAAGTAGCAATGCCTTCCGGGGCATCCCCAAGCTTAGACGCTTGATTCTCCTTGAATATTTACTTGGGCTGCCTTGGGCATCCCCAATCTTGAGCTCTTGCCTCTCCTCCTTCTTCTTACATCGAGACATCCTTGGTCTTCGAACACTTCATCCATACAACACTTAACTGAACTTTTAGTGGTGGGTTAGTGCATATGATCGATAAAATCCCATCATGTGCTGCTCTAACATTATTGTATATTTATAAACAAACATTACCCACAGTATGCTATCATAATTCTATGGCCCCAAGTCAAGGAGGCATCAACAAGAATTCAAACATATGCAAATAATGAAGCTATAACAGCAATTTGTGAAAACAGGACATTTTGTAGTAATCTAAACATTAACCATACTTCTATAACTCTAAAAATTCTGGAAAAAATAGGAAAAAACAAACATTTGTATAGAAAGACTTTGCAAAAAGTTTCCGATCCTTTCGACGTTCCAGTAAAAAATGTAAAACCGCGCACTACAGACAAGTTTCTGTTTTTGCACCGCACAAACCAAAAGCAGTATAATCATCCTAAAGGAAACTCTTGGCACATTATTTTTATAATACAATGGAATTGTACAAGGGGATAATTATTTTTGTTGAAAAGTTTCTGTAATCAAGGTTCACAAAGTTTCCATGGGTATAAAAAAAGTTCAAGGCTAGCTCCCACTTTAACAATGCTCGTGTTTCTCACTTTCCCTTTTCTTTTTGAAATTTTTTTAGGTTCCCCTCTTTATTTTTTTGTTTTTAAACTTCATAAAAGCACACAACAGAAATAAATGACTCTCTAAAACTTCCGGGTTGTCTCCCTGGCAGCGCTTTCTTTAAAGCCATTAAGCTATGCATAAAGTGCTCAAGTAATGGATCCACCCGGATCCCAAGGTATATCAAAGCCAATTTTAATTAGAAATGATTTGGCATTTAGTAGTGAGCACAAAGTGATATATATCATGCCACAAAAAAGTCTAACTCTCTTCCTATGCATCGGCATGTCATAAAAGAACAATTCATGCACACATAGTAAAGGCCAATGCATAGTTTAAGCAGTTTCTTGCAATTGTATCATGTTGGAAACATAGAGAGGCGGAGATGTAGTTCCTCTCTCATAATAATTGCAAGTAGGAGCAGCAAGCACATGCATATTATATTCATCAAAATCATCATGTGTAACGGAAGAAGGCAACCCATCAATATAATCCTTCATAAGTGCAAATTTCTCCAATATAGTGTAGTTTGGAGAATTCAAAAAGATAATAGGACTATCATGTGTGGGTGCAATAGCAACCATCTCATGTTTAACGTAAGGAACTATAGCAAGTTCATCTCCATAAGCATAATTCATATTGGCATCTTGGACACAAGCATAGCAAGCACCATCAAAAAGGGATATTTCAAAAGAATCAACGGGATCATAACAATCATCATAGCATTCATCCTTCGGTAAGCACGAAAGGAAATTAAACAATGTATGAGTTGAAGAGTTACTCTCATTACAAGGTGGGCACGGGTAGATAATCCGCTCTTCCTCCTTTTGTTCTTTGCTCTCCTCGTCATCTTTTTCATCCAATGAGTTCACAATGTCATTAATTTCTTCTTCCATAGACTCCTGCAAAATATTAGTCTCTTCTTGGACAGCGGAGGAGTCCTCAATATATAGTTTAACATAGGCATTAGAAGCATAATTATCATAACAATATTTAAATATGGCAAAATTTCAGATTTGTAAAGAGTAGCATCATACTTTTCAATCAAAGAAGCAATTTCATTTTCACCCTTAAAAGCAACAAATTCTTCAATTTGTTGAATATCATAGTAACTATAAACACCCTTAGCATACGAAGATACGATTCCACTATCACTAAACTCACATTGGTAGGGAAGGTGTTTCGTAGGGTCTTCAGAACAACAAGTAAAATCATAAATTTCACATAAATTCCAAGCATAGCATTGCAAACGATGAGTTTGATCAAGTAAAAGTTTCCCTTTTTCAGATATGCGGTGTCGCACATAACAAGCATGCTCATATAAAGATTTTCCCTCAACTAAGCTAGTTGGGGTTTCAGCCCGAGCACATAGGGATCGAAGATGATCCAAGTAATAATCTTCAATAGTGTGATACATTTTGAGTGGTTCTTCAACCATTGGTTTAGTAGGTACCGCTAATTTTTTTGGTATTTTGCGTTTCCTACCCATAACTAAAGATAGAAAAAAAACTTAGAACAGCAAATAAAATCTACTTTGTGATAAAGGAAAAAAGCACACACGAGAATATTCACCCCACGCTATTGCTCCCCGGCAACGGTACCAGAAAAAGGTCTTGATAACCCACAAGTGTAGGGGATCAGTTGTAGCCTCTTTCGATAAGTAAGAGTGTCGATCCCAACGAGGAGCTAAAGGCAGAACACATATTCTCTCAAGTTCTATCGACCACCGATACAACTCTACGCACGCTTGACGTTTACTTTACCTAGAACAAGTATGAAATTAGAAGTACTTTGTAGTTTTTGTTGGATAGGTTTGCAAGAATATAAAATGCACGTAAATATAAACTAGGGGCTGTTAAGATAAAGAAGCAATAAAGTTAATATAACGAGTGTGGAAAGGTGGTGGTAGGAGTTGCGAAATTGCCCCTAAGCAATTGACTACGTTACTAGACCGATAGCAAGTTTTATGTGGGAGAGGCCACTGCTAGCATG
Organism: Secale cereale; assembly: GCA_902687465.1. Lineage (NCBI taxonomy): Eukaryota > Viridiplantae > Streptophyta > Magnoliopsida > Poales > Poaceae > Secale > Secale cereale. The sequence continues at coordinate 203,905,847 of LR738714.1, forward strand.
TCATCCCTTACTTGGAATTCTATGCACTTATGATTGGAACTATTAGCAAGCATAACCAACTACTAACATTCATTAAGGTAAAAACAAACCATAGAATTAAGATATATTGGTCCCCCTTCAATCCCGTATGCATCAATTTCTACTCTAGGTTGAAGCTTCTGTCACTCTTTCCCTCCAATACGTACTCCTATCAACATATAACTAACCCTATGGTGTGATCCACGTGCGCGCTCATATGACGGGCACCAAAGGATGGCAACATAACCACAAGCAATTTAAATCAATCATAGCAATTCACCAATAAACTAAAAGGACAACGATAATCTACTCAGACATCATAGGATGGCAACACATCATTGGATAATAATATGAAGCATAAAGCACCATGTTCAAGTAGAGGGTACAACGGGTTGCGGGAGAGTGGACCCCTGTAGATAGATGGGGGAAGGTGATGGAGATGTTGGTAAAGATGATGAAGGTGTTGGTGTAGATCGCCGTCACACGATGATGGCCCCGGTGGCACTCCGGCGCCACCGGAAGCGAGGGGGAGAGAGCCCCCCTCCTTCTTCTTCTTCCTGACCTTCTCCCTAGGTGGGATAAGGGTTTCCCCTCTGGTCCATGGCCTTCATGGCGGCGGAGGGGCGAGAGCCCCTCCGAGATTGGATATGTCTCTCTGTTTCTATCTGTTTTTGCGTTCCCAGATTTTGTCCCTTCACCGTTTCTTATATTCCCGGAGATCCGTAACTCCGATTGGTCTGAATTTTTTGACACGATTTTTATCCGGATATTAGCTTTCTTGCAGCGAAAGAAGGGCATCAACCGCCTTACAGAGTGGCCACGAGCGCCCAGGGCACGCCTGCCCCTAGTGGGCGCGCCCCCTACATCGTGGCCCACTCGGGCATCGTCTCATGTTGGTTCCGCTTCCCAAAATTCACATATATTCCAAAAAAATTCTCCGTCCGTTTTTATTCCATTTGGACTCCATTTGATATGGATATTCCGCGAAACAAAAAACATGCAACAAACAGGAACTAGCACTGGGCACTGGATCAATATGTTAGTCCCAAAAAATAGTATAAAAAGTTGCCAAAAGTATATGAAAGTTGTAGAATATTGGCATCGAAGAATCAAAAATTATAGATACGACAGAGACGTATCATGCGCTTATGCATGGGTAAAGCGTAATCCCCTCAGTGCGTTTTCATTTTCAGAAAGCATATTTTTGCCTCTCCTTCAGTCGAAGTACGCTTTCCTTTACTGAAGACATATTTTCTCTCTATTACAGCGAGTAATACATTTTCCAGAAGAGAAGGCATATTTTTCGGAGTGCGCTTTCAGTTTTTTCGGCTAAGGGCCTGTTTGTGATGCTTTTATTTGCAAATGGGTCACTGGAAGAAAACTATCCTATCTTTTTACCCATAGCTCCAAATCAGGTTGATCCAAAGCCCACTTCTTCGTTTTGTCGAGCCTGTTCCGATGGAATCATTTTCACCATGTTTTGACATTCTGAAAATGACCATTTTTCCCTTGCGCTTAATCAGCCCCCTCTGAGAGAGAATGTTTTCCGACGATTCTTTCCACGAGCTTCTCGCACTTCTTCCCGGTGATTTCTTCCACCCTAGGCAAGCCACACCCTCCATTTTCATGATTGCAATGCAGTGACATGGTATATTCACTTGAACTTGTTTAAAATATTGCATTAGCTATGTGTGATATGTTCATGGCATTTCCCGGAGTATTGTTTTGATCTTGATATTGCCATGAAATTGCTTGGAGTTCTAGGACTTATGTTTTGATGATTACGCGGATGACCTGTGCCTTTGGATTCTTAGTGGCTATTTTCATGATAGTATCTGGTATTATTTTGGAGTATTACTTTGGATATCATGTTGCCTTTGGATTCTTAGTGGCTATTTTCATGATAGTATCTGGTATTATTTTGGAGTATGATGATGGAGATGATGCTTGCATGTGGATCATAGCTGGATAGTTAGTTTTTTATATTTTAGTAGTAGTGTTATCGTTCTTGGATATTCATGATAGAGATGTTATGCTATCCTTGGAGTATTTTGTTATGACGATATTAAGCTTTGGATTATTTGTTGGTTATTGCTATGACTTGGATTATAGTTTGATAGTTGATATCGGAGTATCAGTATCACAGTTATATTTTTGAGGATAAATTCCATCATTAAGTTGGCCAGGTGCCACCGAACCGGGCTTTCTCCAGTGCAACCACATTTGCCTTTATGGGAAGGCCCTAATGCGATGCTATTGTCATGCTCCCACCGGTGCCTCCAACGAGGGAAGGTTATGGGCGCACGCAACCCTGATCAGGTAGGCGGACATAAACCTGGTTTGCCCGTAGTTGGATGATAAGCGCTTTTGTCCCCGTTTGGGTAGACACGGCGCCGCCCAGCACTAGTCTAGTGGGGAGTGAGTCGGAGTGGCCGGGAGAGTGTCATGGCAGTAGATCGGTTTTGTCGGAACGCCGTTGGTCCACTCGAATGGGAGTGCGAGGCCATGGGTTCCGTGGTGTGGGTAAAGTGCGCTACCTCTGCAGAGTGTGTTTGTTTAATCTATCGATAGCCGCGTCCTCGGTCATGGGCATGGGTTCGTACTAGGTCACACCGTTCGATCAACACTCACGTGACGGAATGACTTATAGGTGATTTATAGTTTGATATTTTGAGCAGTACAGATTGGTAAGATGTTGATGATGTTGTTGGAGACCAAGTGTTGGTCATGGTTGTGATCGCCGGAAAGATCACCGTTTGGTTACAAGACCACGAGGTTCGTCCATTTGTGATCCGTGAATGATCACCGTTTGGTTTTGATCACGAGGTGATCGAGATGGTATATTACTTGGCTGGTTAGCCAAGAGAGATTAGGTTATGGAGATCTGAGATGGTGATTTATCAGTATTGTATCAGTTTCATACCATGCTTGGTAGCTGCTTCATCATAGTAGTTGTTAATTAATTAACCTATTAATGCTATGTTGTTGTTTTGCCTTGAGGCTTTTGGTTGTTGTGAGCTTGCAAGTACATTCAACGTACTGACCTGGTGTGTCATGCCAGATTGCAGGTGATGCCATGATTGCTTGCTTGCTTGTCGAGGTTGTCGTGCGTGCGAGCTAGATCGTGTCACAGCCAGAGTCCCTCCGGAGTGGAGTTGACCACCTTCGTCGATGTTCCGCTGCTAGAAGTATTCCGCTGCTACGAGTTGTTCCGCTGCGAGCATAGAGCAAGTGTAGTATCGCAGGCATAGTGTAGTCGTGCTGATGTGATCATTTGTAACATCAGAACCTTGTATTATCATTCTTGTAATAAGAGATAATTTGTTCTATGTCAAGCAGTGTCGTATTCCAGAGACTTCTCCTCGATCTCTGGGCTGGAATACGGGGCGTTCCGGTTTCTCTGAGCCGGGGTGCCACACTTAAAGAAGTTATTTTCCGAGGTTTGGAGTCCCTAGATACTTAATGACTGATGGTGGTTCACACTTTATTTATGGTGCTTTTCGTAAAATGCTTGCTAAGTATGATGTTAACCATAGAATTGCATCCACATACCACCCATAGTCTAGTGGTCAAGTAGAAATAAGTAAGAGAGAGCTGAAATTAATTTTCCAAAAGACTGTTAATAGATCTAGAAAGAATTGGTCCAAGAAACTTGATGATGCATTATGAGCCTATAGAACTGCATACAAAAATCCTATGGGCATGTCTCCGTATAAAATGTTCTATGGAAAGGCATGCCACTTACCTCTCGAACTAGAACATAAGGCATATTGGGCTATTGAAGAGCTCAATTATGATATCAAACTTGCCAGTGAGAAGAGGTTATTTGACATTAGCTCGCTTGATGAATGGAGAACCCAGGCCTACGAAAATGCCAAACTATTTAAAGAAAAAGTTAAAAGATGGCATGACAAAAGGATACAAAAGTGGGAGTTTAACGTAGGTTATTATGTCTTACTATAAAACTCTCGTTTAAGATTTTTTGTAGGAAAACTTCTCTCTAAATGGGAAGGTCCTTACGTTATTGAGGAGGTCTATTGTTCCGGTGCCATAAAAATCAACAACTTCGAAGGCACAAATCCGAAGGTGGTCAACGATCAAAGAATCAAACATTATATCTCAGGTAACCCTATAAATGTTGAAACTAATGTTATTGAAACCGTAACCCCGGAAGAATACATAAGGGACACTTTCTAGAACGATTCAGACGCCGAAAAGGAAGAGGTATGTGGTCCGGTAAGTAAACAGACCCCAAAACAGTTAAAATGGAAAATTTTCTCCATTTTGAAATATTTAGAAAAATAGAAAAATAAGAAGTAGTCCGGGAAGGACACGAGGCGTCCACGAGGGTGGAGGGTGATGGTGTCCTGGACTAGAGGGTACTCTCCATGTTGTCCCCCGATCAGGTGGATCGGGGCCAAGGACCCCCATGGCGGTTCACTCATGAGCCACTTCGGGCAGCCCATGCCGCATACAAGGAAGATTCCACAAGACTTGGCGCCCAAGCCAAGGACTCTCCTAAAACCCTAGGCCTCCGGTGTGTTATATAAACCGAGGCCGGGCTAGTCAATAGACAATTTTATATTCATTACTACAATCTCGTGGTAGATACATGTACCCTGTATTACACCCATACGAACACAATCAAAAGCAGCATGTAGGGAATTATCTCTTCGAGAGAGCCCGAAGCTGGGTAAAACCCTGTGTCCATATTACCATCGCTCCAAGATGCCTAGCTTAGGACCCCTACTACGAGATACGTCGGATATAGAATCGATATTGGTGCTTTCATTGAGAGCATGCTAGGTGTTCGTGGTTTGATGGGAATCAACATCAATAATCAGGTGATATGTTCCTAATTAGATCAGAATTAATTGATTTGTGCGCCAAGAATTTTCGCTGTTGCTTGTTTTACTTTATCAGCAGGTTAGTTTGTAGTCTACTGGCGGATAACTGCCGAACTCAACCGAGCCGCGGCAAGCGTGGATGTATTCCAGGCACCACCGAGCAAGACTACAAGGAAGCACATGTGTGCGCTGATTCCAAGGGCGTGCTAGCCAGCAAAAGCTGCGCAAGATAAGTATCCAACGGTTTTGTTCTCCGTACTATTACCTTCTCTTACGTGAAGTTGAGATCGATTTAATCCTAGTACTACTTCTGTTAAGTGCTGATTGATCAGCCCATGTGCCTCCTGAAGCTCTAAGGCTGGTCCCAATGGACACGAACATAAGGTAGTAACATACACACTTATCTAGACTATGTTACTACCTCCACAGTGGGTAGGAACATGTAGGTAGTGTCATACAACGATGCATTTATTAGCTTATAGACTCATTGTTTCTTGAAGTGTGTGATGTTCCGGTAACTTAGCTAGTTACCACAAGCACCTCACTCTTCATTAAATATGGGCCACATAAGCAACGTTGTATTGAAATATGTGATGTTACTCCTAAGTTCCATCCCATTGTGACCAGCCTAACTGTTGCAACCACGTCGTTGGCAATTTAAACCATAGCTCGTTTGAGATGGATTTTTATTCCAGATCAGATCAGTAATTTATTTTGCGCTGCTGGCGGCTAAGCATTAAAAATCTACATGACCAAGCACTATCTGGCGACGGCGTACAAATATCAGCAATATACTGGTCGGCTGAGCGTTGGCTTTGCTCATGCACATCTCACGAGCCGAGGACAATCCCGCACACGCAAACGGCCATCAGCATGACTTTTGAAGTCTAATTGATGAACAGTGCAAGCTAGCTTTGCACCAAATGGCGTTTTGCCGGGCAACTTTTGTTTTGCAGATCAGGCTTTAGGAAAACGGATTTGCTGAAACTCAGCTAGCTGAGTTTTAAGTATGGTCTCAGTCACGTTTTTTACCTTCCGATCTGTCAAACATCAGATTGTAATCTTTATTTTAGCGTTGTAGTCGATTCGGCCTTTCAATCCGAGCGACGCGGCTCTAGTCGCGTACAGGGCTGTAGTCTGTATTTTGCTTACGGAGCTGGGCTATATGGGCTTTTCTTCATCTTTTTTTTACCCAGCCGAATAAGAGAAAGAGGATATGATCTAAGGATGCAAATAGTTGCTAGCTGCTTGCATTCTTCCTTGCATGCTATTGTCACTTGTTTTCGTTTTTTAATCATGTTATTGTCATTTGTTGACCATAGCTTTCAGGGCCCAGCTCTTTGTAACGATTTTCATTTCATTTTTCTCTATCATAATTAATTATTTTCTTTATTTCGCTACATGTAGTAGAACATTATTCCTCTCTTCTCCCTTTCAAAAACTAATCGCAGACAACTGTTTTTCAAATGTGGTCGCAACTGCAGGCTTTCATGTCGGGGTTGTAAATCAAGTTTTCGAATCTAGTCGCAACTGAAAGTTCTCAAATTGCATCTCAACTGAATAATTTCAAGTTGGGTTGCAACTACAAGCTTTCATGTGGGGTTGCAACCACAAGGTTTTAGGTGTGGTCACAACTGCAAGTATTCAAAGTCGGGTCACAACTTCAAGTTTTCAAAGTCGGGTCGCAACAACAAGTTTTCAAAGTCGGTCGCAACTGCATGTATTGAAGACCGGGTCACAACCACAAGTTTTCAAAATCTGGTCGCAACCATAAGTTTTCAAAGTCAGGTTGCAACCGCAAGTTTTCAAGGTCGGGTCACAATTGCACGTTTTCAAAGTCGGGTTGCAACCATAAGTTTTCAAAGTCGGGTTGCAACCGCAAGTTTTCAAGGTCGGGTCGCAATTGCAAGTTTTCAAGGTCGGGTCGTAACCGCGCGTTTTCAAGGTCTGGTCGCAACCATAAGTTTTCAAAGTCAGGTCGCAACATCAAGTTTTCAAGGTCGACTCACAATTGCAAGTTTTCAGTGTTGGGTCGTAACTGCACATTTTCAAGGTCTGGTCGCAACTGCAAGTTTTCAAAGTCGGGGTGCAACTGCAAGTTATCAAGGTCGGGTCGCAACTACATGTTTTCAAGATCGGGTCGCAACTACATGTTTTCATGGTCTGGTCATAACTGCAAGTTTTCAAGGTCGGTTCGTAACTTCAAGTTTTCAAGGTCTTGTCGCAACTACAAGTATTCAAAGTCGGGTCACAACTGTATGTTTTTAAAGTCGGGCCGCAACTGCAAGTATTTGAAGTCAGGTCGCAATTGCCCGTCTTCTAAATGCGTCTTTTTTATGTGATGACAACCCAACTAGATAGTTTTTTTTACATATAGCCAATGAAAATCTATCCCCAGCATAAAAAAGAGACTGTCAGCCGAGGCATAGAAGTAGCGACCAATTCCCTACACACAAACTGCAAACTCCATCATTTTTAAGACAATTTGATGGATTTTTAATAAATAAATAATGCATGGGATAAACCCAGGATAGATCCTATGCTAGGCATCGTGCTGGTGATTACTGCAAAACTAAGTAAAAACTGAAAATCAATGAAGAAAACACTCTTTTTTAAGACAGCGAAGAAAACACTCCAAAACTGTGTTATGGACACTAAAATATGTTGTACAGGCCAGCCCACCAAGACGTACGTGCTTCTCTTATGGACTCGTATGTAGTATGCTCTAGCACGAGCTACAGAGAAACAAAAGGCCAAGCCCAAAATAACAACATGACACGTGCAAATCATGGGGAGAAGAAAAAAGTCTAGCCAATATATATGATGATGTCATGTGAATGAGACCATACATAAATCTCAGCTAGCTGAGTTCCAGGTGTAATCATGCAATACTACTCCATACGCATCCGCTGTCATCCGTCGCAGAGCGTTACACTTCAGGGATGATCCATCTATGGAGTAAAGTGTCCATGGAATACTAGAAAGGGAAGTCATAACCGTGCCAAACTTTAATTTAGCACACATCTCGATATCGATTGGATGAATATCACTGTTTTTGTTTGCCTCTGTTAGATAATAACGAGAATAAACGAGACACGAGAGACACGGATTTTTACGTGGAAACCCTTGCGGGAGAAAACCACGGACGCACGAAGGCGCAATCACTATGAGGAGGAGTATTACAAGCACGAGACGACAGACCGTCTTAGGTGCGACTACATGGGGTATATATTGAGGGCAATACATAAGAGTCCTTGGAGGACAAGTAAACGAGTTGTACTCGTACACGTCGACGTCAACGGAAAGGCCCACACCTGTTGTACTACGTCTAGTCCAACATGGTATAATTTGGATCATAATTTAACAATCTCCACCTTGATCCAAATTCCCTCCAGTAGTCGAAAAAAGTAAATAACTCCATCCAAATCAGCATAAACACCTTGTGCGTCAAAGTCCATAGGACTAGTGAGAAATACCAACTAAGCCTGAGCAAAGCTCAAACTTATTGGTCGGAACTGGCTTTGTCATCATATCAGCAGGATTATCATGAGTACTTATCTTGCATACCTTCAAATCACCTTCAGCAACAACATCTCGAATATAGTGAAATCTGACATCAATGTGTTTCGTTCTCTCATGATACATTGGATTCTTTGTAAGATATATGGCACTTTGACTGTCACTAAATACGGTAGGGCAAGATAAATCTCCACAAAGCTCAGCGTACAAACCTTTCAACCAGATAGCTTCTTTGCATGCCTCGGAAATAGCCATATACTCGGCATCAGTAGTGGAACAAGCCACAATAGACTGCAAAGTTGCTCTCCAACTCACAGCACAATCACCAATGGTGAAAACATAACCTGTGAGCGATCTTCTCTTATCCAAATCACCAGCAAAATCAGAATCAACAAAACCAACAAGTCCGTCTCTAGTTTTCCCAAACTGTAAACAAGCATTAGAAGTACCTCGCAGGTATCTGAAAATCCACTGAACTGCTCTCCAATGCTCTTTTCCAGGATTAGCCATGTATCTACTGACAACACTCAATGCATATGATAAATCCGGACGGGAACAAACCATGGCATACATAAGTGAACCAACTGCACTCGAATAGGAAACTCTAGACATGTACTCAATATCTGCATCTGACTTAGGACATAAAGCTGATGATAATTTGAAGTGTGCAGCTAACGGAGTACTTACTGGCTTGGCATTATGCATATTAAAACGACGAAGAACTTTATCAATATATCCCTTCTGACTTAGATATACCTTTCCAGACGTCCTATCTCTGGATATTTCCATGCCAAGAATTTTCTTTGCTGCACCCAAATCCTTCATCTCAAATTCATTACTCAATTGCTTCTTTAGTTCATCAACATCTGACATACTCTTTGCAGCAATAAGCATATCATCAACATAAAGGAGCAAATAAATAGTTGAACCTTTTACAGTTTTCAAATAGACACAACTATCATAATTAGATCTTTTGAAACCTTGAGAGAGCATAAAAGTGTCAAATCTCTTGTACCACTGTCTAGGGGATTGCTTCAATCCATAAAGAGATTTCTTTAACTTGCAGACAAGCTTTTCTTTTCCAGGAATAACAAAACCTTCAGGTTGTTCCATATAAATATCCTCTTCTAATTCTCCATGTAAGAATGCAGTTTTAACATCCAATTGTTCAAGCTCAAAATCATGCATGGCAACAATACTGAGTAAAGTGCGAATAGAGCTATGCTTCACAACAGGAGAAAAGACCTCGTTATAGTCAATACCTGGAATCTGACTGTAACCTTTAGCAACTAACCTTGCTTTATATCTTGTCTCATCATTAGGAGAAACACCTTCTTTCCTCTTGAAAACCCACTTGCAACGAATAGGTTTCTTCTCTCTCGGTAATTTTACTAAATCCCAAGTGCCATTCTTTTCGAGTGATTCCATCTCATCATGCATAGCGGTCATCCACTTATTACTATCACGAGAAATAATAGCCTCGGCATATGAAGAAGGCTCAGCATTACCTTCAATTTCCTCTGCAACAGATAAAGCGAAAGAAACAATATTGCACTCTTCAATTAACCTTTTAGGTTTACTAGTACCCCGCCTAACTCTGTCACGTGCAAGATTCCAACCGGGTGGAACAATAGGCTGATTTGGAGTGGGAGTGACATGTTCATCATCAACGACGGGATCATCATGTGCATCAACATTTTCATTACCGGATGTATCATCTGAATCAATAACATGCTCCACCTGAACAGTAGGATGCTGAATAGTAGCCTGCTGTTCACTCTCAACAGGAACATTAGTAGATGAAACATCATGTAACATAACAGATTCATTAAAGATAACGTTTCTGCTAATAACAACCTTCTGGGTTTCAGGATTCCACAATTTAAAACCTTTAACACCAGACTTATAACCAAGAAAGATGCACTTAATAGCCCTAGGCTCCAATTTTCCATTATCAACATGAGCATAAGCAGTGCAACCAAAAACTCTCAACTGTGAATAATCAGCAGGTGAACCAGACCATACCTCAATTGGAGTTTTCTTATTAAGAGCAATAGATGGTGAACGGTTAATGAGATAACAAGCAGTGGAAGCGGCCTCAGCCCAAAAACGCTTATGCAAACCTGCATTGGACAACATGCAACGGGCTCTGGAAATAATGGTCCTGTTCATACGCTCAGCAACACCATTTTGTTGAGGAGTATAAGGAACGGTGTAGTGTCTGACAATGCCTTCAGACTTGCAATAATTCTTAAATTGCTTAGAACAGAATTCCATACCATTATCAGTGCGAAGTATTTTTACCTTCCTTTCAGTTTGTCTTTCAATCATAATCTTCCACTCCTTAAATGCTGAGAATGCTTGCCATTTATGCTTCAAGAAATAAGGCCAAACTTTTCTTGAATAATCATCAATTATAGTCAGCATGTAACTAGCACCACCTAATGACTTCTTGCGAGATGGTCCCCATAAATCAGAATGCACATAATCAAGAATACCTTCAGTTGTATGAGTCGAAGTATTGAACTTCACCCTCTTGTGCTTGCCGAAGATACAATGCTCACAAAATTTCAATTTACCAGTTTCGTATCCTTTCAGAAGACCTCTCTTATTTAACTCTGCCAAACCAAGTTCACTCATATGTCCAAGACGCATATGCCAAAGGTTAGCAGCATCACAATCAGAATTCTTTGAAATAACTGGAGTAGCGTTACCTGAAACGGTAGAACCTCGAAGGTAATAAAGACCATTGGTCGAACTTAAGTCACCTTTCATCACAATAAGGGAACCTCTGGTGACCTTCAAAACACTATCTCCACCTGAATACTTGTAGCCCTTTGCATCAAGGGCGCTCATAGAGATAAGATTTCTCTTCATCTTCGGAATATACCGAACGTCTGTCAAAGTTCTGATTGTGCCATCAAACATCTTGATTCGAACGGAACCTATGCCTTCAATCTTGCATGGTGAATTATCAAAACCCAAAACGGAGCCAGCAGCAGTAGTGGAATCAAAAGTAGTAAACCAATCTCTATGCGGGCACATATGAAAAGTACATGCAGTGTCAAGTACCCACTCATCATTGGTCTCAGCACATCCAGCAGTAACGACAAGAGCATCATCGGAACTATCATCACGAGCAACGTTAGCAGAATTTTCACCTTGTTTGTTACCTTTTCTCTTTTCCTTGTTCTGCAACTTGAAACACTCGGAGATGTCATGCCCGTCTCTTTTGCAATATCTGCAATACTTCTTGTCTCTGGATTGCGACCGGCCCCTGTGGCCGTTCTTACTTTTGCCTCTGTTTCCATTATTGGAGTTCTTCTCCTTTGTCCTGCCACGAACAGATAATCCCTCGGCTTGGGATGAACTCGAACCATCATGAGGCACCATTAATTTCATCTTCTCCTTAGAGTTCAAAGCTTCATAAACTTCATTAAGTGTGAGAGTATCACGACTATATAATATGGTGTCTCTAAAATTGGTATAAGAACTTGGCAGTGAACAAAGTAACATTAAAGCAGTATCTTCCTCTTCATACTTAACCTCCATTGCAGCTAGATCGGATATGATCTCTTTAAATTCAGAAATATGATTCAAAACATTACCTCCCTCGGGTAACCTGTGCAGGAATAATTTTTGCTTCAGATGCATCTTGCTGGTAAGATCTTTTGTCATGCAAATGCTTTCCAACTTTAACCATAGAGCGGCGGCAGTTTTCTCGCTCAAAACTTCCTGCAAAATATTATTATGCAAATGGAGTTGAATTTGTGACAAAGCCTTACGATCCCTTCTTTTCTCATCAGCAGTCCAGTCCTGAATTTGGTCCTTCCCAAAACTATCCAGTGCATCATCATAGTCGGCCTGTGCCAACAATGCCCGCATCTTGACTTGCCATAGGGTAAACCTTGTGTCACGATCGAGCAGCGGAAGATCGTACTTCATGGATGCCATGAGTAGATAAAATCTGTGTGCACAAAGTAGTACAAGACGGTAGAAAAAATCCTTGACAGAATTTAATATGCGGAGGAAAGAACTAAGATAGATAGCACCCGGTAATCTCTGGTAGACTTAGCGATTCAAGAAAAACACAAAATCTGTATTGTAGATGAACTTTAACCTCCACGTGAGATGTACTACAGTACAAGTAGTACTAATGATTGGGTTGAAGCAAAAACGCAGGAACGTAGCCTTGTAAACTCAGGTGAGTAGTACTGAACCTTCTCGGGACTTGATCCTGTACCAGAAGGCGTGAAGCTGCAGCGGCTTCCTTTATCACCCCTAATTATCTTCGAGAGCAGCAGCAAAATTCAGCAGATTAGACAACGATGCAGGCGCGCGTGTCGGTCTCGGCAACTCAGCAGATCTCTGCAACGACGCGCAGCGAAAATCAATCCCTTGTCGGATTCGACGGATCGCAGAAGACGGCTGCGGCGGCGCGCAACCCTAACTCTCGTCTTCAAATCTCGTATCTGCAAACCTCAGCTCTGTATACCACTTGTTAGATAATAACGAGAATAAACGAGACACGAGAGACACGGATTTTTACGTGGAAACCCTTGCGGGAGAAAACCACGGACGCACGAAGGCGCAATCACTATGAGGAGGAGTATTACAAGCACGAGACGACAGACCGTCTTAGGTGCGACTACATGGGGTATATATTGAGGGCAATACATAAGAGTCCTTGGAGGACAAGTAAACGAGTTGTACTCGTACACGTCGACGTCAACGGAAAGGCCCACACCTGTTGTACTACGTCTAGTCCAACATGGTATAATTTGGATCATAATTTAACAGCCTCTATATTTTGATCTGTCTAGGTTACTAATTAAGCAATATTTCCCTGATCATTGTTGCAACCCCCGTGGAGACCTAGCTAGCTTCTACTTGATCAGCGTGTCGTTGGGCAGATTAGACGGGGCGCATGCATAGAGTGGCGGCGACAGGCAAGTTGCAATCAATCAGATTGCACAAGCGACATGTACGCCGAGCACGCTGCATCAAGCAGAAATGTCAAGTTCTATTTTCCTAGTTACCTGTACTGTATATATTAAATGCACATCGAATATTGTTCAGCTGCTTTGCATAATTTTTTCTGTGTAGACCTTTAGCGACTGGTTTAAAATTCGGTCCGTTGACGCGATGGTCCGGCCGGTTCCGATCCGAATAGTTTCTCGCTAGCCAGTTTTCAACGGATGCATGAGAGAACATAGCACGCTTGTATTGGTGCTATTACTAGATGCAAATACATGAAAGGCCCACATATGTCTCTTCGGATTCTACAACAACAAAAAACCAGGTGCTATTAATCCTAGTAATTTTCATTAGCATGGGTTTATTTTTCCCGAGGAATTACTGCTCTGGCTTGCACCGTCCTTCGTACACAGGTCTGTCAAATCATTGCCGCATTAACGACGAGCAAGAGATGAGGACCTCTGAACACACATTAGTAATCAACTTCGACTGCGTCACGTGGTCACTTCGGCAAGCCGACGTCATCGTCCCTATCGGCGTAAATCGGCTCGCGTGATCATCTTGTTGGTCGAATTGCCATACCGACATATTCGGTTGCCTCGGGGACTTCGGCATTGTTGAGAGAGCTCTACCTCATCGAGTGTTTGGCACACGGGCCATATTTCGTTTATTACTCACTTTGCATAAATTATTAATTATGCAACTAATTTTTTTAATTTATTATTATTACTATTATCTCCGGCTTGCACTATTTTCCGTGCACAGATAAATGACCCGGGTCCGGCAGCGCTGTCACCTCGGCGTACCGACGTACCATGTCACCTCGGCTGGACCGGGGCTTCGTCATCACTTCATTAACCCACCCCGGGGACTTTGGCGTCATACTGCTGGCCTGCTCCGTCGCCTCGGTCAGACTGGGGGTTCCACCTCGCCACATTGGCCGTGCTATATCGCCACTTCAGAGTGCCGAGCTCTTCGCTCCGCCACCTCGGGACTGGCTCGGGAGCTGGGACCTTGTCCCGCATCAACCTCGGACCGCGTCATCAACAATGAGTACATTAACCAGCTAAGTCACTTTCATGCTAAAAAAATCAGTTTTAAAATTATGTTCGGTCCGACCAAGCATTATACTTTTCTGGCAAAAAGTTGTTTGTGAAAAACTTCCTTGTCAGAACATTGTTGGTGACACAGAAATTCAAATACCCCGTTTACTTGGGGGCTTCCTTTATGAAGCCTTTCCTCTTGTATGTGATTATACTTGTATGGCTTCGTTCCTTGTTCGTGTATAACACCACAATATGCACCATGTTGACTTAAGTGTTCCGCAGCTATGTTTCCTTGCTCCTGTGTTTACCCCTACGTTCCCGATTGTTCGGCTAGGGAGTAAAGGGAGCACCTCTACGATTGTTACGATCGGGTCATCCGAGCTCGGACCTCAGACTGGGTGAAGCCGAAAGCTAGCGCTCTTATTGTTTTCAATCATGGTCGGCACACAACTGTAATGCCCAGGATGCGACTAAGTCTCCCATGTGTCGGGGCACGACTTAAAGACATAAGCGCATTCTGGAATGATCGCAAGCGTGGTATATTTGCACAACTCATGTAAAAGTTCAGGGATGAAAGTGTAAAAGGTAGTTGGCTTACACTCGCCACGTCTCACAATGAATACAATAACATACATTCATCGGACGCGTCCGTCGACCTCCCTCAGCGAATCGCAGCCCGCCACGTGTCGCGCCGCCGTCCAACCACCGCTCCACAACGCCGGGCCCGAGGGGCCCGTAGCCGGCCCGCCCGGCCCGCGTCGCGCTCGCGCCTCTCCGCGACTGTCGGCCACCGTGCGCCTCGGCTCGCCTTCGACCGCCGGCTCCGCCCTCGGCCGACAGCCGCCGTGCACGCCACCTCCGCCGCCACCAGCGCACCTCTCGTCGGCGCCCCTCAGCGCACCACTGCCGGCCGACCCCCTTCACCGCCGCCGGGCGCCTCCTTCCGGCCGACGCCACCGCCTGCCGCCGCGGCGAGCTCCGCGCCCGATCGCCCCGTCGGCGCTCCAGCCACCACCGCCGCCGGCCGCCGTCCTCGTCAACTCCGGCAAGCCGCCGGCCCGATCCAGATCTGGATCTGGAGGTGGACCAGATCCACCCGGACACCGAACCAAACGCGAAGCCATCCTGGATCTCTCCGTCCCGCGTTGACTTTTCGCGGAGGTGAAATATCGCTAAGTCCCAGATCTGTTTAAATTTGTCGCCTCCTTCTTCATGTGGTAACTTTGTGCTCAGTTCTCCGTTTTGCGCATATGATATATCGAAATGTTCATCTCGAAGTGCTCTACATGTTAGCATCAGTTTCATGCATGTTAGGATTTATCTAGATGTCTTAATCTTCATGGCAAGAGTGCTTCGTGATGTTATCATTTCAGCACTTGTTGTCTGTGTAAATTTATTGGCATGTTCGTGAGCTAGTAACTTTGTGCTTGTTGGTCCAAATGGAGTATACGATATGTCCAGATGTTCGTCTTGTCATGCTCTTCTTGATGGATGCATTTGCATACATGATAGGTTTCATTATGCCATATTTAACCTTGTTGCAAAAGTGCATGTGGCTGATAAGTTTCTGAACTTGTTATGAGATGATGTTTTGTCTTGTTTGTGTATATTAATCCATGTGTCATATGAGCTAGGTGTCAACATGAGTTTTGCTCATTGGAATGTGCTCTACATGATAGATTCATTTTGATGCCATGTTATGTCTTGAGATGAGTGCATCAAGCTTGTTAATATGTCATCGTGATGTTAAATTTCTGCTAAGTGTGAATCTGTTAAATTTTATGCCATGTTTCCATGATGCCACCGTCATTGTTGTGTATGTTTAGAGTTGTCCTATGGGTGTTCCTTGATGTATATGTTATGCTCTAGCTATCCATGCTCTTGTTTGCCATGATGTCATGCTGTAGCTTGTTCTTTTGAGGCCCTCAAGTTGGTTCAAAATGTTTTCTATCAGCATGCCCAGATTTTGCTAAGTCTGGATAAACTTTTGCACTTTTGCCATGATGTTTGGGACATGTTCTAGTATGTTGTAGAAGTAGCAATGTGGTAATTCTTGAAGAGCATGTTATGTATGTTATTGCCATGCCTTTTGCTTGCATGATGACTTGTTGTAACTTGTTGTTTTTATTCTCTCAAGTTGCTATAAAATGTTTCTGTCAGCATGTTATCAATAAGTTCAGTTTTTCCATGTGCATAGCTTGTGTTCTATGCCTCCTATGACCATGTTCTTGCCATGAGTAGCCTCACAAACATGTCTTCTTACTGTTGGTTATATTCACATGCCATGATATGCTTTGGGTTGAGTTGCACAAGCTTGCAAACATGCCTACTTGTCGTTGTGGCTGCCATGCCTTGTAATTTTCACTAAGTCTGAGAAATCTGTAAACTTATTGAATCTTGCCATGCTTGTTTAATTGTGTTCCAGCAAGTTTTTGGGTGTGCTCTAAGTTCATGCCTTTTGTCTTCATGTTTGGGTTCTGTAGCATAATTATACCTTGCTCTAAAGTTGCCATGTTGCTTTTAACTACGGTTTTGCATTGTGTCTTGTTTTGCTTGTCAATTGCAAACCGTGCATCCGTTTTCCATGATCTTTATATACTTTTCGACGAAAATCTTCACATCTATCCAGTGGCTTGCTTGGTTTCCCAAGATAAAGCCATTTCCATAATCTTCTCCTTAGGCTCGAGAGCATCCTCATGCATATGCACATCATACTTCCATCCCATGTCACATCTTGCATCATGATAATTGTGCATTGCACCATGATTGATCTTGTACCGTTGTTGTGCTCTTGTGTAGGGTAGAGCCAGGAGCTGATATCGAGTTCGAGGATATTGTCGAGACTGAGTTTGAGGAGCCGTCTTACCATCCCACCGACGAATTACCAGGCAACATGACCGTTCCCCGATATCACCTCTATCCTTGCCTATGCTAGTTGTCTCGCTCTTTAGCTATGCCTCGACGCCTATTCCTGTTTGTCAGCCTCCTATTGTTGCCATGAAACACTCTAACTGCCCTCCTAGCAAACCGTTGGTTGGCTAAGTAAGCTTTTGTTCATCCCCTCTTATAACTTTGTTAGTTGTAGGTGAAGTTTGAAGATTGCTCCACGTTCGGACTTGTTTATGGGGATAACACAATATGTTTCTGTTATAAACTAATGCACCTATATATTGGCAATGGGTGGAAGGCTTGGCCTTCTGCTTGGTGTTTTGTTCCGCTCATGCCACCTTAGGACCCGATAAACCGGTGTTATGTTCCTTGGTTTTTCTTTCCTAACACGGTTGGGGTTTATGGCCCCCCTTTGATAATTCGCACTACTTAAAGCTTTTTCAGCAAGGCCCAACATTGGTACTCCATTTGCCTAATAACTAAAATTTGCATAGGGACTATCTACCCCGAGGACTCAATTAACAGCCCCGGGCCAGTGCTCCTCATGAGTGTTGGTCCAAACTAGAGCCACTTGTGGTGCCACCCAGATTCTGGGGTCTTTGGTTGCCGTACGAACGGCTCATCCAGTCGTGGCCTGAGACGAGATGCGCGCGGCTACTATCAGGGTGTCGGCACGCCGGGAGGTCTTGCTGGATTAGTTTTACCTTTGTCGAAATATCTTGAGCACGGGATTCCGAGAATACTCGGGTCTTCCCACTTTGGTGTTGTGACTTCGCAGATCGTGAGCTTGTGATGGGCTAAGTTGGGACACCCCAGCAGGGTTTTGAAGCTTCAAAAGCGGTGCCCGCGGTTATGTGGCAGATGGGAATTTGTTAATATCTGGTTGTAGATAACTTGACACCATATCCTTAAGAACACACTACATGTGTGAGTAGCCGTGATGGTCTCTTTCCGAAGGGCTTCGGGAGGTGAACACGGTGGGGTTATGTATGAACGTGAGTAGCTAGGATCACTTCTTGATCAACTTGGCGACTGTTGGCACTTGTTCTCATCTCGCTCTAAACTCGTAAGCGAGTTTCTTAGAGCTTGCTGCAAACACTTTATTACCTTTCCACACCTAAGGCTTTGTTAGTTTTGATACCCGGGACTGGGATTCCTGAGTCCTTGTGGCTCACAGATTACAACACACACCAGATGCAGGTACCACCGAGAACGATGCAGGAGATGGATCAGAACTTTAGTGGGAGTTTGATGAAGAGCGTGGTCGTTACCATGTATCGTATCCCGACGATCTATAGTGGTTCCTACTAGGGGCGATCATGCCTTGTGTTGTGGTATCTTTTCTCGTTTGGATTTCGTCCGTAGTCGGACCCTGTGTTATTTGGATGAATGTATGTTATTGTATTCATTGTGTGACGTGGTGAGTGTAAGCCAACTATCTTGTACACTTCAATCCCTGAACTTTTACATGAGTTGTGCAAAGATACCACGCTTGCGATCATTCCAGAATGCGCTTATGTCTTTAAGTCGTGCCCCGACACATGGGAGACATAGTCGCATCCTGGGCATTACAACAACGGAACTCATGAATACAAAAAAATCTATTGCACAAGTCTCATAGTAACAATGAGCAACCGAAGAAAGGTATCAGTGGAGGTACTATTTTCTTCAAAGATGCTTCTTACACTTCGTCAGTAATATAGCATAAGTTCCCTGAGCGCGCTTTGTCTATTACAGTCTTATGGCTTGATTGCCTGGTTATCGGAAACACCGTCGATATTCTTGACAGGTGGAGTACATAACACTTTTCGGCCCTTGGTCGAAGAGGGAGAAGCCTACGGTCGGTTAAGACGCGTTTAAAGTTAGGGTGAACTCAGATATGATATTAGTACTTCGGTACATACAATCATTATTCATAAAATTCTTTTACCCAAGTCACTTGGGGGCTCCTAAATTAGTATGAGCTGTTTTATAATAAGTGTTCGTCTTAGTTGTTGCAAAGTCTTTTTCTATCACTCCTTTTTCCGACGCGAATGTGTGGTCAATAGCCGAGGAGCCTAATCTCATTCTCAAAGCCGCTAGAGTTTAGTTTGCTTAACTGGCCTAACAAGAAGTACTCCGCCTTCGAGATAGGAGGTTGAAGCCGTAGGCTGGCCCGCTTGAAGTCTTGAGACAGGATGTGTCATGTTAAAGCATGACGAAGCACCTTTTTTTCTAAAACCAATTTTCGATTTTGCACCGAGCACTTGATCTAGTTCGGACGTCCAGTTTTTATTGAAGTTTTTGGTTTTCCAAGCCTATGGCACTTTTAAACTATTTGTGTGTTTCCAGCATTAGTCTCGTAGTGCAACGCCGGACACCTTTAGAGATTTGGCAAAAACATTCTCGGACATTGCTATATATGCATCGGTTTCGAATTGTGTCTTCGGTCAATAATTAGGTTGCCCGGCTCTTGTGCTTGCCTCCTACGTTCCGCTTTGTTCGGCTAGGTGCGCAAATGGAGAACCACTACGATTGTGCTTCTATCTAGTATGGTAAAGCGCCTTAGTGGAGAAAGCCAAAAACTGACTATCACAATAAGCGTAAACTGGTCAGCGATCCGATGACTGTATTAAACTACAAAGATCGATAGAGGTCATCCTGTGTTAAATGACGGTCTGTTCATAAAGTTGGCCGAAGTGTTTACGGCTTGACCTCTACTATCGCCGAACACTAACCGGGGGCTAGTAACTGGCCTCCTAACTTTAAGCTCCTCTGACTAAGTGAAAGTTATAAAGCCCGCATATCTGATTGCCTCGTTTCCGCTAACACAACTGCCTCTGGGCACCGAGACGTCGGCTAAGGGTTGTCTTGTTATCGTGGAGACACCCTGCGTAGTATCTACAAAGGGGTAAAAGCCGACGATGGGCCACTTTCAACTGATAAACGGTCGCAATGGAGTCAAAATAAATATATATCATCAGTATTTGTATTCAGTATACTAGCGCTGCCTTCCGTAATTATCGTTATAAAGCCATAAATATGCATCAATTTGACTTAAGATTTTGGCCAAGCTGGGTTGCCTCGCTCCTGTGCTTACCCCTACGTTCCCGATTGTTTGGCTAGGCGGTAAAGGGAGCACCTCTATGATTGTTACTACCGGGTCATCCGAGTTAGTACCTCAGACTGGGTGAAGCCGAAAGCTAACAATCTTAAAGGATCACATTGGTCGGCAACGACGGAAGCAAAAAATTTGGTTCATTAATACCATAGAGTTCAAGAACTTTCCCCGAACTAAATCCTCAATATTTTCCTCCCACATTGATCGGAGCTGAGGTTTCATGATCATGCTTAGCATGAAAACCCAAAGAAAGGAACCGATAGCGGGATTATTTTCTTTGGAAGATGTTTCTTACATTAAAAAGTCATATAACATATCTCTTCGCGTACCTTTGTTTATAAAACCGTATGACCGGATTGCCTTGTTTGCCGTAAATCTTTGCCCTTATAAAGGCTTTATAAAGTAGGACAAACACTCCCCGGCTACTGGCTAAGGAGGTTGAAGCTGATGGTCGGTCATCAAAGTTTTGTACAATGCGGATCCGAGCATTAATGATGTCAAGTACTAGGATACATAGAATTATTACACATAACTTGTGATTTTACTCCGGATATCGATCCTTAATTCGGCCACCCGTGCCCACATTAAGGCTTGGGGGCTACTGGGCTTCACGCTAGTTATTTATAAATATTAAAGGGGCACATCGATCCCCTGATCTGGTGTTGCCACCCGACCAGTGGCTCGGGGGCTACTGCATTGCCTAGTCAATGCAGAAAATTCAAAGTGTTCAGTGTTCGGCATGACCGAACTATGGACAAGCACGTATTCGGACGACAATAAGTACCATCTGGGACTTATCCGGCATTAAGCTGATACATCACGGCGACTTCTCATGACCCTCTCTTAAGGGCCCGATCGCCGATCACTATTACATATAATAAATGACACTGTTTTTCTATTCCTATGTATGCTGCCGAGCTAGGAGTTCATCCTCAGGCCAATTTCACAACCTGAGTCTCACGCGTGACTAGGATCAGCGGTTTCATATTTTCCTTCAGGTGCATCTCGGATTTTAGGCCGACGGACACCTTGAGGGCTTCTACCAATACATCTCGTCAGCAAATGAATTTACCCGCATCGGAAATAAAATCCGCAAACAATCAGCCCATAACGAAGGTGCTGAACCACCTCGGAAGCAATTCAGCATATAGTTCGGATGCAAGTGGTTGGCTCCTTAGAGGGCATTTCTGGCATTAAGCTTGGTTAAACTCCTTCAACTTTTTTGAACCAAGGTGATCTATGACACTTCAGGTATAGTCCGGCGTTAGAGGTCGGATACAGTCTGGCATTGGATCTTGGACATAGTCCGGCGTTGAAGCTCGGATACGGTCCGGCGTTGGAGCTTGGAAGCGGTCTGGAGTTGGTGCTCGGCTGCAAAGGATACCTCGAATACGGTCCAGCGTTGGAGCTTGGAAACGAGAGGACACTGCCGCATGGGAAACACTTCAAATCCAAGGTGGGCGTAAAAATAACAAGGCATTGATAAAGGCCGATAACTTAAAAGGGCTCCTCGGATACCCTACGTATAAACTCTTCGGATCCACATCAGAAATCCTCAAGATCGAAGATGGGAAGATTTGTTGAACCAGTTTTCAAGACCGGTGACCGAAGATGAAGAACAGTTCGGAAGAATCGAGGAACGTCCCCAACTAGAAGACAGGTTCAGGGGGCTACTGACGGTGTCTTGGACTAGGGGTACTCTCCATGTTGTCCCCTGATCAGGTGGATCGGGGCCGAGGGCCCCCATGGCGGTTCACTCATGGGCCACTTCGGGCAGCCCATGCCGCATACAAGGAGGATTCCACAAGACTTGGCGCCCAAGCCAAGGACTCTCCTAAAACTGTAGGCCTCCGGTGTGTTATATGAATCGAGGCCGGGCTAGTCAATAGACAATCTCATATTCATTACTACAATCTCGTGGTAGATACATGTACACTGTATTACACCCATACGAATACAATCAAAAGTAGCATGTAGGGTATTATCTCTTCGAGAGAGCGCGAAGCTGGGTAAAACCCTGTGTCCATGTTACCATCGCTCCAAGATGCCTAGCTTAGGACCCCTACTACGAGATACGCTGGATATAGAACCGACAGAGGGCATGCCCCCCAACCTCGTGGGCACCTCGTCTGCCTTCCGGACTCTGTTTTCTTGCACGTTACTTCTTTTGGTCGGTACAAATTCATTATATAATCTCCGAAGGTTTTGACCACCGCACCACGCGAAAATCCTCCAATTTTGTGTAGAGCTATTTTCTGACAGAGTTGACAAGGTCAGGCATCATGTCTTCCTCCTCCTCCAACAATGAGGGCAACCATGCTTGGTTAATGAAGATAGAGCTGAAGAGAGAAGAACCTGGGGAGATCAACAAGGAGAATAGGATCAAGAAGTCTATGGATGATCACGCGCTGGTAGTAGAAGAAGAAGACATCATTCATCCCCTTCCAAACCTTTTTACTTCAACTGAGATTGAAGCTTTCAAGATGATTGAATGAGCTCAAATACAAAACAAGTATCTCACAAGTGATTTTTTTTTGCTGAAGGAGCATATCGCCGCACTCAAGGGTATTATCCGCAAGCTAGAGGATCTCCTATGCTTAATGTACGATACTCCGTCATCACTGCTACCTAATACATCATCACCACCTTCGAAGACGGAGACATAATCACATGGGTATGGGCACTCCCCTTGGCAACTGCCAAGCTTGGGGGAGGTGCCCCGGTATCGTATCACCATCACACTTCTATCTTTACCGTTTTTCTTAGTTCGATACTTTTCGTAATACCTTGATCTAGTAGAATAAAGTTTAGTATGATCTAGTCGTGCGCTTTTCTTTATGATCCTTATCTTTGTAATCGAGTCCGTGAGCTATATAATAAAGATTAGTTTTGAGTCAAGGGCTTGACTTTCTCACTATGATCATAGGAGGATAAAAGAAAATATAAAAAGTATCAATCTCCGATGCTGGAGGTCGCAGAGGACGGTGATGGCGGCTTCACAGGGCATCCGGCAACGCACGGCTTGACGGAAAGGACGAGGACGACTCGGCGGAGCGATGGGAAATGTCCATGGGGTGAGGCGATGGCCGTGCCTATGGCAGCAACGAGCGGCGGCGACGGTGCGCATGGGTCTGAGCAAGAGAGGGAGCAGAGGAGGGGGATGGGGATGGGAGAGAGTGAGAGGGGCCTCAGGGGGTGCGTGGCGCCTTCAGAGAGCCGCACCCATGCGCACGGGCTGCGAGCGCGTGCCCCAGACCTCCTGGCGCGAGGAAGGGGACGACTAGCGTCGGCCAGTTAGCTGGGCCGGCTTGCTGGGCCACAATAGATGGGCCGCCAGGTAGGTTTCCCTTCTTTCTCTTTTTGTTTTTCTTTTCTATAATTTGTTTTGATTTGGTTTATAAACTAAATCAATTTATTACCTTTTGATATTTTTTGTAGGGGCTAAAAGGATTATCCCAGAGCCAATCACCAAATATCAAAATTATTGGAGCTAATAAATATTGTATATGAATTATTAGCCCCAATTCAAATACCATATGAATTGATTCAAAAATCCAAAATGTCATGGAAAAATGTGCATCACCTCTGGTACTATTTCCGGCAATTTCCAAAAATGATGAACATTTTTTAAGGCCATTTGGGTTCACTGACAAATATTTTTAGTTGAACCTGGAGGATTCCTTTTGATGCTATGGTTTGAACATCCCCCATTTCAAGTTTATTTGAAATTCAAACATGAGGCACACATGAAGGGCTAGCCTAGTGCATACCAGAACTAAGGATGTGACACTGTTGAACCATTTGATGTTTGGGGATTTTATTACGTGGGACCTTTTCCTTCCTCTAATGGGTATACACACATTTTGGTTGTTGTTGATTATGTCACTAAATGGCTAGAAGCTATTCCAACTAGTAGTGGTGATCACAACACATATATTAAAATGCTTAAGGAAATTATTTTCCCAATGTTTGGAGTCCCTGGATATTTATGGACTGATGGTAGTTCACACTTTATTCATGGTGCTTTCCGTAAAATGCTTGCTAAGTATGATGTTAACCATAGAATTGCATCACCCTATCATCATCAGTCTATTAATGTTGAAAGTAATATTATCCAAACTTTGAAACCGGAAGAGCACATAAAAGAGTCCAAAAAAAATATTTCCTGTCAGTTTTGGAATATTATAAAATTTTGGAAATAAATAAACTTCCAGGAAGTGTCCGCTGGTGAGCACAATACACCAGGGTGCGCCAGGCATGCCTGGCGTGCCCAGGTGGGTTGTGCGCACCTCGGGTGCCTTCTGGACTCCATTTTTCTACAGCTTGCTTGTTTCTCAAGATAAAAATTCTATATATACTCCCAGAACCTGTTAACCACCGTATCGCGGAGAAATCTTATGTTTTCTTTCCTTGTTGTTTTCAGACAGATCTATCAAGCCCGACATCATGTCTTCCTCCTCCTCAAGCCCAATGGTAGAGGATGCTTGGCTTATGAAGATTGGGCTGAAGAAGGAAGAACACATAGAGGCTGCAAATGACGACAAAGACAAGAAGGTTGTCGGCGAGCAAGCATTGCCAATAAAGGAGGAAGAAGAAGATATCCTTGAACCCTATTATTCTCTTCTTACCCCTACTGAAATTCCATCATTTCGGATTATCAAAACGGTTTGTGTACAGAATAAATATCTAACTCGCAAAAATTCTCTATATCAGGAGCATATCACCTATCTCCGGAGCGTCATCCGTTGGTTGGAGAATCTCTTGATCCTTAAGGATAGGGTCGTTTCTTCATCACCAAAAGAGAATTGAGTATCGGTTATGGGCACTCCCCTTGGCTTCCGCCAAGCTTGGGGGAGGTGCCCCAGTACCGTATCATCCCACTATCTTTATGCTTTTACTTACTTTAGTTCAATCTTTTTGCTTTAGATTAAATAAAGTTTAGTTCAATATTTTCTTCTTTTAGGGTTTTCTTAGTCATATATCATTGTTATTGTGTGCAACTTATATAATAAAGTTTAGTTTGAGATTTTGCTTTCTTTACTTTCATGTTGCAAATAAAGAAAAGAAAAAGAGAAAGAAGGGTTATAATTGTTTGAATCAAAAGAAAGGAAATAAATCAGTAAGATCATATACTAATCCTATGGTAGGTGATAGCACCACATAAGGAAAAGTATAAGTAGAAATTTTTATTAGAGATTGACAAACATAGCATTGGTCAATGATGCAACTCATTAAATAATTAATAAGGGAAGAGAAGATTCACATATAAATATATTATCCTAGAAATCTTTTGTGATTGTGAGCCCTCATAAAGTATTATATGCCAAAATTGTTGAAGTTGGACAAGGAAGACAATGTAATGGTTTATGTATGTTTATATTCACAAATAAGTCATATTGTCATAGATCCTTCAACATGTGATGCTTGTCCCCTATCTTTGCTAGCCAAAAATTCCGCACTAAGTAGAGATACTACTTGTTCATCCAAAAACCCTTAAACCCAAATCTTTTTCAAGGGTCCACCATACCTACCAATGGATTGACTAAGATCCTTCAACTAAGTTGTCATCAGTGCAATAAGGCAATGGAAATTGCTTCTAAATATGTGAGATCATTTAGTTAAGAGAAAAGTGAGTGTTGCACGAACTTGGATGACAAACAATAAAAGTGACAGACTGCATAATAAATGTTGTCATCTTATGGGGCAATGCAACGTGACGTTCTCTTGCACTAAGGGATTGAGCATGCAAACAAATAAGCGCATGGCAACCTCTGGTTCCCTCTGCGGAGGGCCTATCTTTTACTTTTACGTATTTACTTTTATCCAAAGATTCAAAGTTTCCCTTCTATTCCTTTTTTCATTTTCTCCTTTGGCAAGCATCATGTGGTGAGGAAAGATCTAGGCACATATGTCCAGCTGAATATAGATAGCATGAGTTATTATTATTGACATCACCCTTGAGGTGAGTATGTTGGGAGGCAAAAATATAAGCCCCTATCTTTCTTTGTGTCCGGTTGAAATGATTTGCTCATGTGTACAAGGTGAGTGTTAGCAATCATAGAAGACTATATAATGATTGAGTATGTGGACCTGCCAAAAGGCTCCGACACATGATCTTTCCTGAAAAGATGATGAGTTGTAGTTGCAAAGTTGACTGAGAACATAGTTTGTTGGTTTCTAATAGAGTTTTTGCTTTATACTTCGATTGTGTGATGAACTATCACTTATTCATGAGGAGTGTGTGATAAAAGTTCCGTGATAGAAAGTTTATGTTTAAGTTTATTGTTGTTATAATAATCAACATGATGCTTATATGTTCGTATTTTGTTTTTATTGACACCTCTCTCTCAAAGCATGTGGACATGTTTTTCGATTTCGGTTTTCGCTTGAGGACAAGCGAGGTGTAAGCTTGGGGGAGTTGATACGTCCATTTTGCATCATGTTTTCATATTGTTATTTATAATGTTTTTATCCATAATAATGCTTTTTGGAGTAATTCTAATGCCTTTTCTCTCATAATTTTCAAGGAACACACCAAGAGGGAGAATTCTGGCAGCTGGAAATCTGGATGTGAAAAAGCTACGTCAGGCCACCTATTATGCACAACTCCAAACAAGCTGAAACTTCCCGAGGATTTTTATGGTATATTTAAGAATTATTGCAGCCAATAATCACCAGAGGGGGCCAACAGGTGGGCACAACCCACCTGGGCGCGCTGGTGGGTTGTGGCCCCCTTGGCCCACCTCCGGTGCCCATCTTCTGGTATATAAGTGATTCTGACCTCGAAAAAATGAGGAGAAGACTTTCAGGACGTAACGCCGCCGTCTCGAGGCGGAACTTGGGTAGGAGAATTTTCGCCCTCCGACGGAGCGATTCCGCCAGGGGAACTTCCCTCCCGGAGGGGGAAATCATCGTCATCATTATCACCAACTACTCTCCCATCTTGGGGAGGGAAATCTCCATCAACATCTCCACCAGCACCATCTCATCTCAAACCCTAGTTCATCTCTTGTGTTGAATCTTGTTGGCAAAACTATAGATTGTTGCTAGGGGGTGACTAGTAGTGTTGATTACATCTTGTAGTTGATTACTATATGGTTTATTTGGTGGACAGTTATATGTTCAGATCCATTATGCATATTATACCCCTCTAATCTTGAGCATGTTCATCACTTTTGAGTGGTTACCTTCGTTCTTGAGGTCACGGGAGAAATCATGTTGCAACTAATCATGTGAATTTGATGTGTGTTCGATATTTTGATAGTATGTATGTTGTTATTCCATTAGTGGTGTCATGTGAACGTCAACTACATGACACTTCACCATATTTGGGCCTAAGGGAATGCATTGTGGAGTAGTAAATAGATGGTGTGTTGCGAGAGTGACAGAAACTTAAACCCCATTTTATGCACTATTCTGTAAGGGATCGATTGGATCCTAGAGTTTAATGCTATGGTTAGAATTTATTTTTAACATTTTTCTCATAGTTGCGAATGCTTGCGGGAGGGTTAACCATAAGTAGGAGGTTTGTTCAAGTAAGAACAACACCTAAGTAATTTGAGACAAGTCCGGGGTTCTAGCGACAGGGAGGATCCTGCTCAATTCTGGATCTGTGAGCGGCTCAACCACCACTAAGTCTGCGGTTTCCATGGCGAGGTTGACCTTCCCGTCCTCGGACAAAGCGATCTGCTCTAGGTCTAGGACAAGAGCCATCTCGGGTGTTGATCCCTGGACGGGATCCGATGATAGATCTAAGATGTCTTCATCGTGTAGGTAGGGAGCAACGGCCATGGTTGTGAATTCGTCGAAGATCAGGTCTCCTCGGACATCGGCAACATAGCTCAACCTTCCAAACCTGACCTGATGGCCAAGGGTGTAGCTGTCAACCTGCTCGAGGTGGCCATCCGCGTTGGCGTGCACCACGAAGTCGCCGAACAAGAAAAGTTGTCCGAGGAGGTAAGTCCCCCCGAGGCTAGCACTGTTGTTGATGATGAAGCGAGACATTGATCCTTCTATTGATGACACAGTGGAACTCTCAATGAACGCACCAATGTTGGTGTCAAAACTGGCGGATCTCGGGTAGGGGGTCCCGAACTGTGCATCTGAGGATCAATGGTAATAGGAGACTGGGGACACTATGTTTACCCAGGTTCGGGCCCTCTCAATCGAGGTAATACACTACTTCCTACTTGATTGATCTTGATGAATATGGGGTTACAATAGTTGATGTTATGATTCTGTCGCTACGGACTAAACCCTCTTAATTATATATTCACCAGAGGGACCTAGGGTT
Organism: Secale cereale; assembly: GCA_902687465.1. NCBI lineage: Eukaryota > Viridiplantae > Streptophyta > Magnoliopsida > Poales > Poaceae > Secale > Secale cereale. Next base: position 203,934,536 of record LR738714.1, read on the forward strand.
GTACATGATCATTTTGCAGAGAAAGGAAATATTACACCCGGACTCTAAACTTGCTATTTTACACATATGCAAGTCCTATCCGAATACGGGGGATAGTCTTCAGCGATAATCTTCACTGTCCACCAGTCTGGCCCATAACGAGTAATGCAGGACTCCCACACCCTCGCCCAACCTCATCACCTATTAGGGATACGATATCAATGGATACACGTTCTACACGAAAGCCAAAGATATGGATAGTGATGATCAGAACTGAGGGGTGACGATGGAATGCATGACCGGCAGCGATAATGGAGCAACTAAGAGATTTTTCGGAAGGGTCGAGGAGATCTAGGAGCTTGACTAGTCTGGACTTTATAACGCGACGATGTTTCGTGTCAGATGGGCTAAGAATATCTAAAGAGAAAACCAGTATTTAACTATGATGACTATACATGACGCCAAGAGTGCTACCATCAATGATATCGCAAAAAAGAGCCATGGGTACACGCTAAGCACATGACACAATGCTTCTTCATAACCGACCCGTGCAATCCTAGTCGTGTTGTCATGAGGAGAGGCAAAAGGAATATCATTGGAATGGATGGAGTCTCCAACGAGGAAGACTAGGACCAGTATGGCAACCCAATGAGGGAAGATGATAATGATGATGAAGTATACGTCAAAAGAAGAATCAATACTACATTACCTAAGAAAGATCGTACTCCATGGAAAAGGAAAAGTCACAATGAGGGGCTCAATTATTCTTCAACAAACAAGAAGGGAAAGAAGCTCACTCAAAAATGAAAATGTCGATGCTGGGACACCGTTATCGATCAAATGATGTAATATACATGTTCCTATTTCATGTACACACTTAACCGTTACGCATGGGTCAAATGATGTAATATACATGTTCCTATTTTGTATACATATTTAACCATCAAATGATGCAATATATGTCGCCTTAGTATATACATTGTATTACCTTCCCTTCGTTCCTGCTCTCGGAAAAAAGGAAAAGAAATAAAATTAAGAAAATGAAAGGAAGAGAAAATAAAGGAAAAGAAAATTGAAGAAACAAAAGAGGAAAACTGCTATAGGTACTGGTTTAGGTTCTCTCGTGTATATCATTGTTTAGATGGATGACGATGTCGTTGCAAGTATCCAAGACTTGTATCGCTATTTTCGAGATGATGATGAGGGATCACTTTCTGTTGGATGATGATTATGATGATCACATGATTTGATGAGACTAGTTGTATGTATATGCTATGATTACATTTGTATGTGTATGATATACTAAATATTATTGTATAAAGCCTGTTGAAATACAAAACAAATATGAAGAAAAACCCCAGAAACAAATACAACTAGCAGCAGGGAGGGAAACAAAGTTAGCAGCAGCGTGCTCTTACCAGTAGCGCGGTCTACTTCACAGCGCTACAACTATTAGCAGTAGCACGTTAGAGTAAAGAACGCTACTTCTAACCAGGTACAACAGTAGCGCCTGTCAAAGCGTGCTACTAGTATAGGTTAGTTGTAGCTCCGCAATCGCGCTTCTAATACACCTAAAACCCGCGCTACTGCTAGGCTTTTCCCTAGTAGTGCTGGGGCACCCCCATGTGCTTCTCTGGCCCATCTGCTATCTTCTGGTCCAAAAAAATCACAAAAAAGTTTTGTTGCATTTCGACTCCGTTTGATATTGATTTTCTACGATGTAAAAAACAAGCAGAAACAACAACTGGTGCTTGGCACTATGTCAACAAGTTAGTCCCAAAAAATGATATAAAATGACTATAAAATGATTGTGAAACATCCAAGAATGATAATATAACAACATGGAGCAATAAAAAAATTATAGATATGTTGGAGACGAATCAAACCTGTTTACAAAAGACATCCTATAATTATCTCGTGCCAGCCTATTTAGTTAGTCATCATATCTCTGAATTATGTCTTGCTATCTAATTTAGATACACATGATATATGTGGAATTCTGTCAAGCTATCCTTTTTAGTTAAACAATATATATGTGAACTATTTCATGCCCTCATTTTTCATCACTATATATTGCATCTGTGTCTCATACAAGGTGTGTACATTCAACTACTTTAATTGTTTATCAGCCATTTTAATTGGAAGGGGTGATGGCAGTATCTAGAAGAGTAAAAACACAGTCTTCAAATATAACAGTGCTACCTGTTGATGGATATAGCACCCCGGTTGTACATGCACAAGAACCAACCCTACCACACACAATCTTAGATTGTATCCCTACCCCGATGGACAGAGAACAAACTTCTCCCAATCTAACCCCAACCGGAGAACATAGTAACCCAGTTCTAGTTGACACAACACAATCTCCACCATAGAGCTCCCAAACAAGAGCAGTTATTAAGACTACTCCAGTGCCCAAAGCACCAGGTCCACCACGGCGAACCCAAACTCCACCAGTTAGTACATCTATTCCTGTTGATGAAGCACAACCAATAATTCGTAGTTTAGCGTCTATCACATTTGATGTTGTTAAATCCTATGTGCATATCTTCCCATCATGGAAATATTAAACTGAACATGAAGGGAAAAGCCAGTTGCAAGTGTTTGTCTAGGAGTTATGTGTAAGTAATGTTATTCATGGCAACTACTTTGCTTTGTCCCATTCATTCTACCTCCCTTCTGGTTATAATACATCAAATGTTCCCATTTTTCTATATAGAGAAGGACCAATTTGGATACTCAGAGTGAGGTAACCTGTGCTAATACCTGTGCTATCTTCAAGAATGCTTTGTTGAATATTGGAATACTTACGGAAAACGTACTTCATTGGCAAGCGAACTCATCAAATTCCCTTACGTTCTCCTGAGACACATTTATGGGACCATGCCTAGGAATGTCTTGTTCTGTACTAGTCTAGAACCAAGAATCTGGTAGGTTCCATGAGATCATATTTCATTTTGTAGTACTATATGCCCGCGTCTTACTATACTATTTCCTTATAGAACAAGTTCTTAAACCTAAAGAACAACTATTCTCAGGTAAGATTTTGTTGGTATGGTGCACACTGCTTTGCTCTTGTATCACTGTATTTACTTATACAAACTTATTTTCTAATTGAAGGATCCAATGGAAACACCAGTGGCCCAACAGGTATGTTTAGACATGTTTCTGTAACTAGTTTGCTCTTCTAAGTTACACTATGTTGAATTCAACTTCAATTATGTATACATTTATCTTCTCATATCATACACATTACTAGCATAAAAAAAAACCAATAGTGTTGTTGTACATGTATACCCGTGGTAGCCATCTGAAGTCTTGTTGTGTTGTGTAGTTTCCCATACTTGTATTCTTGGAATGCTGCTTTGAACTAATATGATTTGAACTATGTCTCTATTTTAATTTGGCAAGACAATGCAGTGACTATAGCACACATATATACGTTTGTTTGATGCGTTTATTATGTAGTACTTCACAATAGAAGACTGTTTAATCATGTCCACCTTACTACCGAACTGGTCCACCAAAATGAGTTTCATATACTAGTCCCTCCGTCCCAAAATTAGTGACTCAACTTTGTACCCAAAATAAGTGACTCAACTTTGTAATAATTGAAAGTGCGTTATATCAACTAGAGGGGGCGGTGAATAGGCGATTATTAGAAATTCGTCACCTAGGAAATTCTAAGTGAGGAATTTCCTAAGCAACAAACTACTTGCAGCAGAATACATACTTAGGTGCATGCATAGCAAAGCAGTATCATAGTCATCATGATGAAAAGAAGCATACGTAGAGCACAAGTAGCGTGTAAACAAGATAAGCAGGTAGAAGACAAAATGACTGAAGAAATAGGAGTGAGGAAATTAAGAAAGACTTCAGTCAAAGTCTTCAAACAGTAAAGATCAAGTCCATCAACACATGAATGAGGAAATTAAAGGGTTGAGGAAATAGAACCAGTAGCTCGGTGAAGACAATGATTTGGTAGACCAGTTCCAACTGCTGTGTGATATGTCTCCAACGTATCTATAATTTTTGATTGTTCCATGCTATTATTTATGAACTCTTGGATGTTTCATGGGCTTTATCTTTCACTTTCGTATCATTTTGGGACTAACCCACTAACCCAAAGGCCTAGTCCAGATTGTTTTTTTTTGCCTATTTAAGGGTTTGGCAAAAAAGGAATATCAAACGAAGTCCAAACGGAATGAAACCTTCGCGAGAGATATTTTTGGAAGAAATCACGCTCGGGAAACGTCAGGACCAAGTCAGGGGGCAGAAGTGTAACATCCTAAATTTTCAATTTGGAACGTTATACATAGATCATATTTGCATTTTCATGTTTTTGCATTTTTGTTCGTGGAGTTCCACGAAATTCTAAGCAACTCAAGGACCTACGGAGAGAGTTTGGAATTTTACCGTTTTCGTAATTGAGTTCGCTCAAATACAGGTATGAGGACAGTGTGATTCTAATTATTTCACCCTCCTAAAAATATTTCTAAATATCAAAAATGAGCGCAGATAATATGACTTCTCCAAAATAATAGAAATATTGGAGGAAAAATGTTAAAATCACTTTTGGTATTTTTCTGGATTTATTTGTGGATTTATTTGCATAGGAAAAATGCGCGTTTCTCAAAATTGCATTTAGGTCCGGGAAAAATGTTCACTTTGTCCTAAATATTTTTAGAGGACGGTGAAAATTTATTTCGGGAATTTTGGAGTCCGTTTGGTATTTCTTTCGTTAGTTTTTCTGCGTCGGGACTCTTTTAGAAAAACAAAACAGCAACCGACCTAGTCTCGTATCGGACCAGGAGACTGGGCTTTATAAGCCGCAGCCCCGTCGGCCAAACTCCCCGCCTCGCCCGCAGCCGCCCGAACCCTAGCCGCCGCCGGATTGCGCCGCCGCCGCCGGATCCCGCCGCCGCCTCCCGCCGCCCCGTAGCTCGTCGCCTCGCCCGCGACGCGCCGCCGCCCTGCTTCGCCGCACCGCCGCCAGCTCGCCACCCCGCTGCCTCGCCCGTGCCGCGCTGCCGCCGCCCTCGCCGGAGATCGCCGGAGTTCGCCGGAGTTCGAGATAGTTAGTTGTTTTTCGGTTAACCGATCGGTTTTGTTTAGGAAAACCTAGATCTGTTTTTTTAATAGATTGGTTCGTTTTTTTTTGGTTTAGCTAATTAGCGGACGTTCGTCCATACGTTCGTTTCAATGAACGGTTTTCGTTAGTTAACCGCAGACAGCGAACGTTCGTTCGTTAGCCTGTTCGTCGTTTTTCTTTTTCGGGGTATTTATCCATGATTTTTCCGATCGTGATTCCTGCCCTGATCTTGTTTTTCGTTTTTCTTTTCGCCCGAGAGTTGGAATCAGGTGATTCAAAATCCCAGATCTTCGTCTCGAATCCCTCTTTACGTTAGATCAACTTGAACAAAGTTTTGGCTACTGTAAAATTTGACTTTAGGCCAACTAGTAATTCGGAGCTCGTTTCTTTCGCAGTTTGAGTTTCGTTGCTTCTTTCGAGTTGATTCTTTTTGCAAACCGGAGTTCTTAAGTTGAACTTTCTGGTTAGATCTCTTATTTGAGTTTTACCTGTGCATTAGTTAAGTACTTATTGTATGCTTGTTTGTTTGATTGCGATAGAGTACCCGGAGTGCGCCGCTTGCTACTTTGAGTCTCTAGGTTTTGCGGATCATCAGCAAGGCAAGTAACACTTTGATCATGCTTTCCAACTACCCAGTTTTCATTGCATTAGTCAAACCCTCACACATTGCATGAGTAAGATCAATTAACTTGTTGGACTGGGAAGTAGATTACCTGCATTACATTCAAACCTTTTGGAGTTACTTCTACGTTTGCTGTTAGGACATGCTATGCTCGTAGACGTGGATTGGGCGAGTGAAATCCATGACAGATGTGAGTGTTAATTAATGGTTCAACTTAAGGTGGCAACATTAATACACATCTGGGTGGATTGAGGCATCTGGTTATCCCTGGATTGCCTGTTATTCTTTTGGACCGCCACCCAGCCTCAAAGGGATCATGAGATTTTTCATACTAGAAACTTCCGTGTGCAGCCACATGCCAATATGGGCTCTGGCATAGTTGAGTAAGTTGTGGGAAACCTTTCCATGATGGGCTAGCAGATGTAGTTGGGTTTTGTAGGTGTACCGGCCTATCTATCTGGTTAAGGGGACCTCTTCGGAAAGACTATGTCTCGGTCATCCGTTTCTCAAACACCATGCAGTGCGAGAAACCAAACGGAGGCGATCGAGTCTTGTGGGGAAAAGTGCACAAACCTCTGCAGAGTGTACAAACTGATCATGATTAGCCGTGTCCCCGGTTATGGACGTCTTGAGTATCTAGTACTTGGATTATCATGTGAATCTCATCATGTTACTCTAATTAGTTTTGTTGGGTTTAATGATTACTTTTAATTGGGGTTGAGAGGATGTCTATCTTCTCAACAATGTTTCAACTACCATGATAGTTAATTAAAATGCATTCCTTTGAAGTAGGGAAAAATTGGCTTTACGCAAAAACTTAACCATAGAGCTTTCCACCAGCCATCTTGCATATAGTATAGCTTACTTTCATTGCATTCTCTTGTGTTACCTTGCCAGCATATTCCATGTGCTGACCCGTTTTTCGGGCTGCAACGTTTCATGTTGCAGACCTTTCAAACGACGAGTAAGATGCCTTTTTAGGTCGTGGTTCTATACTCAGTGATGCCGCTGGAGTTGATGGACTCACTTATCTTCCAAGCCTTCAGCTGTTATCGTATTAGATGGCCTTCAGCCATATTTATTGTAATAAATTCATCGTTGGACTATCGATGTAATGAGTGTGTGATTGCTACTCTGTTATAAATCCTTCAAGTACTGTGCGTGTCAGCATTACTGATCCAGGGATGATACTGATGCACAGAGATCAGACTGTTTGAGGTCTGGTCGCTACAAGATGGTATCAGAGTACACGCTGACTGTAGGACACGACCACTAAGACAAGCCCTAGAACACTATTCACTCTTCTCTCTTCTGACTCCTCATCTTTTCTATTCTTTAGGATGGTGGAAGCAAAGCACAAGTTCATGCAACCGGATGATGATACACCCTTTGGACGACACCTGGAAGAAGTCACAAGATATCTCAATATTGGATTACCAAGTTTCACTGGAACCTACAATGCCACTCTACCTGAGGAGGAGCGTTGGTTGATTCAAGCTCAAGTTCCAGGAAGGACGTTCGCACCCGTCACCTCACTCATAGCATTTTCCTTTAATGCACCTACATGGAGCCTAGGAAGGAGTATGGCAGCCCACATTGCTATGGGAAGGATTGGAGAAGTCTACAAGCAAGAGCTAAAGGACACTATCTACCAGATTTGTGGACGCCGAGATGAGAATTGGGATATGATCAGCACCCGGAAGGGTATATCCATAGCAGCATTCATCCAGGAGTTGAACCACCACATTCGTCGCCAGGAGCACCAGATGTGTGCAGGGATGATAGACTTGAAGAAGGCCCTAAATAGGAATTTGGAGTTAGAAGAAGAACTCAAGCCTACACGCGACGGATATGAGGAGGCGATGAAGATACTTGTGGAGAAGGATGATGATTTGACCCGAAAGTTAGGAATACTCATGGGAGAAGAAGACGAGGAAGAATAACCCAAGGAGATACCACCGGAAGACTATATCATCATAGATGACACGGATTCGGAAGCTGAGGATAGCAAGGATGAAGACTATGAAGATGAAGCTGGAGCAGATATTATGGAATCCTCTGCCGAGCAATATTTTTAGATGACCACCCTATGACTAGTAGTTTACCTCCATATATTAGTTTTAGAACACCTATGTAACGATCGTTAGATTTGTAAGACCTTGCTTGAAATTGATTGGTGTGATATGATTGTGTGTTTGTCTCATGTGCAAATGGGTAGTGATTTTCCCTTAGACCTCTTTTCTATTCTAATCTCTTCCCTCTACACCCATCAGATGCCTCCAAGACGTGAATTCGAGTTTCCCCCTGAGCTCACTCAGTTGATCCAGCAGCAGAACACCCTGATGCAACTTCTTGTCCAGAACACTCAGAACAACCAGAACAACAACAACAACAACCCTCCACCACACCACCTGTGGACAACCTTACATGTTTCTTAAGGTTGCAACCACCCGTGTTTGCTAGCAGCATCGAACCAATTGTGGCTGATGACTGGCTACGCAAGATTGGAAGGGATTTGACCACCGCCAATTGCTCGGATGCTGAGAATATGCGATTTGCCGCACACCAGTTGTCTGGACCAGCCGCAGCATGGTGGGAGAATTACACAGCCACTTACCCCGTAGCCAATGTCACTTGGGATCAGTTTCAGCAAGCTTTTCGTACCGCCCATGTCTCAACTGGAGCCATGAGTATGAAGAAGCAGGAGTTTCGCAATTTGCGCCAAGGGAATCGTACTGTGGCCCAGTACGTGGATGAGTTTAGTACCCTATCTCGTTATGCCCCAGATGATGTGGCCACAGATGCCAAGAAGCAGGAGAAATTCATGGAAGGGCTGAATGATGAGATGAGTGTACAGTTGATGGTGGCAACTTTCAATAACTATCAGGATTTGGTTGACCGCGCCCTGATGATTGAAAGGAAGCATCAACAGATTGAGAGTCGCAAGAGGAAGTATGGGCAAGGAAAGTATAATTCTGGAGCTCAGCAGAAGCCCCGCTTTACCCCTAAAGCAGTAGGACAGTTTCAGCATACCCATGGAGGAAGTAGCTCACACAACCACCATGGCACCAAGAATGGAAATGGCAATGGGAATGGGAATGGGAATGGAGCTAATGGAAACCAAAACCGCCCTACACAGTCCACACCCACCAAGAGGGATTTTAGCCATGTCACTTGTTACAAGTGCGGGAAGACTGGACATTATGCCAATGAATGCCCAGAAGCTAAGAATGGGAACGACAATGGAAGCGCCGGGAAGCAGCCCAACCCGTTCAACAAAGGACAAGTGAACCACGTGACCGTGGAGGAGGTAGAAGAGCAACCAGACGCTGTTGTCGGTAAGTTTTTGGTTAAGACATTTTCTGCAATAGTTCTTTTCGATACTGGTGCATCGCATTCATACATTTCAAGGGGATTCGTAAATAGACATAGGATGTCCACCCGAGTTCTTAAGACCCCCATGTTAGTAAGTTCCCCTGGAGCAGATTATATGGCACACCAAGGATGTTTTCAAATGCCATTGATCATAGGACGCCATACTTTCCCCTCTGACCTAATAGTATTGGAATCTCAAGGACTGGATGTGATATTAGGTATGGATTGGTTATCAAAGTATGGAGGTAACATTGACTGTGCCAGTAAGTCTATTTTGCTCACCACCCCGGTGGGAAAAAGGATTAAGTATGTATCTAGGCATTCGCCTACAAGGACTCAAGTATATTCTCTCACGGGAGTTGTTCAGGAGGAAATGCCAGTAGTGAAGGATTATCCGGATGTGTTTCCAGAGGAGTTACCTGGCATGCCATCGGATAGAGATATAGAGTTTTTGATTGAACTTTTGCCAGGCACCGGGCCAATTTCTAAGAGACCATATAGGATTCCCGCAAAGGATTTGGAGGAAATTAAGAAGCAGATTAAGGAGTTACTGGATAAAGGATTCATACGCCCGAGTTCTTCGCCTTGGGGTTCGCCAGTACTTCTAGTAGAGAAGAAGGATGTATCGTTAAGGATGGTTGTTGATTACCGTGGATTGAATGAAGTAACGATCAAGAACAAGTACCCGCTACAAATGATCAATGATCTGTTCGATAGATTGCAAGGAGCTAAGGTCTTTTCTAAGATCGATCTGCGATCAGGGTACCATCAATTGAAGATCCGAGAGCAGGATATACCTAAGACAGCCTTTACCACTAGGTATGGGTTGTACGAGTATACCGTTATGTCGTTTGGTCTGACGAACGCACCGGCATAATTTATGAACCTGATGAACAAAGTGTTTATGGAGTATTTGGATAAGTTCGTCGTAGTGTTCATAGATGATATCTTGATCTTCTCGAAGGATGAAGAGGAGCATGCAGAGCATTTGCGTTTGGTATTGGAGAAGCTCAGAGAGCATCAGTTATATGCCAAGTTTAGTAAATGCGAGTTTTGGTTGAAGGAAGTCAGATTCCTTGGACATGTTATATCTAGAGAAGGAATATCAGTAGATCCCGCCAAGGTGGACACTGTGACCAGTTGGGAAGCACCGACGACTGTTGGAGAGATCCGGAGTTTTCTTGGACTTGCAGGATACTACCGGAGATTTATCGAGAATTTCTTGAAGATTGCAAAGCCAATGACGGAGTTGTTGAAGAAGGACACCAAGTTCAGTTGGACAGAAGAATGTGAGGCTAGTTTCCAGGAGTTGAAGAAAAGGTTGGTATCATCCCCTGTGTTGATTCTGCCAGATCAACAAAAGGACTATGAGGTGTACTACGACGCTTCACGTCGAGGACTTGGAGCAGTTCTTATGCAGGAAGGAAGAGTTGTTTCGTATGCTTCACGACAACTAAAACCTCATGAGATGAATTATGCCACCCACGATTTGGAGTTAGCAGCCGTAGTGCATGCATTGAAGACATGGAGACATTTTCTCATTGGAAACCATTGTGAAGTATATACGGATCACAAGAGTTTGAAGTACATATTCACTCAGAAGGAGCTGAATCTTAGGCAAAGGAGATGGCTGGAACTCATTAAGGATTATGACATGAGATTGCATTATCACCCCGGAAAGGCTAACGTAGTAGCCGATGCGCTAAGCCGTAAGAGCCATGTCAATACCCTAATGATGGAAGAATTTCCAAAGGAGTTAGCCGAGGACCTACGAGAGCTACGTACGGAGATAGTTCCGAGAGGCTATGTAGCAACGCTAGAAATCCAGTCTACCCTGATGGATAAAATCAGAGAAGCTCAGAAAGCTGACAAGGAGGTTGTCTCTATAAAGGAGAGGATGAGTGACGGAAGAGCTAAAGGTTTTCGTGAGGATGAACACGACAACTTATGGTTTGAGGATCGAATCTATGTGCCCAATGACCCGGAGATAAGGAAGTTGATTTTACAAGAGGCCCATGATTCACCATACTCGATTCACCCAGGAAATACTAAGATGTATTTGGATTTGAAGGATATTTTCTGGTGGACCGGTATGAAGAAGGATATTGCGGAGTATGTAGCAGTTTGTGATGTATGCCAGAGAGTGAGACAGAACATCAGAAGCCCGCCGGATTGTTACAACCTATGCCAATACCGAATGGAAGTGGGAGAAGCTTGGCATGGATTTTATCACCGGATTGTCCAGGACCAAAGCAGGATATGACTCAATCTGGGTAGTAGTAGACCGATTGACGAAGGTAGCACACTTTATCCCTGTGAAAACCACTTATACCAGTGCAAAGTTGGCTAAGATATACATGACCAGAATTGTACGTCTGCACGGAGTTCCGAGGAGCATCATATCAGATAGACAAACCTAGTTTACCTCAAAGTTCTGGAATCAGTTACATGAAACTTTGGGTACCAGGCTAGAGTTTAGCACCGCGTTTCATCCACAGACAGATGGACAGACGGAGAGAGTAAATCAGATTTTGGAGGATATGCTAAGAGCCTGTGCATTAGATTATGGATCTAGTTGGGATGACAACTTGCCCTACGCGGAGTTCTCATACAACAACAGCTACCAAGCCAGTTTGAAGATGGCACCGTTCGAGGCATTGTATGGAAGGAGATGCCGAACACCGTTGTCATGGGACGAAGTTGGAGACCGACAATTGTTTGGACCATACTTAATCAAAGAGTCTGAGGAGAAGGTGAAGTTGATTCGAGATAGACTGAAGGTAGCTCAGTCCAGGAAGAAGAGTTATGCCGACTCGAAGCGCAAGGAGATAACCTATGAGATAGGAGATAGAGCATACTTGAGAGTATCGTCTCTGCGAGGAGTTAAACGTTTCGGAGTTAAAGGGAAGTTAGCCCCGAGATTTGTGGGACCTTACCGTGTTTTGGAACGCATGGGAGAGGTTGCCTATAAGTTGGAATTGCCCGAAGGATTGTCAGGAGTGCACGACGTGTTTCACGTTTCGCAGCTTAAGAAGTGTCACGCGGAGATGGCCGATATACCGCTTAGAGACACCGTACCCCTGGAAGCAATTCAGTTGGACAGTGATCTGACCTACGAGGAGAAGCCTATTAAGATTCTCGAATTTTCGAGCAGAGTTACTCGAAGTAAAGTTATCATGTTTTGCAAAGTTTGGTGGAGTCACCACACCGAGGAAGAAGCCACCTGGGAACGAGAAGATGATCTACGCAAGGACCACCCACACCTATTCTCTAGCCAAGTCGAATCTCGAGGGCGAGATTCATTCTAAGGGGGGTAGGTTTGTAACATCCCAAATTTTCAATTTGGAATGTTATACATAGATCATATTTGCATTTGCATGTTTTTGCATTTTTGTTCGTGGAGTTCCTTGAAATTCTAAGCAACTCAAGGACCTACGGAGAGAGTTGGGAATTTTACCGTTTTCGTAATTGAGTTCGCTCAAATATAGGTACGAGGACAGTGTGATTCTAATTATTTCTCCCTCCTAAAAATATTTCTAAATATAAAAAATGAGTGGAGATAATATGACTTCTCCAAAATAACACAAATATTGGAGGAAAAATGTTAAAATCACTTTTGGTATTTTTCTGGATTTATTTGCGGATTTATTTGCATAGGAAAAATGCGCGTTTTTCAAAATTGCATTTAGGTCCGGGAAAAATGTTCACTTTGTCCTAAATATTATTAGAGGAAGGTGAAAATTTATTTCTGGAATTTTGGAGTCTGTTTGGTATTTCTTTCGTTAGTTTTTCTGCGCCGGGACTCTTTTAGAAAAAAAAAACAGCAACCGACCTAGTCTGGTATCGGACCAGGAGACTGGGCTTTATAAGTCGCAGCCCGCCGGCCCAACTCCCCGCCTCGCCCGTAGCCGCCCAAACCCTAGCCGCCGCCGGATCGCGCCATCGCCGTCGGATCCCGCCGCCGGCGCCGCCGCCTCCCGCCGCCCGCAGCTCGCCGCCTCGCCCGCGCCGCGCCACCGGCCTGCCTCGCCGCGCCGCTGCCAGCTCGCCGCCCCGCCGCCTCGCCCTTGCCGCGCCGCCGCCGCCCTCGCCGGAGACCGCCGGAGTTCGCCGGAGTTCGAGGTAGTTAGTTTTTTTCGGTTAACCGATAGTTTTTTTTGGAAAACTTAGATCTGTTTTTTAATAGATCGGTTCGGTTTTTTTTCGGTTTAGCTAATTAGCGGACGTTCGTCCGTGCGTTCGTTTTAACGAACGGTTTTCGTTAGTTAACCGTAGACAGCGAACGTTCGTTTGTTAGCCTGTTCGTCATTTTTCTTTTTCGGGGTATTTATCCGCGATTTCTCCGATCGTGATTTCTGCCCTGATCTTGTTTTTCGTTTTTCTTTTCGCTCGAGAGTCGGAATCAGGTGATTCAAAATCCCAGATCTTCGTCTCGAAGCCCTCTTTACGTTAGATCAACTTGAACAAAGTTTTGGCTACTGTAAAATTTGACTTTAGGCCAACTAGTAATTCGGAGCTCGTTTCTTTCGCAGTTTGAGTTTCGTTGCTTCTTTCGAGTTGATTCTTTTTGCAAACCGGAGTTCTTAAGTTGAACTTTCTGGTTAGATCTCTTATTTGAGTTTGACCCGTGCATTAGTTAAGTACTTATTGTATGCTTCTTTGTTTGATTGCGATAGAGTACCCGGAGTGCGCCGCTTGCTACTTTGAGTCTCTTGGTTTTGCGGATCATCAGCAAGGCAAGTAACACTTTGATCATGCTTTCCAATTACCAAGTTTTCATTGCATTAGTCAAACCCTCACACATTGCATGAGTAGGATCAATTAACTTGTGGGACTGGGAAGTAGTTTGAGGTAGTACCTATTACCTGCATTACATTCAAACCTTTGGGAGTTACTTCTACGTTTGCTGTTAGGACATGGCATGCTCGTAGACGTGGATTGGGTGAGTGAAATCCATGACAGATGTGAGTGTTAATTAATGGTTCAACTTAAGGTGGCAACATTAATACACATCTGGGTGGATTGAGGCATCTGGGTATCCCAGGATTGCCTGTTTTTCTTTTGGACCGCCACCCAGGCTCAAAGGGATCATGAGATTTTTCATACTAGAAACTTCCGTGTGCAGCCACATGCCAATATGGGCTCTGGCATAGTTGAGTAAGTTGTGGGAAACCTTTCCATGATGGGCTAGCAGATGTAGTTGGGTTTTGTAGGTGTACCGGCCTATCTATCTGGTTAAGGGGACCTCTTCGGAAAGACTGTGTCTCGGTCATCTGTTTCTCAAACACCATGCAGTGCGAGAAACCAAAGGAGGCGATCGAGTCTTGTGGGGAAAAGTGCACAAACCTCTGCAGAGTGTACAAACTGATCATGATTAGCCGTGTCCCCGGTTATGGACGTCTTGAGTATCTAGGACTTGGATTATCATGTGAATCTCATCATGTTACTCTAATTAATTTTGTTGAGTTTAATGATTACTTTTAATTGGGGTTGACACGATGTCTATCTTCTCAACGATGTTCCAACTACCATGATAGTTAATTAAAATGCATTCCTTTGAAGTAGGGAAAAATTGGCTTTACGCAAAAACTTAACCATAGAGCTTTCCACTAGCCATATTGCATATAGTATAGCCTACTTTCATTGCATTCTCTTGTGTTACCTTGCCAGCATATTCCATGTGCTAACCCGTTTTTCGGGCTGCAATGTTTCATGTTGCAGAGTTTTCAGACGACGAGTAAGATGCCCTTTTTAGGTCGTGGTTCTATACTCAGTGATGCCGCTGGAGTTGATGGACTCACTTATCTTCCAAGCCTTCCACTGTTATCGTATTGGATGGCATTCAGCCATATTTATTGTAATAAATTCATCATTGGACTATCGATATAATGAGTGTGTGATTGCTACTCTGTTATAAATCCTTCAAGTACTGTGCGTGTCAGCATTACTGATCCAGGGTTGACACTGATGCACAGAGATCAGACTGTTTGAGGTCTGGTCGCTACAAGAAGGCCTACCCTCGAGGGTGGGGGGCACACCCCCCTTCCCAGGGCACGCCCCCTACCTCGAGGCTGGCCCACGTAGCCCCCGGTGCCCTCCTTCTTCCTATATATACCTACGTACCCCAGAAACTCCATACGGAGAGAGAAAACTCCAGTAGCTTCTGTCTCCGTGGAGATCCCATCTTGGAGCCTGTTCCGGGAGGGGGATCCATCACGGAGGCCTTCATCATCATCATCATCATCATCATCGCCCTCACCATGAGTTGTGAGTAGTTTACCACAGACCTTCAGGTCCATAGCTAGTATCTAGATGGCTTCTTCTCTCTCTCTGGATCTCAATACAAAGTTCTCCTCGGCCTTCGAGGAGATCTATTCGATGTAATCTCTTTTTGTGGTGTATTTGTCGAGATCCGAGGACTTGTGAGTTTATGATCAAGGTTATCTATGAAAGATATTTGGTTCTTCTCTGAACTTTTTATGTGTGCTCATAATATCCTTGCAAGTCTCTTTGAATTATTGGTTTGGTTTGGCCTACTAGATCTATAGTTCTTCTAATAGGAGAAGTGCTTGGCTTTGGGTTCAATCTTGCGGTGTCCTTTCCCAGTGACAGTAGGGGCAGCAAGGCACGTATTGTATTGTTGCCATCGAGGATAAAAAGATGGGGCTTACATCATATTGCTTGAGTTTATCCCTCTACATATTGTCATCTTGCTTAAGGCGTTACTCTGTTCGTATGAACTCAATACTGTGTGGAGTAATAGTAGTAGATGCAGGTAGGAGTCGGTCTACTTGTCTCTGACGTGATGCGTATATACAATGATCATGCCTAGATAGTCTCATAATTATTCGCTTTTCTATCAATTGCTCGACAGTAATTTGTTTACCCGCCGTAGAATACCGCTATCATGAGAGAAGCCACTAGAGAAAACTATGGCCCCCGGGTCTATTTTCAACATATCAATCTACATCTACTTTACTTTTACCGCTTTTATTTGCTGTTTTATTAAACTAAAAAGACCAAAAATATAATTATCATCTCTATCAGATCTCACTCTCGTAAGTGACCGTAAAGGGATTGACAACCCCTTATCGCGTTGGCTGCGAAGTTCTTATTTGTTTGTGCAGGTGCGAGGGACTCGCGCGTGGTCTCCTACAGGATTGATACCTTGGTTCTAAAAAACTGAGGGAAATACTTACGCTACTGTTCTACATCTCCCTTTCCTCTTCAAGGGAATACAACGCAAGCTCAAGAGGTAGCAAGAAGATTTTCTGGCGCCGTTGCTGGCGAAGCTTACGCAAAAGTCATATACCAAGTATGTATCACAAACCCTTATTCTTCGCATTACATTTATTTGCCTCTCATTTTCCTCTCCCCCACTTCACCCTTGCCATTTTATTTGCCCTTCTTCCGCCGTGTGTTTTTCGCTTGCCTCTTTGTTTTCTTAAGTGTGTCGGATTGCTTGCTTGTCACTATGGCTCAGAACAATACCAAATTGTGTGATTTCTCCAATACCAACAACAATGACTTTATTAGCACTCCGATTGCTCCTATTACTGATGCTGAATCTTGTGAGATCAATGCTGCTTTATTGAATCTTTTCATGAAAGATCAATTCTCCGGTCTTCCTAGTGAAGATGCCGCTACCCATCTAAATAACTTTGTTAATTTGTGTGATATGCAAAAGAAGAGGGATACGGATAATGATATTGTTAAATTGAAGTTATTTCCGTTTTCACTTAGAGATCGTGCTAAAACTTGGTTCTCCTATTTGCCTAGAAATAGTATTGATTCATGGAATAAGTGCAAAGATGCTTTTATCTCTAAGTATTTCCCTCCTGCTAAGATCATCTCTCTTAGAAATGATATCATGAATTTTAAGCAACTAGATAATGATCATGTTGCTCAAGCTTGGGAGAGAAGGAAATTGATGAAACGTAATTGCCCTACACATGGTTTGAATCTATGGATGATTACTCAGAACTTTTATGCTGGCTTGAATTTTGCTTCTAGAAATCTTTTAGACTCGGCCGCCGGAGGCACTTTCATGGAAACCACCTTAGGAGAAGCTACCAAACTCCTAGATAATATTATGGTTAATTATACTCAATGGCACACCGAAAGATCTACTAGTAAAAAAGTGCATGCTATCGAAGAAATTAGTGTTTTGAGTGGAAAGATGGTTGAACTTATGAAATTGTTTGCTGCTAAGAATGCTTCTTCTAATCCTAATGATATGCCTTTGTCCACTTTGGTTGAGAATAAAAATGAATCTTTGGATGTGAATTTTATTGGTAGGAATAATTTTGGTAACAATGCCTATAGAGGTAATTTTAATCCTAGGACTTTTCATTGTAATTCCTCTAATAATTATGGTAATTCCTACAACAACTCTTATGGAAAGATGCCTTTTGAATTTAAAACTAGTGTTAAGGAGTTTATGATCTCGCAAAAGAATTTCAATGCTATGCTTGAAGAGAAATTGCTTAAGGCTGATGAATTGGCTAGAAGTGTGGATAGAATTACTCTTGATGTTCATTCTTTGAAACTTAGATCTATCCCACCTAAGCATGATATCAATGAGTCTCTCAAAGCCATGAGAATTTCCATTGATGAATGCAAAGAAAGAACCGCTAGAATGCATGCTAAAAGAGAATATTATATTAAATCGTGTTCTTCTAGTTATCGTGAAAATAAAGATGAAGATCTGAAAGTTATTGATGTGTATCCTATTAGATCCTTGTTTTCTAGTATTAATCTTGATGAGAATAGGATTGGAGATGATTCTGCTTTAAGGTGTCCCAATGATTCGGAGTTTTCAGATCTTGATGCTAAAATTGCTAAAAGTGGGAACGAAGAGATTAAAACTTTGCATAGTGATGAACCCACTACTTTGGATTTCAAGGGATTCAATTATGATAATTGCTCTTTGATTGATTGTATTTCCTTGTTGCAATCCGTGCTAAATTCTCCGCATGCTTATAGTCAAAATAAAGCTTTCACTAAACATATACTTGATGCTTCGATGCAATCTTATGAAGAAAAACTTGAGTTGGAAGTTTCTATCCCTAGAAAGCTTTATGATGAATGGGAACCTACTATAAAAATAAAAATAAAAGATCATGAATGCTATGCTTTATGTGATTTGGGTGCTAGTGTCTCCACTATCCCAAAAACTTTGTGTGATTTGCTAGGGTTCCATGAGCTTGATGATTGTTCTTTAAATTTGCATCTTGTGGATTCCACTATTAAGAAACCTATGGGAAGAATTAATTATGTTCTTATTGTTGCCAATAGGAATTATGTGGCCGTATATTTCATTGTTTTTTATATAGATTGCAATCCTTCATGTCCTATTATTCTTGATAGACCTTTCCTTAGAACGATTGGTGCAATTATTGATATGAAGGAAGGAAATATTAGATTCCAATTTCCGTTAAGGAAAGGCATGGAACACTTTCGTAGAAAGGGAATCAAATTACCATATGAATCTATAGTGAGAGCCACTTATGGATTGCCTTCCAAAGATGGCAATACCTAGATCTATCATGTATCGTGCTTAGCTAGGGGCGTAAAACGATAACGCTTGTAGGGAGGCAACCCAATTTTATGTTTTTTACTTTTGTTGCTGTTAGGGAATAAATATTGCATCTAGCCTCTGATTAGATGTAGTTTCATGTTTTGTTTAGTGTTTATGCCAAGTAGAACCTTTGGTAAGACTTGTGAGAAGTTTATATGATCTAGCTGTGAAAAACAGAATCGTTAGCGCATGCTAAGGTAGTCGTGGGGTTTTACTGAAGCGTGCTTTTTCGTTTATTCTTTTTGCTGCTGATTGGTATAAAAATTTCGCAAATTTACCAATTTAGTTTGAATTTCTTGGAGTTCCAGAAGTAGGCGAACCATGCAGATTACTACAGACTGTTTTGTCTTTGACAGATTCTGTTTTTCGTGTGTTGTTTGCTTACTCCGATGCATCTATGAGTATTATTGGAGGATATGAACCATAGAGAACTTGGAGTACAGTAGGTTTAACACCATTAAAAACAAATAATGAATTCCTTTATGTATCTTTGAGTAGTGGTTTGCTTTCTCTTACTAACGGAGCTCACGAGAATTTTTGTCTAAGTTTTGTGTTGTGAAGTTTTCAAGTTTTGAGTATTGCTTTGATGGACTATGGAACAAGGAGTAACAAATGCCTAAGCTTGGGGATGCTCATGGCACCCCAAGTAAATTCAAGATAATCAAAAGCCTAAGCTTGGGGATGCCCCGGGAAGGCATCCCCTCTTTCGTCTTCATCCATCGGTAACTATACTTGGAGCTATATTTTTATTCGCAACATGTTATGTGTTTTGCTTGTAACGTCTTGTATAATTTGAGTCTTTGCTTGTTAGTTTTTCACAATAATCCTTGCTGGACACACCTATTTGAGAGAGTTAAATATGTCCTAGAAATTGTTAGGACACTCTATGTGCTTCACTTATATCTTTTGAGTTGAATAGTTTTTGCTCTAGTGCTTCACTTATATCTTTTAGAGCATGGTGGTGGTAATATTTTGTAGAAATTGTTGAACTCTCATGATTCACTTATATCTATTTGAGATTCTATTAAAACAGCATGGTAAAGTGTTTAGGCTAAAGAAACTAGTCTTCACATGATAAACATCCAATGTCAATGTAGTAAAAAAATTCACATCAAGTGCATTGAATAGAAAGAGATGTTGGATACTTGATAATTGTTTTGAGACATGAGGGTAGTGATATTAGAGTCATCCTAGTGGAGTTATTATGAAATTGAGAAATACTTGTGTTAAGGTTTGTGATTTCCATAGCATGCACGTATGGTGAACCGTTGTGTGACTAAGTTAAAGCATGAGGTATTTGTAGAGTGTCAACCTTTGTGTGGAGGTCGGGGGCGCGCGATGGTTAACTCCTACCAACCTCCCCCCTAGGAGCATGTGTTGATTGCTTTGTTTTGATGACTCGTAAATTTTTGCAATAAGTATATGAGTTCTTATGACTAATGTTGAGTCCATGGATTATACACACTCTCACCCTTCCACCATTGCTAGCCTCTCTCGTACCGCGCAACTTTCGATGGTGCCATAAACCCACTATATATCCTTCCTCAAAACAGCCACCATATTATTCCTCAAAATAGCCACCATACCTACCTATCATGGCATTTCCATAGCCATTCTGAGATAGATTGCCATGCAACTTTCCACCGTTCCGTTTATACGACACACATCATATTGTCATATTACCATGCATGATCATGTAGTTGACATCGTATTCGTGGCAAGGCCACCATGCATAATCTTTTCATACATGTCACTCTTGTTTCATTGCACATACCGGTACACCGCCGGAGGCATTCACGTAGAGTCATAATTTGTTGTTATAGTATCGAGTTATAATTTCGTGTTGTAATGAAAGTGTGATGATCATCATTATTAGAGCATTGTCCCATGGGAGGAAAGACTAAATCTATAAAGCCACTCCACAAAAAAAAGAAAAAAAAAGAAAGGCCAAAGAAAGAAAAAAGAAAGGTCCAAAAAAGGAAAAGACAAGAAAAACAAGAAAAAGAAAAAGGGACAATTTCTACTATCTTTTTCCACACTTGTGCTTCAAAGTAGGTCCATGATCTTCATTGTAGAGAGTCTCATGCTTAGTCACTTTCATATACTAGTGGGAATTTTCGTTATAGAACTTGGCTTGTATATTCCGATGATGGGCTTCCTCAAATGCCCTAGGTCTTCGTGAGCAAGCAAGTTGGATGCACACCCACTAGTTTCTTTTGTTGAGCTTTCATTCATATTTAGCTCTAGTGCATCCGTTGCATGGTAATCCCTACTCACACACATTGATATCTATTGATAGGCATCTTCATAGCCCGTTGATACGCCTAGTCGATGTGAGACTATCTCCCTCTTTTTGTCTTCTGCACAACCACCTCTATTCCACCCATAGTGTTATATCCATGGCTCACGCTCATGTATTGCATGAAAGTTGAAAGGTTTGAAAAGATAGAGCATGAAAACAAATGCTTGGCTGAAATCGGGGTTGTGCATGATATGAATATTTTGTGTGATAACAAGGGAGCATAGCCAACACTATATGATTTGTAGGGATAACTTTCTTTAGCCATAGTATTTTGAGAAGACATGATTGCTTTGTTAGTATTGCTTGAATTATTGTTATTTCTTATGTCAATATAGACTTTTATCTTGAATCTTTTAGATCTGAACATTCATGCCACAATTAAGAGAATTACATTAAAAAACTATGTTGGTTAGCATTCCACTCCAAAAATTCTTTCTTTATCATTTACCTACTCGAGGACGAGCAGGAATTAAGCTTGGGGATGCTTGATATGTCTCCAACGTATCTATAATTTTTGATTGTTCCATGCTATTATTTATGAAGTCTTGGATGTTTAATGGGCTTTATCTTGCACTTTTGTATCATTTTTGGGACTAACCCACTAACCCAAAGGCCCAGTCCAGACTGCTGTTTTTTTTGCCTATTTCAGGGTTTTGCAGAATAGAAATATCAAACGGAGTCCAAACGGAATGAAACCTTCGCGGGAGACATTTTTGGAGGAAATCACGCTCGGGAAACGTCAGGACCAAGTCAGGGGGTAGAAGGCCTGCCCTCAAGGGTGGGGGCGCGCCCCCCTTCCCAGGGCGTGCCCCCTGCCTCGAGGCTGGCCAACACGGCCCCCGGTGCCCTCCATCTTCCTATATATACCTACGTACCCCAGAAACTCCATACGCAGAGAGAAAACCCTAATTCCACCGCCGTAGCTTCTGTTCCCGTGGAGATCCCATCGTGGAGCATATTTCGGGAGGGGGATCCATCACGGAGGCCCTCATCATCATCATCATCGCCCTCACCATGAGTTGTGAGTAGTTTACCACAGACCTTCGGGTCCATAGCTAGTATCTAGATGGCTTCTTCTCTCTCTCTCTAGATCTCAATACAAAGTTCTCCTCGGCCTTCGAGGAGATCTATTCGATGTAATATCTTTTTGCGGTGTGTTTGTCGAGATCCAATGAATTGTGAGTTTATGATCAAGGTTACCTATGAAAGATATTTGGTTCTTCTCTGAACTTTTCATGTGTGCTCATAATATCCTTGCAAGTCTCTTTGAATTATTGGTTTGGTTTGGCCTACTAGATCTATAGTTCTAGCAATGGGAGAAGTGCTTGGTTTTGGGTTCAATCTTGCGGTGTCCTTTCCCAGTCTGTCACACCCTGCATTTTGTAACATGTTATTTGTACCTTTGAAGCATGAAAATTTGGACCAGCAAATTTTTTTAGCATCATTTGGCTTTTATTTGGAATTGAGTTTTCTTCATGTGCTTTTTCATGTGCTCATTAAAGTCAACTATGACCTCTTGTAGAATTCATCTCCATACCCAAAACTTCTGCCCAATGATCATGCCAAGTGTTATATAGCAGTATAGTATTTTCCTACAAAATTAATTTGGCCGAAAAGTATTTTATAAATTTAGTTTTCCAGAAACCCCTTAATTGAGATTTGCACTGCAAGTACTTGATTTAGGGTAAGAAAATTATTTCAAAAGGTTTATTTGAGACCTAGTAGTCATAGGACTCCCAGAAACCTCAAGGGTATAATTTTAAAAGTTATTTTCCTATTTTATTTAAAAGCTTTTTCTTAAGGCCAGAAATGGTCTTTAATAGGAGAAAATTATTTAACTATTTCAAAAATATTTGCCAAAATTCAGAGAGACTCAGAGGACATATATTGTCCATATATAAGAGTTTCAACACTTGGTCATGTTCAAAATAATGGGCTAAACCCTTTAAAACCCTTTCTGGATATTTCAAGCTTTTGAAATATTTACAAAGGGAATTTTCTCCAAAAATTCCAGGGAAATTCCATCATGTCATATATGACATATTTTATGATCTTGCCAAGTACCATGCCTTGGGAAGCAAGAAAACATCCTCAAACCCCTTCATAACCATTCTGTCCATATTTGAAGTTTGAGCAACTTTACATTGCCAAACTTGTCCAAATGCTCTCAAACTTGGTGCACCATCTAGAATGGCCTAATAAGGCATCTAGACCAAATGGCACAAGAATTGGAATAGAGCAACTTGATCAGATCACCCTAAAACCCTCTCTGTTCAAATGCATGTTTGAACAACTTTACATTACCAACTTTTTATCTGGAGCTTCAAACTTTGTGGGCATGATCAGTACCCCAAATGATGATGCTAAACCAAGTGGTGCATCAAAGGGAGGTGATTAGCTTGACTCAACCAAGATGAAGCTGTTTCTGTTGATTTCTAGGGTTCACCAAAGTTACATTGGCTAGTTTCTTCAAATGAGCCCAAATTTGGTGAAGCACCCTATTTTCACATATCTTTCAACCCTGTTAAGTGCCATATCAAGTGGAGGTCATTTACTTGACCAAACACTGATCAAACACCTTCTGGCTTTTTACTAAAACCTCCAACTTGATCACTTTTACTCTTCTCCATGACCTCAACTTTTTACCACCTGATCATTGAGTTACTAGCTACATCCAGTAACTTCCCCAGCACCCCAGCTCCATGATTGAGGGGTAAGAACCCTGTTTTACCTTACTGGACAGCAAGTTTTCACCAAGTCCCCAGCCTCCTCCCTCTCTCTCAGCATCTCCAGGGCATCCAAGGCCTCAGGCCAATTCTTTACTCTCCCCCTGACCTTCTAGATGCTCCTGGACACGCTAGTTTTGACCAGGACGGCGAGAGCGCGGCGATGCCAGCCAAACGCGCGCTCTGGAGCACGCAACAGTGCAGACAAGCACTGTAGCTCCAGCCAATCAGCCTCTCCCGACAGCCTCGGGCTCCTCCTTCACGCCAGTCGAGGCATCTCGACGTCCGTGACCTCCCCGGCGCTGTCCCCCCTCCTCCTGCGCCCTCTAGTGGTCGTCGTCGCACGCGCGCTGGCCGCCCGCGACGGCCACTCTGCTGCTTCACACGCGCGCACGCTCCAGACGTTCCCCCGCTCCTCCTCTCACTTCTACTGGATGTGGAGATCGTCCAGGAACTCCACGGACTCATTCCCTTGGCCTCCCGTGCGCTGTAGCCTCGAGCCGGAGCTCGCCGGCGCACTGGACCACGGGCCTCCGTCGACCACCTATATATAGCCCCTCCCGAGCCACTCCAGCAGCACCACCAGCCTCACTCCACTCCACTGAGCCCCCCAGCACCTTTAGTTCGACCCCAAGAGGTCCCAGTACTCGGGATCGACCGGAGCTCCGCCGCGTCGGGCCGCCGGCGATCTCGCGGTACGGGCCTCCCCTGCCCTTCCTTTCGCCTGATTCGGAACCCCCTCACTCCACTGACCCTTTCCCCCTTGTTTCCCCCTCCGTTTGCAGTCGGAAACGACCAGAGCCACTATCTCCCGATGAGCCTCCGCTGTCCCACCTCGCCGCCGGCGAACCGGACCTCCCCGGCGTGCCGCACCACCACCACTGCAACCGCCACTCGACGCTGAGTCCATCCCTGGCCTCCGTTGCCGTCGCCGTGGCCGGAAAACTCGCCGGTGAGCTCGCCGTCGCCATGGCCGCAAGGTTGGAGATGACAGGCGGGCCCCGCCTGTCATCCCCACACCTCTCTCCCCCTCCTCTCTGCCATTGACCCACGGGCCCCGCCCGTCAGGTTCAAAAACCTGACGTGCGCGCGCAGGCTCCCGTGCGGCTGGGCTGGACCGCCTGGGCCGTGCACTGTGGCCTTCTCTGGCCCAGTGCACAGGTCACATTTTTCTTTTTCTTTTCTGTAAATGTTTTAAACATTTCTACAGAAAAGAATAATGGTCCAAACTAAATAATTCCAACTCCTAAAATCTTGTAATATTCCAACCTATTTAATGGTACCACTTTCACTCAAATCCATGAAACTTTTCTGTTCTGTTCAAATTTAAATTCAAATTTGGGCAGTAAAACTCCTGTTCTAAAATCAATATATTCCATCCTGTTACTCCAAAACTCCAACTAAGATTTTTCCCCACCTTAGAAATCCCTCTAGTATTTTACAAAAATGAGTTGACATTTTTCTGAGCACTTTGATTTTTCTGTTTTGTTTGTATTCTTATTTTCCCGTGGTTATTATGCGACGTATAGATCCCGTATTTGACGAAGTTGCTGTGGAAGGAGAAGGATAAGGATTCGAAGACTTTGAAGACCAAGCCAATCCAGGCAAGCAGCCCTTCGACCATGATACACTTGTTCTCGGAACCCGTTTGTTTCCGATGCATGATGATAGGTTTACGATGGTGACCTAGATGAACCACCACATGATGCATGCTTTATTGATGATCTCACTATGTGCTAGATGACATGCAAATAGTTGGTCATGATGCTTATATGATGCATGGGTGATTTGAACCCTCGTAGTTGAAATCTTTGCATGAACCCATCGGGTGCCCCTAATGCCCGAGGGTGATGGTGTGTTAGGTCATCACTTGAGAAAGAAGTGATGTGCCGGTAATATCATGTGCATGGTGGAATGATGGATTAGATTTATGTATGACTACCGTCCCAACCAAACATGTGCAACCACACTACCCCTTATGGGACGGGGCTTTATTGATTACTTAGGTCGATACTAGCATGGTGCCCGCATTACTAGTGACGGGAAGACTTGAGGTCTTTCCCGGGACGGGGTCGTGCTTGGATAGACGGCCATGACTGTTTTTACAGGGCAGCGGACACACCGTTGGTCCCTTCGGGTACGCGTGACATTGAAATTAGGGCATGTCCCGTGATCTATTGTTTGTACCCGAGGGCCGTGTACCAACGAGTGGACTCTATGTTAGTGTCGTCTAAGGAAAGGTAATGATCGGGTGCTTACCCCGGGTACTTGAGGTACCGCGGGTCGTGGATGACACGAAAGTTCCCCGGATCTTGTGGGTAAAGTGCGCAACCTCTACAGAGTGTAAAACTATTAGAATAGCCGTGTCCACGGTCATGGACAGTTGGGTGGTGCTACTTAAACTATGTCCAGAATTTTACTTCATTGGTGATGTTATGTGTGTGATAAGTCAAGGTGGTGACTTGACTCGATGAGTTGAATCATAATCATGTTGATATCGGTAACCTGTCATCGAGGTTACGCGAGTTTATTGATGCATAAACTTGTTGGTAGAATATTTATTCTAGCCTTTGCTAGATTGTTCATTATTGTTCCATTGCATTGTTACCTTGAACCACATCATGGGTTGCTTGCGAGTACATTCAAAGTAATCATTGGCTTGCCACTGGTTATTTAATTGGCCAGGCATGGAAGAACAGGAATATGAGGAAGAGTTCTTTGGAGATGAACATGCGAACTAGGACGCTATCCCAAGTCAGAATGCCTGTAGGGTTAAGGCAGATGGCATGGGTTCTACCCGTTATCGAAGACTTCCGCTATTTGAGTTATTTGCTATTCAGCCCGTGAGGCTCTATCTATGTAAGACTTGGCCATAATGGCCTTAATTCGTGTAAGACTATTTGTATGGATGTAAGACTCTTGTTATTCAGCTTCTGTGTGTTCAGTGAGCATTGATCTCTGGGATCACTGTACACGTGCATTCGGTGATCTCGACTTCTAAGTCGGGGTCCCCACAGAGCTGGCATCAGAGCCATCCTGACTGTAGGAAGCCTTAGTTAGCATGGGCGTTAGTTAGATGAGACCCCTTTTCAAAAAACCTTCTGAACCTCTCTTCTTTTCTAAACCCGAGATTTCATCAGCTTATTAACCCCTCATATTCCACCTTTGTAGATGGCCGCTGTTCCCGAAGAGCACCTGACCACTGGGTTTCCCCTACTTCTCGAGGATAGCCTCCAGGAGTGTCAGTTCCACCGAGCACCCATCCTCACCTACCTTGAGCATTGGGTTAGCGATACTGAGGTGGAGTACCATGTGGAAGTGATCGTGAAGGCAAACGATCCTCCCACAAGTTGGTTCTTCGAGGGACCCCAGATGGCAACACTACCACTCGCTGTCGAGGCTGCTGCACTCAAGGCACTAACCCGTCTCCGCGAGCTTCTTCCGGAGATGGCAGCCAAGATGACAACTCGCTTCTTACCTTACCGGAAGGAAGGTGAAGAAGAAAGCAGCGCACTAGCCCCTCCACTGAAGGAAGGACTCTCGCTTCGGTTCCAGACCTACTTCAGTCTATGTGCCGACAGCTTGGCACAAGACTTGGCCTCGGAATCAATGAAGCTTCGAGAAGAACTTCACAAGACCAAGGCACTTCTTCGTCGAGCTCAAGAGAAGGCAAATAGGATCAAGAAGGAAGGAGCACCTTCTGGACAATCCGCTATCGCATATCGAGGCAGAAGGCCCTCCGAGGATGTGTCTTCCAAGGGTGAAGAACCACCTCGGCGACGCCGGATGACGGCGAGGGAATATCGCAAGCTTTTCCCTGCACCACCGACGAAGCACCGTCGTATCCAACTCCTCCACTCCCCCACACCCTCAAGTGACAAGGGGGCCCAGACAGATGAAGACAAGGAGGAAGACCCAGAAGAGCCGGAATACGCGACCGAGCATTCCGCCGCTTAGGCATTATTCGCTACTCGGATATGCCAGTTGTGACCTCTACGGTAGGATAGGTCGTGTAACCCCTATGCGCAGTCGAGTCCTTGTATGGTTCATATGAAACCATCTAGTGTTTGCTTTTGTTGTGTCTGGATGTATGTCGTATTCTTCCTTTGGGAATGTGTAAACGACTACATCACCCATTTGGATTTTAATGAATGTGTTTTGGCCTTACGGCCCTTGCATAATTTGATTTAGTGTCACACCCACCCCCTTACTAGGCACCCATCTATCTTGCTTTCCATCTTCCGAGTCATGAGACCTTTTACCGCTCCAACAGGATGCCTGTTGTAACTCGTACTGGTACCTCTACCCAGCAGCCCGAAGCCGGAGCATCCTCTCAGCCAGAGGCAGGCCACGACCAAACCAACGACCAAGCTCCACCACCACCACCTCCTCCAAGCATGGACATGGCTCAGCTTCTCCAAGCTTTCCGAGAGGAATGCCAAGCCAACACTGCAGCTCTTCAGCTGATTGCTCAAGCTGTCACCAACAACCGCCAGCCGGTGGGGAATGGCAATGGACGTTCCACGTTGGCAGAGTTCAAGAAGCATGCACCGCCAACCTTCATCGAGACTGCTGAACCCCTGGATGCAGATGACTGGGTCCGTTCCATCGAGGAAATTCTCGAACTAGTCGGATGCACCGAAGACCGCGAGAAGGTGGCTTATGCAGCCCACTGCCTCGGGGGGACTGCTAGGGCTTGGTGGGATGGATTCAAGGTCATGCATGCTGAACAAGACATCACTTGGGTTAACTTCAAGGCAGAATTCCGCAAGGCCCACATTCCTTCCGGAATCATGGCTATCAAAAAGCGTGAGTTACGAGCCCTGAAGCAAGGAAGTGGCACTGTCAAGGAGTACATGCAGAAGTTCAGTGTTCTGTCAAGGTATGCCCCTGAGGATGTCAACACTGATGCTGCCAAAAGGGAGCGCTTCATGGAAGGCCTCAATCAGACTCTGCAATACTCGCTTGTCGTGTGCGACTGCCCATCTTTCCCTGACCTGGTGAACAAGGCACTTATGCTTGAAGACAAGCGGCGTGCTTTGGAAGACACCCGTAAGCGCAAGTTGGTCAGTAAGGGAAGTTCCAGCAACCAGAAGCCTCGCCCGTGGCAGTCAGCCCCGGCCAAGCCAACCTATCAGGAACCAAGAGCTCCTGCACCTCGTGCCAATCCTCAGCCTCAGCAGTATGCCAACCCCAGGCCAGCTTTCAACCCCAATACAAGTGGTGGCAACAAGATCAATCCAAACCAAGTCACTTGCTTTGGATGTGGTCAGTCCGGACACATCTCAAGGGTGTGCCCCAACAAGAAGCCTGATGCCCCGCGCCCAATGCGCAGAACCAGGGACAAGGCCGTGGGATGCCACCAAGGAACCCAGCTCCTCGCAATCCACCGAACCATGGGGAAGGGCGTGTGAATCACGTCACTGCTGAAGAAGCCCAGGAAGACCCGAACGTCGTGCTGGGTACGTTCCTTGTCAACTCAGCACCTGCAAATGTCTTGTTTGATTCTGGAGCAACGCATTCATTCGTCACTCAAAGATTTGCATTAAAAAGTGGCATGACCCCTACACCCCAGAATAACCCTATGGTGGTACAAACCCCCGGAGCCGAGATGAGAGCCAAGATAGGCTGTAAAGGAGTCGGTATTACCATTAACGGTGTAGACTTCCTAGCAGACCTTATCGTCCTGAGATCGCAAGGCTTGGATGTGATCCTAGGCATGAATTGGCTCAGCAAGCACCAAGGCTTGTTAGACTGTGCCAATCGGACAGTCACTGTGACCAATGACCAAGGAGTCGAAGTCAAATTTGCTTCCAACTCCTCTTCCGCTCAAGCCGCTAAAGTCAACTGTCTGTCTGAAGTTGGGCTAGATCAAGTACCGGTGGTATGCGAGTATCCTGATGTCTTTCCCGATGAACTACCGGGAATGCCCCCTGACCGTGACATTGAGTTCATCATCGAGCTCGTGCCCGGAGCAGGACCCATCTATAAGAAGCCTTATAGAATGGGGACGGAAGAATTAGCCGAGTTGAAGAAGCAACTGGAAGAGCAGCTAAGGAAGGGATTTATCCGCCCAAGTGCCTCCCCTTGGGGATCTCCTGTTCTGTTTGTGGCCAAGAGGGACGGTACCATCCGCTTATGCATTGACTATCGTTCCCTCAATGAAGTTACAATCAAGAACAAGTATCCACTTCCCAAGATCGAAGATCTGTTTGATCAACTCGGCGGAGCCAAGGTATTCTCCAAGATCGACCTCAGATCTAGGTACTACCAGGTGAAGATCAGACCCCAAGATATTCCGAAGACGGCATTCGTAACCAGATATGGCATGTACGAGTGCACGGTCATGTCTTTTGGGTTAACCAATGCCCCAGCTTACTTCATGTATCTCATGAATAAAGTCTTCATGGAATACTTGGACAAGTTTGTTGTTGTCTTCATCGATGACATTCTTGTATTCTCGAAGTCGGAGGAAGAGCACGAGCAGCACCTAAGGATGGTCCTAGACAAGCTTCGTGAGCACCAACTATATGCCAAATTCAGCAAGTGTGAGTTCTGGCTGCATAAAGTTGGATTCTTAGGTCATGTCTTGACCGAGGAAGGATTATCTGTTGATCCTGCAAAAATCGAAGCTGTGACCCAATGGCAATCTCCAACGACCGTCAAGGAAGTCAGAAGTTTCCTCGGACTAGCGGGCTATTACCGCAAGTTCGTGGAAGGATTCTCTAGCATTGCACGACCAATGACTCAGCTCCTCAAGAAGGACAAGAAGTTCGAGTGGACGCCAAAATGCGAAGAGAGCTTTCAAGAGCTCAAGAAGAGATTGACCATCGCCCCAGTTCTGGCAACACCTGATATTCACAAGGAGTTCGTGATATATTGTGATGCCTCTCGAACCGGATTGGGAAGCGTTCTGATGCAAGAAGGTTGCGTCATAGCATACCTCTCCAGGCAGCTACGACCCCATGAGGAGAACTACGCTACTCACGATCTTGAGCTAGCGGCAGTAGTTCATGCCTTGAAGACATGGCGGCATTACCTCCTAGGGAAACGGTGTGAGATTTACACAGACCACAAAAGTCTGAAGTACATTTTCACCCAAAAGGAATTGAACATGAGGCAACGGAGATGGTTGGAACTCATCAAAGACTATGACCTCAGTGTTCAATATCACCCTGGGAAGGCTAACGTGGGGGCTGATGCCTTAAGCAGGAAGGCTTGCTCTTTGAATGCCGTTATTCAAGAAAGGCAGCCAGCCTTGTTTAAGGAGATTGAACAATTCAGTTTGGAATTGGTCACCCCTGGATTTCTGGATCATTTGGAGGTCAGACCGACCCTGATGGACGACGTCAAGAAGGCACAAGATGGACACGCAAGCATCGAAGGCATCAAGAAGAAGATGAAGCTGGGCAAGGCCCCAGGATTCTCCAAAGACGAGCATGGGATTGTTTGGTACAAAGGTCGCATCTGCTTAACAAACAACACCGAGCTGAAGACGTTGATTCTGCAAGAAGCCCAGGACACTCCGTATTCCATCCACCCCGGAGGAACCAAGATGTACCAAGACTTGAAGGCACGATTCTATTGGCACGGTATGAAGAGAGAGATTGCAACCTATGTTGCAAAGTGTGATGTGTGCCAAAGGGTCAAGGCTGAATATCAGCGACCTGCTGGATTGCTTCAACCACTCAAGGTTCCTGAGTGGAAGTGGGATAAAGTCGGAATGGACTTCATCACTGGATTACCAAGGTCGAATAGAGGACATGACTCCATCTGGGTCATAGTTGATCATTTGACCAAGGTGGCCCACTTCATTCCTGTCAAGACCACTTATGATGGCAACCGGCTGGCAGCTCTCTACATCGACCGAATCGTAAGTCTTCACGGCGTTCCCAAGGAGATTGTGTCAGATCGAGGAACCCAGTTCACCTCATGGTTCTGGAAGAAGTTCCAAGAAGCCCTGGGAACCAAGTTGTCTTTCAGCACAACTTTCCACCCACAGACCGGAGGTCAAACAGAGCGAGTCAATCAGATTCTCGAAGACATGCTACGAGCCTGTGTCCTGGCATATGGAGCCAAGTGGGAAGACTGTCTCCCTTTTGCCGAGTTCTCCTATAACAACAGTTACCAGTCAAGCCTTCAGATGGCACCATTTGAGGTGTTGTACGGACGCAGATGTCGCACACCCCTCAACTGGTCAGAGACTGGTGAAGGACTAGTCTTTGGACCGGATAATCTCCGCGCAGCAGTAGAGCAAGTCCAACTAGTCAGAGAGCGATTAAAGGCAGCCAAGTCAAGGCAGAAGAGTTATGCTGACACTCGACGTCGGAACATGAGTTTCCATGTCGGGGACCATGTGTACCTGAGGGTAACTCCTCTGAAGGGAACCGAGCGTTTCCACGTCAATGGGAAGCTCGCACCAAGGTTCATTGGACCCTTTGAGATCACTGCACGACGAGGAGAAGTGGCTTACCAGTTGGAACTACCACCTGAGCTATCCGATGTGCACAATGTATTCCATGTGTCACAACTCCGGAAATGTCTCCAAGTTCCAGACAAGCCCAATCTCTACAAGGATGTGGATCACCAAGCCATTGATCTGCAGCCTGATTTGACCTACCGCGAGAAGCCCATTCGTATTCTGGACGAAGCAGAACGATGTACGCGAAGCTGTACCATCAAGTACTTCAAGGTCCAGTGGAGCAACCACACCGAAGCAGAAGCAACCTGGGAACGAGATTCCCGATCTCTTTTAAGCCCTAGTTTAGGAATCTCGGGGACGAGATTCTTGTAAGGGGGGTAGGTCTGTCACACCCTGCATTTTGTAACATGTTATTTGTACCTTTGAAGCATGAAAATTTGGACCAGCAATTTTTTTAGCATCATTTGGCTTTTATTTGGAATTGAGTTTTCTTCATGTGCTTTTTCATGTGCTCATTAAAGTCAACTATGACCTCTTGTAGAATTCATCTCCATACCCAAAACTTCTGCCCAATGATCATGCCAAGTGTTATATAGCAGTATAGTATTTTCCTACAAAATTAATTTAGCCAAAAAGTATTTTATAAATTTAGTTTTCCAAAAACCCCTGAATTGAGATTTGCACTGCAAGTACTTGATTTAGGGTAAGAAAATTATTCCAAAAGGTTTATTTGAGACCTAGTAGTCATAGGACTCCCAGAAACCTCAAGGGTATAATTTTAAAAGTTATTTTCCTATTTTATTTAAAAGCTTTTTCTTAAGGCCAAAAATGGTCTTTAATAGGAGAAAATTATTTAACTATTTCAAAAATATTTGCCAAAATTCAGAGAGACTCAGAGGACATATATTGTCCATATATAAGAGTTTCAACACTTGGTCATGTTCAAAATAATGGGCTAAACCCTCTAAAACCCTTTCTGGATATTTCAAGCTTTTGAAATATTTACAAAGGGAATTTTCTCCAAAAATTCCAGGGAAATTCCATCATGTCATATATGACATATTTGATGATCTTGCCAAGTACCATGCCTTGGGAAGCAAGAAAACATCCTCAAACCCCTTCATAACCATTATGTCCATATTTGAAGTTTGAGCAACTTTACAATGCCAAACTTGTCCAAATGCTCTCAAACTTGGTGCACATGCTAGAATGGCCTAATAAGGCATCTAGACCAAATGGCACAAGAATTGGAATAGAGCAACTTGATCAGATCACCCTAAAACCCTCTCTGTTCAAATGCATGTTTGAACAACTTTACATTACCAACTTTTTATCTGGAGCTTCAAACTTTGTGGGCATGATCAGTACCCCAAATGATGATGCTACACCAAGTGGTGCATCAAAGGGAGGTGATTAGCTTGACTCAAACAAGATGAAGCTGTTTCTGTTGATTTCTAGGGTTCACCAAAGTTACATTGGCTAGTTTCTTCAAATGAGCCCAAATTTGGTGAAGCACCCTATTTTCACATATCTTTCAACCCTGTTAAGTGCCATATCAAGTGGAGGTCATTTACTTGACCAAACACTGATCAAACGCCTTCTGGCTTTTTACTAAAACCTCCAACTTGATCACTTTTACTCTTCTCCATGACCTCAACTTTTTACCACCTGATCATTGAGTTACTAGCTACCTCCAGTAACTTCCCCAGCACCCCAGCTCCATGATTGAGGGGTAAGAACCCTATTTTACCTTGCTGGACAGCAAGTTTTCACCAAGTCCCCAACCTCCTCCCTCTCTCTCAGCATCTCCAGGGCATCCAAGGCCTCAGGCCAATTCTTTACTCTCCCCCTGACCTTCTAGACGCTCCTGGACACGCTAGTTTTGACCAGGACGGCGAGAGCGCGGCGATGCCAGCCAAATGCGCGCTCTGGAGCACGCAACAGTGCAGACAAGCACTGTAGCTCCAGCCAATCAGCCTCCCCCGACAGCCTCGGGCTCCTCCTTCGTGCCAGTCGAGGGATCTCGACGTCCGCGACCTCCCCGGCGCTGTCCCCCCTCCTCCTGCGCCCTCCAGTGGTCGTCGTCGCACGCGCGCTGGCCGCCCGCGACGGCCACTCTGCTGCTTCACACGCGCGCACGCTCCAGACGCTCCCCCGCTCCTCCTCTCACTTCTACTGGACGTGGAGATCGTCCAGGAACTCCACGGACTCATTCCCTTGGCCTCCCGTGCGCTGTAGCCTCGAGCCGGAGCTCGCCGGCGCACTGGACCACGGGCCTCCGTCGACCACCTATATATAGCCCCTCCCGAGCCTCTCCAGCAGCACCACCAGCCTCACTCCACTCCACTGAGCCCCCCAGCACCTTCAGTTCGACCCCAAGAGGTCCCAGTACTCGGGATCGACCGGAGCTCTGCCACGTCGGGCCGCCAGCGATCTCGCGGTATGGGCCTCCCCTGCCCTTCCTTTCGCCTGATTCGGAACCCCCTCACTCCACTGACCCTTTCCCCCTTGTTTCCCCCACCGTTTGTAGTCGGAAACGACCAGAGCCACCACCTCCCGACAAGCCTTCGCCGTCCCACCTCGCCGCCGGTGAACCGGACCTCCCGGCGTGCCGCACCACCACCACTGCAACCGCCACTCGACGCTGAGTCCATCCCTGGCCTCCGTTGCCATCGCCGTGGCCGGAAAACTCGCCGGTGACCTCGCCGTCGCCGTGGCCGCAAGGTTGGAGATGACAGGCGGGCCCCGCCTGTCATCCCCACACCTCTCTCCCCCTCCTCTCTGCCACTGACCCACGGGCCCCGCCCGTCAGGTTCAAAAATCTGACGTGCGCGCGCAGGCTCCCGTGCGGCTGGGCTGGACCGCCTGGGCCGTGCACTGTGGCCTTCTCTGGCCCAGTGCACAGGTCACATTTTTCTTTTTCTTTTCTGTAAATGTTTTAAACATTTCTACAGAAAAGAATAATGGTCAAAACTAAATAATTCCAACTCCTAAAATCTTGTAATATTCCAACCTATTTAATGGTACCACTTTCACTCAAATCCATGAAACTTTTCTGTTCTGTTCAAATTTAAATTCAAATTTGGGCAGTAAAACTCCTGTTCTAAAATCAATATATTCCATCCTGTTACTCCAAAACTCCAACTAAGATTTTTCCCCACCTTAGAAATCCCTCTAGTATTTTACAAAAATGAGTTGACATTTTTCTGAGCACTTTGATTTTTCTGTTTTGTTTGTATTCTTATTTTCCCGTGGTTATTATGCGACGTATAGATCCCGTATTTGACGAAGTTGCTGTGGAAGGAGAAGGAGAAGGATTCGAAGACTTTGAAGACCAAGCCAATCCAGGCAAGCAGCCCTTTGACCATGATACACTTGTTCTCGGAACCCGTTTGTTTCCGATGCATGATGATAGGGTTACGATGGTGACCTAGATGAACCACCACATGACGCATGCTTTATTGATGATCTCACTATGTGCTAGATGACATGCAAATAGTTGGTCATGATGCTTATATGATGCATGGGTGATTTGAACCCTCGTAGTTGAAATCTTTGCATGAACCCATCGGGTGCCCCTAATGCCCGAGGGTGATGGTGTGTTAGGTCATCACTTGAGAAAGAAGTGATGTGCCGGTAATATCATGTGCATGGTGGAATGATGGATTAGATTTATGTGTGACTACCGTCCCAACCAAACATGTGCAACCACACTACCCCTTATGGGACGGGGCTTTATTGATTACTTAGGTCGATACTAGCATGGTGCCCGCATTACTAGTGACGGGAAGACTTGAGGTCTTTCCCGGGACGGGGTCGTGCTTGGATAGACGGCCATGACTGTTTTTATAGGGCAGCGGACACACCGTTGGTCCCTTCGGGTACGCGTGACATTGAAATTAGGGCAAGTCCCGTGATCTATTGTTTGTACCCGAGGGCCGTGTACCAACGAGTGGACTCTATGTTAGGGTCGTGGATGACACGGAAGTTCCCCGGATCTTGTGGGTAAAGTGCGCAACCTCTGTAGAGTGTAAAACTATTCGAATAGCCGTGTCCACGGTCATGGACAGTTGGGTGGTGCTACTTAAACTATGTCCAGAATTTTACTTCATTGGTGATGTTATGTGTGTGATAAGTCAAGGTGGTGACTTGACTCGATGAGTTGAATCATAATCATGTTGATATCGTAACCTGTCATCAAGGTTACGCGAGTTTATTGATGCATAAACTTGTTGGTAGAATATTTATTCTAGCCTTTGCTAGATTATTCATTATTGTTCCATTGCATTGTTACCTTGAACCACATCATGGGTTGCTTGCGAGTACATTCAAAGTACTCATTGGCTTGCCACTGGTTATTTAATTGGCCAGGCATGGAAGAACAGGAATATGAGGAAGAGTTCTTTGGAGACGAACATGCGAACTAGGACGCTATCCCAGTCAGAATGCCTGTAGGGTTAAGGCAGATGGCATGGGTTCTACCCGTTATCGAAGACTTCCGCTATTTGAGTTATTTGCTATTCAGCCCGTGAGCCTCTATCTATGTAAGACTTGGCCATAATGGCCTTAATTCGTGTAAGACTATTTGTATGGATGTAAGACTCTTGTTATTCAGCTTCTGTGTGTTCAGTGAGAATTGATCTCTGGGATCACTGTACACGTGCATTCGGTGATCCCGACTTCTAAGTCGGGGTCCCCACACAGTGACAGTAGGGGCAGCAAGGCATGTATTGTATTGTTGCCATCGAGGATAAAAATATGGGGTTTACATCATATTGCTTGAGTTTATCCCTCTACATCATGGCATCTTGCTTAAGGCGTTACTCTGTTCGTATGAACTCAATACACTAGATGAATGCTGGATAGCGGTCAATGTGTGGAGTAATAGTAGTAGATGCAGGCAGGAGTCAGTCTACTTGTATCGGATGTGATGCCTATATTCAATGATCATGCCTACATAGTGTCATAATTAGTCACTTTTCTATCAATTGCTCGACAGTAATTTGTTTACCCGCCGTAGAATACCGCTATCATGAGAGAAGCCACTAGAGAAAACTATGGCCCCCGGGTCTATTCTCAACATATCAATCTACATCTACTTTACTTTTACCGCTTTTATTTGCTGTTTTATTAAACTAAAAATACCAAAAGTATAATTATCATCTGTATCATATCTCACTCTCGTAAGTGACCGTAAAGGGATTGACAACCCCTTATCGCGTTGGCTGTGAAGTTCTTATTGTTTGTGCAGGTGCGAGGGACTCACGCGTGGTCTCCTACTGGATTGATACCTTGGTTCTCAAAAACTGAGGGAAATACTTACGCTACTGTGCCGCATATCCCTTTCCTCTTCGAGGGAATACAACACAAGCTCAAGAGGTAGCACATGGAATAAAGCCCAGTAAACATCTGTATCAAGCATCCGTATCTTCGAGGGAATACAACACAATCTGGACTGGGCCTTTGGGTTAATAGGTTAGTCCGAAAAATAATATAAAAGTGTATAATAAAGCCCATTAAACATCCAAAACATCATATATAATAGCATGGAACAATAAAAAATTATAGATACGTTGGAGACGTATCAAGCATCCCCAAGCTTAATTCCTGCTCGTCCTCGAGTAGGTAAATGATAAAAACAGAATTTTTGATGTGGAATGCTAACCAACGTAATTTTCAATGTAGTTCTCTTTATTGTGGCATGAATTTTCAGATTTGAAAGATTCAAGACAAAAGTCTATATTGACATAAGAAATAATAATACTTCAAGCATACTAACAAAGCAATTATGTCTTCTCAAAATAACATGGCCAAAGAAAGTTATCCCTACAAAATCATATAGTCTGGCTATGCTCCCTCTTCATCACACATAATATTCATATCATGCACAACCCCGGTTTCAGCCAAGCAATTGTTTTCATACTATTTTTTTTCAAACCTTTCAACTTTCACGCAATACATGAGCATGAGCCATGGATATAACACTATGGGTGGAATAGAGTGGTGGTTGTGGAGAAGAAAAAAAGGAGGAAGATAGTCTCACATCGACTAGGCGTATCAATGGGCTATGGAGATGCCCATCAATAGATATCAATGTGAGTGAGTAGGGATTGCCATGCAACGGATGCACTAGAGCTAAAAAAGTATGAAAGCTCAACAAAAGAAACTAAGTGGGTGTGCATCCAATTTGCTTTCTCACGAAGACCTAGGGCATTTGAGGAAGCCCATCGTTGGAATATACAAGCCAAGTTATATAATGAAAATTCCCACTAGTATATGAACGTGACTAAACATGAGACTCTCAATCATGAAGAACATGGTGCTACTTTGAAGAACAAGTGTGGAAAAAGATAGTAGCATTGTCCCTTTTCTTGGGCCTTTCATTTTCTTGGCCTTTACTTCTTTTATTTTCTTTTTCTTTGGGACAATGCTTTAATAATGATGATCATCACACTTATATTTATTTACAACTCGATATTACAACTTGATACTAGAACAAAGTATGACTCTATATGAATGCCTCCGGCGGTGTACCGGGATGTGCAATGAATCATGAGTGACATGTATGAAAAATTATGCATGGTGGCTTTGCCACAAATATGATGTCAACTACATGATCATGCATGGCAATATGAAAATATGAAGTGTGTCATATGAACGGAACGATGGAAAGTTGCATGGGAATATATCTCGGAATGGCTATGGAAATGCCATGATAGGTAGGTATGGTGGCTGTTTCGAGGAAGGTATATGGTGGCTGTTTCGAGGAAGGTATATAGTGGGTGTATGGTACCGGCAAAAGTTGCGCGGTACAAGAGAGGCTAGCAATGGTGGAAGGGTGAGAGTGCGTATAATCCATGGACTCATCATTAGTCATAAAGAACTCTTATACTTATTGCAAAAATTTATGACTCATCAAAACAAAGCAATCAACGCATGCTCCTAGGGGGGAGGTTGGTAGGAGTTAACCATCGCACGCCCCCGACCTCCACACAAAGGATGATACTCTACAAATACCTCATGCTCTAAATTCGTCACATAGCGGTTCACCATACGTGCATGCTACGGGAATCACAAACTTGAATAAAAGTATTTCTAAATTTCATAATAACTCCACTAGCATGACTTTAATATCACTATCCCCATATCTCAAGACAATCATCAAGTATCAAACTTCTCATCATATTCAACGCACTTTGTATGAAAGTTTTTACTACATTCATCTTGGATGCCCATCATATTAGGACTAGTTTTATAACCAAAGCACATTACCATTCTGTTCTAAAAGACTCTCAAAAGGATATAAGTGAAGCATGAGAGATCAACAATTTCTACAAAATAAAATCACCACCGTGCTCTAAAAGATATAAGTGAAGCACTAGAGCAAAACTATTTAGCTCAAAAGATATAAGTGAAGCACATAGAGTATTCTAACAAATTCTAGGCCATATTTATCTCTCTCAAAAAAGTGTCTCCAGCATGGATGATTGTGGCAAACTAACAAGAAAATACTCAAATCATACATGACGCTCCAAGTAAAACACATGTCATGTGGTAAATAAAAATGTAGTCCCGAGTATAGTTACCGATAGATGAAGACGAAAGAGGGGATGCCTTCTCGGGGCATCCCCAAGCTTAGGCTTTTGGTTATCCTTGAATTTTACCTTGGGGTGCCTTGGGCATCCCCAAGCTTAGGCTCTTGCCACTCTTTGTTCCATAGTCCATCAAGGCCATACTCAAAAGTTGAAAACTTCACAACACAAAACTTAGCCAAAAATCTTGTGAGCTCCGTTAGTATAAGAAAACAAACCACCACTAAAAGGTACTGTAATGAACTAATTCTTTGTTTATATTGGTGTTAAACCTACTGTATTCCAACTTCTCTATGATTCATATCCTCCAATACTACTAATAGATTCATCAAAATAAGCAAACAACACACGAAAAACAAAATCTATCAATAACAGAACAGACTATAGTAATCTCTAACTTCCGCATACTTCTGTAACTCCAATTTTTTTTGGAAATAAATTGGTAAACGTGAGGAATTTTTCTATTAATCATCTGCAAAAAGAATGAACAAAATAGCACTCTCCAGTAAAATCTGGTGACTATTCTAGTGAGCGCTAACGTTTCTGTTTTTATAGCAAGATCATATAAGCTTCACACAAGTCTTCCCAAAGGTTCTACTTGGCACAAACACTAACTAAAACACAAAACCACATCGAAACAGAAGCTAGATGCAATATTTATTCCTAAACAGAAGCAAAAACAAAAAAAATTAAAATTGGGCTGCCTTCCAACAAGCTCTTGCTTTATAGCCATTAAGATCGGCTTGAGATTTCAATGATGCTCACATGAAAGATAAGAATTGAAACACAAGGAGAGAATCATAAAACATGTGACAAACACATATAAGTCTAACATAATTCCTATGCATAGGCATTTTATAAGCAAACAGATTATCATAGCAAGCAAGATCTAATGTATGCAAGGAAGAAGAAAGAAACAAGATCAATCTCAACATGAAGAGAGGTAATTTAGTAACATGAAGATTTCTATGACCATATTTTCCTCTCTCATAATAATTTCATGTAGGATCATAAGCAAATTCAACAATATAGTTATAACATAACATATTTTCAACACGATCCACATGCATGCAAAGTTGACACTCTTCCAAAATAGTGGGATCAATATTTACTAAATTCATGACCTCTCCAAACCCACTTTTATCAAAAATTTCATAAGATTGATCAACATCTAAAGTAGTGGGATCAAAAGTTGAAATTATTTTAAATCCACTTACAATATTATGGAAAACATTATTATCAATCTCATATTCATGATGGGGTTTAAATAAATTTTCAAGATCGTAAGAATCATCACCCCAATCATGATCATTGCAAGAAGTAGTGGGCATAGCAAAATAAGCATCCCCAAGCTTAGGGTTTTGCATGTAACTAACACAATTGAAATTAATAGAATTTACAATAACATCATTGCAATCATGATTTTTATTTAAGGAGCTATTATGAATCACTTTTTCTTTTAACAATTCCACTCATGATAGCAGATTTCTATGGTGGGTGAACGAATTACTATCGAGCAATTGATAGAAAAGAGAATGATTATGAGAATATCTAGGCAAGATCATTATATATAGGCATCACGTCCGTGACAAGTAGACCGAAACAATTCTGCATCTGCTACTATTACTCCACACATCGACCGCTATCCAGCATGCATCTAGAGTATAAAGTTCATAAGAACAGAGTAATGCTTTATGCAAGATGACATGATGTAGAGGGATAAATTCAA
Source organism: Secale cereale (assembly GCA_902687465.1). Lineage (NCBI taxonomy): Eukaryota > Viridiplantae > Streptophyta > Magnoliopsida > Poales > Poaceae > Secale > Secale cereale. Next base: position 203,975,955 of record LR738714.1, read on the forward strand.
GCAATATGATATAAACCCCATCCTTTTATCCTCGATGGCAACAATACAATACGTGCCTTGCTGCCCCTGCTATCACTAGGAAAGGACACCGCAAGATTGAACCCAAAGGCAAGCACTTCTCCCATTGCAATAACTATAGATCTAGTAGGCCAAACCAAACCGATAATTCGAAGAGACTTGCAAGGATATTATAATCATACATAAAAGAATTCAGAAAAGAACCAAATATTTCTCATACATAATCTTGATCATAAACCCACAATTCATCGGATCTCGACAAACACACCGCAAAAAGATTACATCGAATAGATCCCCTCGAAGACCGAGGAGAACTTGGTATTGAGATCCAAAAAGAGAGAAGAAGCCATCTAGGTACTAACTATGGACCCGAAGGTCTATGGTAAACTACTCACAACTCATGGTGAGGCGATGGTGTTGATGTAGAAGCACTCCGTGGAAAATCCCCCCCCCCTCCGGCGGAGCTCTGGAACAGGCCCTAAGATGGGATCTCACGGGAACAGAAGGTTGCGGCGTTGGAATTAGGTTTTTCTCTGTTGCTTCGATGTTTTCAGGGTACATGGGTATATATAGGAGGAAGGAGGGCATCGGGGGAGCAACATGGGGCCCACGAGGCAGGGGGGCGCGCCCAGGGGGAGGGGGCGCACCCCCCACCCTCGTGGATGCCACGTGGCCCCTCTGCCTTGGTTCTCAAGTCTCTCGTGAAGATAACATTCCAAAAATATCTCTCCTTAAGGTTTTCATTCCGTTTGGACTCCGTTTGATATTCCTTTTCTGCGAAACCCTGAAATAGGCAAAAAAAACAGCAATCTGGACTGGGCCTTTGGGTTAATAGGTTAGTCCCAAAAATAATATAAAAGTGTATAATAAAGCCCATTAAACATCCAAAACATCATATATAATAGCATGGAACAATCAAATATTATAGATACGTTGGAGACTTATCAGTCCCAAACCAAAAGTCAAACTCGTCCCCACCGAAACTTTCTATCCGGCGCCACCGAGTTCATTTGACATAGCCACTTCCAAAACCCTAATCAGTTCGGTCTCACCGATATGGATCTCGGTCTCACCGAGATGGGAATGTAAACTCTCTGTTTCCTATTTGAAACATTTCGGTCTAACCGAGATGTGAGAATCGGTCTCACCGAGTTTGCATTGCAAACTCTCTATTGCCTTTTTGTAACATTTCGGTCTCACTGAAATGAGCGAATCGGTCCCACCGAATTTGCCTGACCAACTCTATGGTTAGCTTATTACCAAAATCGATCCTCCCGAGTTTATGTAATTGGTCTCACCGATATTAGGTTATGCCCTAACCCTAACGAAATCGGTCCTACCGAGTTAACCATATCGGTCCCACCAAAATGCCTAACAATCACATTATGAACTAAATCGGTTAGACCGAGTTCTCATTTTCGGTCCCACCGAGTTTGGTAAATTGTGTGTAACGGTTAGCTTTTGTGTGGAGGCTATATCTACTCCTCCACCCACTCTTCACTCGTGGAGAGAGCCATCAGAACATACCTTCACTTCGATTACTCATTGTTTTGAGAGAGAACCACCTACTAATGTGTTGAGACCAAGATATTCCAATCCTACCATTTGAATCTGGATCTCTAGCCTTCCCCAAGTTGCTTTCCACTCAAATCTTTTTTCCACCATATCCAAATATCAAAGAGAGTTGAGTGTTAGGGAGACTATCATTTGAACCACAAGAGCAAGGAGTTCAACATCAACACATTGTCTATTACCTTTTGGAGAGTGTTGTCTCCTAGATTGGTTAGGTGTCACTTGGGAGCCTCCGACAAGATTGTGGAGTTGAACCAAGGAGTTTGTACGAGCAAGGACATCGCCTACTTTGTGAAGATCTACCCTAGTGAGGCAAGTCCTTCGTGGGCGATGGCCATGGTGGGATAGACAAGGTTCCTTCTTCGTGGACCCTTCGTGTGTGGAGCCCTCCGTGGACTCGCGCAGTCGTTACCCTTAGTGGGTTGAAGTCTCCATCAACGTGGATGTACGATAGCACCACCTATCGGAACCACGCATAAAAAAATCTCCGTGTCTACATTGCGTTTGACCCCTCAAACTCCTGCCTTTACCTTCATATGCAATTGCTTTACATTCAGCTGCTATACTCTTAGAATTGCATGTGTAGGTTGATTGCTTGACTTGTGCTTAATTGCTAAAATCTGCCAAGACATAAAATTGGGAAAAGGCTAGGTTTTATTTGGTCAAGTAGTCAAAATTGCATGCTTTGCTTTCCAATACCCATATACTCTTGTTATGCATGCTTGATATGTATTGTGAATGTTTAAATGTGTGCTAAATCTCCACCTCAACTTGGAGTAATTAAAAACAGTCACTTTTCTTGCTAAGAGTCTATTCAACCCCCTGTAGACACCTCTTCTCGATCCTTTCAATTGGTATCAGATCTTTGGTCTCCATTGCTTTGGTTGAATAACCATTGGAGGAAGATAGATGAGTCTACGTTGGGGAGTGTTCGACATAGAGTACCTATGCTTGATGGAGAATTTTATTAGGAATGGAAGAATGAAATGCTTGAGATCTTCAATGAATATAATTTGAACAAGTATATTGATAATCCTTTGTATGCCCCCCATTGATGCTTCGAATCCTACTTTCAATGAGAAACTTGACATAATTCGAAATCTTAGAACTGTGAATCTTATCACTAGAGGATTGCCTAGAAACTTGCTTGTATGTTTGCTAACTTTTGAATGTGCTTATACTATATGGAGATTCCTTGAGGAACGATTTCCGGACAACTCTTTGAAAAATCTAGATGTAATTCTTCAAAAGTCAATTGCTTTAAGTAAGATGAACTCTAGTGAGCCCAAATTTGGTGAATGTTTATTTGAGCTTCGTGACCTCATGCGTGCCAAAGGAGATGTTGGAATTATTAGCAATATCATTTCCGAAGTCATTAGAATTCATAGAGATGAACATTGTTATGGTCAAACTTCTAATGAATCACTCTCTTTAGTAATTGATCCATCACATGACGATGTGGAACATGCATACTATGATAAGAATGATGATAGTGACTATGATCTTGATGGTGCGATGAGACACTTTGGTCTTATGGCAAATCTTCGTGGTTACGCAGCCGGAGGAAAGGAATGGGTGCTTGATAGTGGATGCAAGGATCACATGACCGGAGATAAAGGACATGTTTTATGACCTTGCTAGAAATGATTGTCCACGGAAGTATGTTACCTTTGGTGACAACTCTAAGGGTAAAGTTGTTGGCATTGGTAAGGTGGCCATATCCAACGATAGCTCAATCAAGAATGTCATGCTTGTAAAATCTGTTGGATATAATCTTCTCTCCGTATCTAGATTTGCTGATTTTGGTTTAAATGTGCTATTCACTCATGTTGATTGCCAAGTCTTCCATAGAGATAATCATAATATGGTCTTTACCGGCATTGGTAGAGGTGACTTATACATTGTTCACTTCACTAAGAAAGCCCAACCTCGCACTTGTTTTATTGCTAAATCTTCTAAAGGTTGGTTGCGGCATAGAAGGTTAGGTCATGTCGGCATGAGAAATATTGATAAGCTTATTAAAGATGATCATATCCTTGGTGTTAAAGATGTTATATTTGACAAGGATATACTTTGTACTGCTTGTCAAGCAGGAAAACAAGTTGGAAAAAATCATCCCCTGAAGAACATCATGACTACGAGAAGACCACTTGAGCTACTTCATATCGATCTTTTTTGTCCCAATACTTACAAAAGCCTCGGTGGTAACTCTTTTGGATTAGTCATTGTTGATGATTTTTCAAGATTTACATGGTTGTTCTTTCTTGATGACAAATCGCAGGTCCAAAAGATCTTCAAAAACTTCACTAGGAAGACCCAAAATCAATTTGAAGTGAAGATCAAGAAGGTTCGCAGCCAAAGAACGGAGTTCAAGAACGCAAATGTGCATACCTTTCTTGACGAAGAAGGGATTTCACATAAGTTCTCGGCTACGTACACGGCTCAACAAAATGGAGTTGTTGAGAGGGAGAACCAGACTCTTATCGAGATGGCAAGTACAATGCTTAATGAGTACAAGACTCCAAAACACTTTTCGGCGGAAGCGGTTGAGACAGCTTGTCATGCAACCAATCATTTGTATCTTCACAAGCTTCTCGGCAAGACGGCATACGAGCTTCTCACTGGTAACAAACTGCAAGTTGGATACTTTCGAGTATTCGGCTCAAAGTGCTACATTCTTTATAAGCATCGTCATTCTAATTTTGCTCCTAAATCTCATGAAGGTTTCCTACTTGGTTATGGCTCAAACTCTCACACTTACCATGTTTACAACAATTTCACCCGAAAGGTTGAAGAGATGGTAGATGTGAAGTTTGATGAATCTAACGGCTCGCAAGTAGAGCAATTGCCCATTGATGTAGGAGATAAAGATCCTTCGGAAGCAATTCAAGACTTGGATATTGGCAAGATTCGTCCAACGGAGGTGAAAGAGAGTACTTCGTCCATCCATGTGGAAGCTTCTACCTCACGACAAGGTGAACCAAAAGTTGACTTGGAGGCATCCACAAGTGGGACATGCCATGATGAAGGAAACGAGGATGTGCATCAAGATGAACCTCATCGACCTCCTTCTCCACCTCCATAAGGGGACAACAACACCAACAACAATGAAGAAGGACAAGAAGAAGATGATGAAGAGGATGTTCCACCCCGATCCAAGCAAAAGCTTTCATGACTTAGAGCAAGAATTGCTAGAGATCATCCCGTAGAGCAAATCAACAATAATATCCAAACCGGGAGAATCACTCGCTCTAAATCTTGCCTAGCTAACTTTTGTGAACATCACTCTTTCATATCTAACCTTGAACCTATGAAGGTTGAAGATGCTCTTGATGATACAGATTGGGTGAACGCTATGCATAAAGAGCTACACAACTTTGAGTAAAATGAAGTATGGACATTGAGCGAGAAGCCCGACTACAACCACAACATCATCGGTACCAAATGGGTGTTTCGCAACAAGCAAGACGAAGATGGTCAAGTCGTCCGCAACAAAGCACGTCTCGTTGCACAAGGCTACACTCAAGTCGAAGGTATGGACTACGGTGAGACATATGCCCTCGTTGCTAGACTTGAGTCCATTGGCATCTTACTTGCTTATGCCAATCACCATGATATAACCTTGTACCAAGTGGACATTAAAAGTGCTTTTTTAAATGGTGAAATTGAGGAGGAAGTTTATGTTAAACAACCTCCCGGCTTTGTCAATCCTAAGAACCCCGATCATGTTTGCAAACTTCACAAAGCTCTTTATGGTCTTAAACAAGCTCCTAGAGCGTTGTATAAATGCTTGACCAAGTTCCTTATTGAAAAAGGCTTTGAAATTGGGAAAATTGATTCTACACTTTTTACTAAAAGGGTTAATGGTGAATTATTGTGTGCCAAATTTATGTTGATGATATCGTATTTGGTTCTACCAACCCCCATTTTAGTGAAAGGTTTGGAAAGCTATTGTCGGAAAAGTTGAGATGTCTATGATGAGTGAAATCAAGTTCTTTCTTGGTTTGCAAATCAAGCAAACTAAGGAGGGTACCTTTGTTTCTCAATGAAAGTATACCAAGGACTTGTTCAATAAGTTCAACATGCAAGAATGTAAAGGTATGAGCACACCCATGCCTACTAGTGGACATCTTGACTTGACTAAGGATGGCGAACCGGTTGACCAAAAGGTTTACCGCTCTATGATATTGGTTCATTGTTATATCTATGTGCCTCCTGTCCCGATATTATGGTAAGTGTGTGCATCTATGCACGATATCAAGCGGACCCTAAAGAAAAGGATAGAGAGATACTTAATTCATACACCAAATTTTGGCATTTGGTATCCTAAGAGGTCCTCTTTTGATCTTGGTGGCTACTCCGACTCGGGCTATGCCGGAGACAAGGTTGATAGAAAGTACACTTCGGGTACTTGTCAATTTCTTGGTAGATCTCTTGTGTCTTGGTCCTCGAAAAAACAAAACTCGGTATCCTTATCCACCGCCGAAGCGGAATACATTGCCGCTGGATCATGTTGTGCTCAATTACTTTGGATGAACCAAACTCTTAAAGATTATGGGATCTATATGAAACATGTTCCATTCCTTTGTGACAATGAAAGTGCTATTAAGATTTCTCACAACCCCATGCAACATTCTTGAACTAAGCATATTGAAGTTCGTCATCATTTCATTCGAGATCATGTTGCTAAGGTTGATATCAATCTTATACATGTTCGCACCGATAAGCAATTGGAGGATATATTTACTAAAGCACTTGATGAGAAAGTGTTTTGCAGGTTGAGAGGTGAATTGAACATTATTGATGCCTCAAACTTGGAGTAGGAACTCCATTTGGATACATGGAAGCCATAAGCCTTTGACTAATCCTTGATATTTATCTGATGATGATGATCATATGTCTTGGATACATTTGTACCCTTGCATGCTATCTAACCCTTGTAGGCACTTGGATGAATCTAAATCCATGAGATTGCAACTCACTCACATCTTGAGCAATCTCTACATCACCAAGTCTCTACAATATGGTGGTTGAAGACAAGGAAACATGAAACCGTTCAACATATCCTTTGACAATTCTTTCATGATGGTCATGTTGGATACACCTTGCAAATCTAACCCATGTAGGTAGATGAACTCAAACTACAGGTGGTGCTCCCAGTTCTTGATGAGCTACATCAACCTTGAGCAACCCACACAAGTTCAACTACATGATCAAGATCAACACCACCACCCAAGGTATGTCGTTCCATCTTAGAGAAGCTTTATCTCAAGTCATGGGTCAAATCAGCTCAACAAGATGTGAATACATCAAAATGCTTAAACGAAAAATGAGAACCCCATTTTGAGCTTAAACGATGAGTATGACCTATGATCAAGTGTCTTCACTTGACTCCTAAGTGAAAGTGCAACTAATCCCCGGGTGGTTTTGGTAATTAATAACAACATATATATCATTGAACTAATATTCTCTTGAGAATCATTTCAGAAAAGTTCGATGATGTGGGTATGGAAATGTCTGAAGAAGTGGACCCCTCAAAATGCTAAGACAAGCATTGGCAAAAGCTCAAGACTCTATTTATGGTTTAGTGATCAAAGATCACATTGAGTCCATAGGAAAAGCCAATACTATTAAAAGGGGATGAGGTTGTGTTAATGTTCTTGTTGCTCAAGTGCTTGGTGATCTAACTCCCTCAACTATCAGCACTATTCACTACTTAACACACACCCATAAGTAATCTCGGTCAATCCAACTCAGTCCCACCGAGATGAAGTTATTTCTACAAACCCTAACATCTCGGTCACACCGATTTCTCCAACTCAGTCCCACCGAGATGAACCACTTCAGTTGTTTCTCCAAACCCTAGCTTCTCGGTCAAACCGATTCTGAGTTTCGGTCCCACCGATTAAGGGCTGCCAACCTTCTGTGGTTAGTTGACATAAATTCGGAATATCCGAGTTTATATTTTCGGTCTCACCGAGATGGCAAACCCTAACCTTTGACTCACTTCGGTCTCACCGAGATGGTATTTTCGGTCCCACCGAAAATCCCAACGTTCACTATATTTGAACTTTCGGTCTAACCGAGTTTTCACTTCGGTCTGACCGAGATTGGTCAAATGTGTGTGTAACGGTTGGATTTTGTGTGGAGGCTATATATACCCCTCCACCCCCTCCTCATTCGTGAGGAGAGCCATCAGAAAGTACCACCACTTCTACCATACACTTTCTGAGAAGTGAACCACCTACCCTTGTGTTGAGATCAAGCCATTCCATTCCTACCATATGAAACTTGATCTCTAACCTTCCCAAGTTGCTTTCCACTCAAATCTTTCTTCCACCACAGCCATATCAGTGAGGAGAGTTGAGTGTTGGGGAGTTTATCATCTGAAGCACAAGAGCAAGGAGTTCATCATCATCAACACCGTCTATTACCTTTTGGGGGGTGGTGCCTCCTAGATTGGTTAGGTGTCGCTTGGGAGCCTCCGTCTTGATGATGTGGAGTTGAACCAAGAAGTTTGTAAGGGCAAGGAGATCGCCTACTTCGTGAAGATCTACCCCGAGTAAGGCTAGTCCTCCGTGGGCGTAAGCCGTGATGGAATAGACAAGGTTGCTTCTTCGTGGACCCTTCGTGGGTGGAGCCCTCCGTGGACTCGCGCAGCCGTTACCCTCCGTGGGTTGAAGTCTCCATCAACGTGGATGTACGATAGCACCACCTATCGGAACCACGACAAAAATCTCCGTGTCACCAAACTGCGTTTGATCTTCTCCACCTCTCTTTTACATGTGCAATTTACTTTCCGCTGCATATACTCTAGAATTGCATGTGTAGGGTGTTACTTGAATTGATCTTAATTGTGAAACTGCCAAAAACATTGCATGATCTAAAGGCAGATTTTTTATATTGTCAAGTAGTCTAATCACCCCCCCTCTAGACCTACTTTCGATCCTACAAGTGGTATCAGAGCTTTGGTCTCCATTGCATTGGACTCCATAAGCTTGGTTTCACAACCTAGGAGAGTATGGCGTCTAGTGAGGGTAATTATCGTAGAGGTCCTTACTTTGATGGTACAAATTTTGCTAGTTGGAAGCATAAAATGAAAATGCATATTCTTGGTCATAACCCAGCCGCATGGGGCATTATTTGTGTTGGCATGCAAGGTGATTTCTTTGAAGAAGGAAAAGTTCCGGATCGCGAAGCTACACCCGAAGAGTTGAAGATGTTGCAAAACAATGCTCAAGCTTGTGACATTCTCTTCAATGCTTTGTGTCCCGAAGAGTTCAACAAAATCAGTCGTCTTGAGAATGCTAAGGAGATTTGGGATACTTTGGTTGAAATGCACGAAGGTACTGAATCTGTGAAGGAATCAAAGCTAGATATTCTTCAAGGTCAACTTGACAAGTTCAAGATGAAGGATGGTGAAGGAGTCGCTGAAATGTACTCTAGGCTTGCTCTCATCACAAATGAGATTGCAGGTTTAGGAAGCGAAGAAATGACCGACCGATTCATCATTAAGAAGATTCTCAGAGCTTTGGATGGAAAGTATGACACCGTGTGCACTTTGATCCAAATGATGCCAAACTACAAGACTCTCAAGCCAACTGAAGTCATTGGAAGAATTGTTGCTCATGAAATGACACTTAAGGATAAGGAAGAGCTTCACAACAAGTCAAGTGGTGCTTACAAAGCTACAAGTGATGCTCCTACTACCTCAAGTGACAAGCTAATTTCCAATGAAGAGATAAGCCTAATGGTCAAGAACTTCAACAAGTTCTACAAGAACAGAGGCAAAGAAAGAAGCTCAAAGTCTAGATCATATGATGAAAAGAGATCTTCTAGTCGTGATCGAAACTGCTACAATTGTGGAAGACCCGGACACTTCTCAAATGAGTGTACGGCTCCCCACAAGAGAAGAGAAGAATCTCCAAGAAGAAGAGCAAGAGATGAGTCACCTCGGAGAGAGAGAAGGAGTAGAGATGATTGTTATGAACGAAGACCTTCTCGGAGAAGCAAGGATTCGGAGAGGAAAGACAAGTCATCAAGGAGCTACACAAGAAGAAGACATCAAGCTCATGTTGGTGAATGGGTCTCCGGCTCCGACTCTGACAATCAATCCGATGGAAGCTATCACTCCGACTCCGACTATAGTCAAGATGAAGGTGTTGCCGGACTTGCACTCGTATCCTCCAACTCCAACTCCTACGACTTATTTGATTCACCAAATGAGGGAATTGGAAGATGCTTCATGGCTAAAGGCCCCAAGGTAACACACCCTGAATTCATTGACTTTGATAGTGATGAGGATGACTTGCTTGGTGAAGATGAGCTCTTGCATGATAAATCTAGTGAGCTTAGTAATGATGAAAATGCTAGTAGTCTTTATAGTCGAGAAGAGTCGAATGACAATGCTATGAAGGAGATTGAGCGTCTAACTAAAGAATTAAACACTCTTAAGTTAGCTCATGAAACAACTCAAGAAGATCATAGAGAGCTCCTAAGATCTCATGAGAAGCTACGCTTCGAGAAGCTCACTCTAGAGCAAGAACATGAGTTTCTAAAAGCGATCAATGACGATCTTCGAAAGAAGAGTTCTTCATATCTTGCCAAACGACTTCTCTTGTCTAATTTCTTGCCACCTATTAAGACTAAGCATGACAAGCATAAGAAAAATTCTTCCTCTAGTAGTAACAATACCAATGTTAAATCCAATATTGTTGCTTCTAGTAGTTCTCTTGATTCCACTAACAATGTTTCAAGCCAAGTTACACTTGAGCAAGAAAATAGCCTATTGAAGGAAATCATAGAGAAAGGTGTCTACAAGAGTCTTGCCGGAAGCAAGAACTTTGAGGAGATTGTTCGCAAACAAGGAAGACACCGGAAGAATCAAGGGATTGGTTTTGAGCGAAAGTTCAACGCCAAAGGTGTTGAATGGGAAGAAGGTCAATACCCTACTCCACAGTTTGTTTCACAAAAGGAGAAGTATGATCCTACTTCTTCCAATGTGGAACAAGCTCAAGATGACCTTCCACCACAAGACCACAAGCTAAAGGCCAAGGACAAGCTTCAAGAGGAGATTGATGCATTCATTGAAGCACCTCAAGCCATGGTCAAGTGGGTTCCCAAGGACACATCAAGTTCTACTTCGTCAAGCTCAACTACAACACCAAGGATTCCCATCAAGATGATGTGGATCCCAAAGAAGAAGAACTAGTAGGTTCTTGAGGGTGACTCCGCCAACAAACTTCACTCATATTCATTTTGGCAAGAACTTGTGCAACCAACTTCCACATCGTGCACTTGTTCATGGAGTCACAAACCCTCTTGTTGGTAAGTCAAGGGACAAGGTAATCATTGCTTTCATGGACATCATCTTTTGTGTACTTCACTCTATGTCTATGGATATTCTTGTTTGTTCCTTGTGGGACTAACCCATGTAGGTATTGAAAGTGCTCTAATTCAAAGGATTGCTCCTAACTCATGATGATCTACATCAACATTGAGCATCCACGTCTTCAACATCTACATGAAGTCTTCTACGACAACCCAAGGTTAGTTTGACTCTTTAAAAGGGGTTCTCACATCTAGGGGGAGCTTTGCTCTAAAAAAATTGAGCTAAAGCATCTTCTAATGATGTGAACACATAAATGCTTTATGTAAAAGTGGTAACCCCACTTGTGCTTAAACGATGAGTATGACCTATGATCAAATGTTCTCATTTGACTCCTAAGTCAACATACTCATATATAGATGACCTAGTCATCGACAAATTGTGTGCTAGTAGCTAGAGTGATTGGTTGTGCATGTTTGACACATATTTGATTTGCTATCTTATTGTGTGAGCATGTTGAACGCATGATTTTATCCATTCAAGGACATCCATTTGTGGTTTTGATTGTTTTGGTTTCTTCTTCTGGCCAAATGGATGGACAAGAATGCCTAAGCACCTTCCCTAGCTATCTATGCTTTCTTGTCTCAAAAATTCTTTTCATGCTCATATCACAACTTTGAACAAGTCTTTTTCGGACAGTCCGAGTGAGGAGCACTCGGAACCACCGATTCGTCTAAGGCTGACTTCCAAAACCTTCTAAGTCCATTTCGGTCTGACCGGTTTCTCAATCTCGGTCCAACCGAAACACTTAGATTGATCTAGGTTTCATCTCGGTGAAACCGAGTTCAAAATCTCGGTCTGACCGATATGCGTAACTGCACTGCAATTATGCATCTCGGTGACACCGAGTTTTTCAACTCGGTCCCACCGACAGCACGGGGTTATATATACTGAGGGCTGCGCGCGATCTATTCCTTTCAAACCGTTCGCCCTCCAAGACCCCTGCTGCCGTCGCCCTAATCTAAGGATCGTCGCCTTCGTCGCCTGTGCGCCCTCGCCGCAGGTCTCCGCCGCCGTCAATGGTAATCTTTTCCGCCGTTGCCGCCGTAGAGGGACACCACCAAGTTAGGGTGTGTCCCGATCCCTTTCATGCTCCACTTCTGATTCTTGCATGATAGGACTGCCCTGATTCAATCCACGTTTGATATGATCCCAATACATTGTTCAGATCGTTTAGTTTCGAGGAAAATTCTTAGGTTTAGGTTTCCACGGAATGCATCTCGGTGAAGCCGATTCCTGAAACTCGGACTGACCGATTTGGTCTCTGACCATTGCACTACACAGTTCGGTCTGACCGAGTTGTGAAAATCGGAATGTCCGAATTGAAGTTTCTGTGAAACCCTAAGTTTTCGGTAGGACCGAAACCCATTTCGGTCTGACCGAAAGTGGTGTGTAGATTCTGTTGAACACTTCGGTTACACCGAAACTTGAAATCGGTTTGACCGAAATACATTCTGTGAAAACTCAAAACTAAGTTTTTGAACTCATTTTTTTTGCAAAAACTTCTGCAGTTGTGATAACTCTTCTACTCTGCCTACACCTTATCTATTCACAGGTCGTTCAGCCATGTCAGATGTCAGTGACAGCCAGAACAGGTCCGAATCACCGTTTGCTGAGATTCCAGAGGCAGGTACAAGTCCTGAGGCTAGCAGCTCTAGTGATGATGGTGAGAGGAGTACCCCCAGTGGTCTGCCTCCTGCTGCTACGAGAACCAGGAAGAAGAGAACGTCTGATGATGAGGATTCCGACTTTGTTGCTGAGGAAGTTACCTCCAAGCCAAAGAGGCAAGTGGTTGCCAAAGAGCTCCAAGGGCAGCAGCCAAAGAAAGGCACAAGCAAAGTGAAGCAGTCTGCAGTTGCTAAGAAGCTCAACTTGGAAGAGCCAGCTCCAAGCAAGGTGAAGAAGACTTCCAAAAGGAAGAGAGTTGTATATACTGAACCTCAAGAAGTTGCTGAAGAAGAAGAAGAAGATGCACCCCAGCCTCCTCCTCAGAAAGCTAAGTTCATGGGTGATGCTATTCGGGCTCAAGCCTCCTCCAAGCCCAAGAAGCCTGCTCCAGCTAAGGCAGCTCCAGAGAAGCCCAAGAGGACAACCAGAAGCATTCCAGCTTCTGAGAAGAACAAAGGTGAGATGCCACCTTCTGAGTCAGATGAAGAGCATGTGTTGCTCAAGCTCCGTCCCAAGTTGCCACTCCACAATGATGCTCATCCTCAAGCTGAGGATATGAAGGCAAGAAAGGACAAAGGTCTCAGGCTATGGAGACAGTCTGATCCATATGCCGTAAGAAGAAGGACTGCTGTTGACCCCAGATTCCACACCAGAGAGCAGCAGGATTTCTATGAGACAGTGCTAATGGATAAGAAGCCCATTGTTGCTGACACCAGGTATGTCGACTGGAAGTATATTGACAGCAGAGAGCATCGGGACTTCTTTCCCCATGTGCATGAGAGCTTTACTGCATGTGGAGTTGCTGATTTTGTGGGTCAAGAACTGACAGCCTGGAATGACGAGATGATCATGCAGTTCTATGCCACAGCCCATTTCTATCCTGATGGCAAGATCACCTGGATGACTGAAGGTCAAAGGTTTTCTTCAACTGTTGCAGAATGGGCAGAACTTCTGAACGCTCCAGTGCAGAGAGAGGACGACATTGATGTCTATGGGATTCCTAAGAAGAGTCATGATTCTATGAAGAATATGTACAAGGAGATCCCAGCTGCTGATTTGGAGGGATGGAAACTCGGCTCAGTGTATTATCTCCAGGCAGGTCTGACCACCACTAACACTATCCTGAGGCATACTTTAATGCCTAAGTCAGGTGACCACCGGATGATACGAGGCTATTCTATCAACATGCTGCACATTCTCGATGAGAAGGCACCTTTTAAGGTGATGGACTTGATGGTAGAGACCATCAAGAGGACTGCAGCTGACCAGAAGAGGTCGTGTGGGTTTGCGCCGCAGATACAGATGCTTATCAACGCCAAGTTTGGCACGGGCAAATTCATGTTGGATAGGAAGCACTTGCCACTGCAGCCAGAGCATGAGGACAACGTAGTTGTGATGGATGAAGAGGATCCCACCTCAGTTGAAGGGCAAGCCAAGATTGAAGCTGCGAAGAAGGCTAAAGCTGACAAAGAGGCAGCAGCAGCAGCAGCTAAGCCAAAGAGCTTCGGAGATCAGATTCTTGAAGCAACCCGGAGAATTGAACAACGCCTGGCCAGCATTGAGCAATCTCAGGAGAGCCTTGAGAGGATTGTCGAGGACAAGATCCACGCTCTGGACGTGAAGCTAACTGAGATTCAGGTGTCTGTCAACAAGCTTGAGGCAGACATGGAGGAGACTAGGCAGGAGAGAGCAGAGCTTATGCAGGATGATCTAGTCCAGGACTCTCATCGCCAGACTGCTCCGGTTCCCAGAGGATCCAGGTCTGCAGCTATCCCAGTGACAGACTCCAGGGCTACCACTTCAGCACCAGCTACAGCTCCAGCAGTTCCTTCAGCTCCAGCATCCACTCCTCCAGCGCAGACATCAGCAGAAGTCTTCGCCGATGCAGCCATCTCTACACCGACATCGACCCAGACGGGAGCCGCCAGCCGAGCCCGCAGTGACGTTTAGCTCTATACCTTTTCGAACTTTTTGGTAACTTGTTGCCAAAGGGGGAGAAATTGTTATAGATCATAGGGCTTCGAGAGAGAGAGTGCTCTTTCGTCTTTTCGTTCTTTTGCCGGTTTTCCTTGAGATACTTTGGTTTCTTTTGGTTCCAGATACTTTAAGTGTGCTTGCTACTACGTTTGATGCTACCTTAATGAGTGCTTAGTCATACTATGCTTTAATGTGTGCTTATTGCTTATCATGTGCTATTCCTTATTGTGTGGCTATTTACTTTTGTCTTGGTGATTAAGTGCATGTTATTCATTCTTATCATTTTGTGCGCTCCACCAAGATGTATGTGACATGGAAGAGTGACCCATAATCCTAATCGATTGTGCATTTGCATTCAAACGCAAATTTTAAATAATGCACAAATTTAGGGGGAGCTCTTGTCTATCACATACTTCTCAAAGCGACGATATTATTCATTGATTATATCTTTTGTCGAAGCTTTGATCTATATGTTGTCATCAATTACCAAAAAGGGGGAGATTGAAAGTGCAACTAATCCCCGGGTGGTTTTGGTAATTAATAACAACATATATATCATTGAACTAATATTCTCTTGAGAATCATTTCAGAAAAGTTCGATGATGTGGGTATGGAAATGTCTGAAGAAGTGGACCCCTCAAAATGCTAAGACAAGCATTGGCAAAAGCTCAAGACTCTATTTATGGTTTAGTGATCAAAGATCACATTGAGTCCATAGGAAAAGCCAATACTATTAAAAGGGGATGAGGTTGTGTTAATGTTCTTGTTGCTCAAGTGCTTGGTGATCTAACTCCCTCAACTATCAGCACTATTCACTACTTAACACACACCCATAAGTAATCTCGGTCAATCCAACTCAGTCCCACCGAGATGAAGTTATTTCTACAAACCCTAACATCTCGGTCACACCGATTTCTCCAACTCAGTCCCACCGAGATGAACCACTTCAGTTGTTTCTCCAAACCCTAGCTTCTCAGTCAAACCGATTCTGAGTTTCGGTCCCACCGATTAAGGGCTGCCAACCTTCTGTGGTCAGTTGACATAAATTCGGAATATCCGAGTTTATATTTTCGGTCTCACCGAGATGGCAAACCCTAACCTTTGACTCACTTCGGTCTCACCGAGATGGTATTTTCGGTCCCACCAAAAATCCCAACGTTCACTATATTTGAACTTTCGGTCTAACCGAGTTTTCACTTCGGTCTGACCGAGATTGGTCAAATGTGTGTGTAACGGTTGGATTTTGTGTGGAGGCTATATATACCCCTCCACCCCCTCCTCATTCGTGAGGAGAGCCATCAGAAAGTACCACCACTTCTACCATACACTTTCTGAGAAGTGAACCACCTACCCTTGTGTTGAGATCAAGCCATTCCATTCCTACCATATGAAACTTGATCTCTAACCTTCCCAAGTTGCTTTCCACTCAAATCTTTCTTCCACCACAGCCATATCAGTGAGGAGAGTTGAGTGTTGGGGAGTTTATCATCTGAAGCACAAGAGCAAGGAGTTCATCATCATCAACACCGTCTATTACCTTTTGGGGGGTGGTGCCTCCTAGATTGGTTAGGTGTCGCTTGGGAGCCTCCGTCTTGATGATGTGGAGTTGAACCAAGAAGTTTGTAAGGGCAAGGAGATCGCCTACTTCGTGAAGATCTACCCCGAGTAAGGCTAGTCCTCCGTGGGCGTAGGCCGTGATGGAATAGACAAGGTTGCTTCTTCGTGGACCCTTCGTGGGTGGAGCCCTCCGTGGACTCGCGCAGCCGTTACCCTCCGTGGGTTGAAGTCTCCATCAACGTGGATGTACGATAGCACCACCTATCGGAACCACGACAAAAATCTCCGTGTCACCAAATTGCGTTTGATCTTCTCCACCTCTCTTTTACATGTGCAATTTACTTTCCGCTGCATATACTCTAGAATTGCATGTGTAGGGTGTTACTTGAATTGATCTTACTTGTGAAACTGCCAAAAACATTGCATGATCCAAAGGCAGATTTTTTATTTTGTCAAGTAGTCTAATCACCCCCCCTCTAGACTTACTTTCGATCCTACACTAAGTCAATATAATCTAACATAGGTGACTTTGTCGTCGACGAATTCTAGATGAAGTTCCCTAGTGTTTCTCTAAGTTTGTGCATTTGTTCCTTGCATTTTGTTCCTCTTCTTTTAAACAAAAAAACTTCATCTAGATTTTCATTTCTCTATTTTGTTCTACATTTTCTGCATCCAATTCATTGCAAATCCTTCAATTAATTCCTTGCAAATCTTTGACAGATCTTATTTGCCTAGTGAGCTGAGATGAAAAATTGTTCTCTCTGTGTTGAACTCGGACCCACCGATTTGCCTCTTTCGGTTAAACCGAACCATCTCGGTGCCACCGAAGAAAACAACTCTGTGCTACCGATTTCAATACTTAGGAGACACTTTGTCATCCGCATCCTACATATTTTTTACAGCTCCACTCAATGATTATTGTCCTCTACCAGCATAACATTTTATTTGTTGCTCTGCTTTGTGACTCAAGGACCAAGCCTATTTTGACTCACACTCCACAAGACCCCTTCTTGGAAATTGATGTCAAAGGGGGAGAGAGAGTTCAAATTAAAGCTTAATGAGAGAATATTTCAAACAGGGGGAGAGAGGATTCACATGCCCCAGATGCTTGGTGTTCAAGAGGAGATAAGTCACATTTCTTTAAGAGGGGAAAGACATGTCTATGACATGTCTCTGCAATTTGATCTATTTTGTTCTGACTCTATTTCCCTACCCTCTTCCATTATCCAATATAAGATTCAGGGGGAGAAAGACTGCTAGGGAAAGATGTCCTTCAATTCATTGCATATCTTTTACCTTTGGGAACATGTCTGTATTCAAGAGTACCCAGTACCCACTCTCTACATGTTATCCCAATCTTGGTACTCTTATGGCTCTTTTGTTGCTCTGTCAAGTAGATGTACATGTGTTATCTAACCTTGTTTACTCAGGTTCATCTCTTCATGAGCCAGCTCAAGATCACAAGGCAAGTATATGCATCACACTCATGTGCATGAAGATCTCTTGCTAATGTACATATTGTTTGCAAGAAGGAATCATGAACATGAGGATACACTTCATATATTCATTTCATTTTCTCTGATGCATATAGACAAGATACATGTAACTCATTGCTTGCTCTGTCATGTCTATACTTTCACATGCTCTTATATTCCATGTTCACATGATTGCATACATGTAGGGGGAGCCTATGCATATTACATGTCCTTCCAAAGCATTACTTGTTATTCTTCATATCTTTATCTAAAGCTTTGATGTATGTTGTCATCAATTACCAAAAAAGGGGAGATTGAAAGCACAAGTGATCCCTTGGTGATTTTGGTAATTGATGCCAACATATCTCTTGTTGGACTAATGTTTTCATCTAGTATATTTCAGGCAGGTTCAACAAAATGGAGTGGCATGGACTAGATGATGTGGAACCCCTTCAAGATGATAAGGACAAAGGATTGGCTCAAGCTCAAAGCTCAGGACTCTACATTTTCTATTTCAGTAATCCAAGATTACATTGAGTGCACAGGAAAGCCAATACTATTAAAAGGGGATGAGGTGTTGCTAAATGGCTTGCTTGCTCAAAGTTCTTAGTGATATGCTCCAAAACCATCAACCACTTTCTCACATCCACATATGTCCCAAACCAAAAGTCAAACTCGGCCCCACCGAAACTTTCTATCCAGTGCCACCGAGTTCATTTGACATAGCCACTGCCAAAACACTTATCAGTTTGGTCTCATCGATAGGGATCTCGGTCTCATCGAGATGGGAATGTAAACTCTCTGTTTCCTATTTGAAAAATTTTGGTCTAACCGAGATGTGAGAATCGGTCCCACAAAGTTAGCATTGCAAACTCTCTGTTGCCTTTTCGTAACATTTCGGTCTCACCGAAATGAGCAAATCAGTCCCACCGTGTTTGCCTGACCAACTCTCTGGTTAGCTTATTACCGAAACCGGTCCTACAGAGTTTGTGTAATTAGTCTCACCGAGATTACGTTATGCCCTAACCCTAATGAAATCGTTCATACCGAGTTGACCATATTGGTCCCACCGAAATGCCTAACGGTCACATTATGAACTAAATCGGTCTGACCGAGTTCTCTGTTTCGGTCCCACCGAGTTAGGTAAATTGTGTGTAATGGTTAGAATTTATGTGGAGGCTATATATACCCCTCCCCCCAATCTTCACTCGTGGAGAGACCCATTAGAACATACCTACACTTCCATCACTCATTATTCCATGAGAGAACCACCTACTCATGTGTTGAGACCAAGATATTCCAATCCTACCATATGAATCTTGATCTCTAGCCTTCCCCAAGTTGCTTTCCACTCAAATCTTCTTTCCACCATATCCAAATCTAAGAGAGAGTTGAGTGTTGGGGAGACCATCATTTGAAGCACAAGAGCACGGAGTTCATCATCAACACACCGTCTATTACCTTTTGGAGAGTGGTGTCTCCTAGATTGGTTAGGTGTCACTTGGGAGCCTTCGAGAAGATTGTGGAGTTGAACAAAGAAGTTTGTACGGGCAAGGAGATCGCCTACTTCGTGAAGAACTACCCTAGTGAGGCAAATCCTTCATGGGCGATGGCCATGGTGGGATAGAAAAGGTTACTTCTTCGTGGACCCTTCGTGGGTGGAGCCCTCCATGGACTCGCGCAGCCGTTACCCTTCGTGGGCTGAAGTCTCCATCAACGTGGATGTATGATAGGAGCACCAATCATAACCACGCGTAAAAAATCTCTATGTCTACATTGCGTTTGCTCCCTCAAACTCCTCCCTTTACATTCATATGCAATTGCTTTACATTCCGCTGCTATACTCTTAGAATTGCATGTGTAGGTTGATTGCTTGACTTGTGCTTAATTGCTAAAATCTGCCAAGACATAAAATTGGGAAAAGGCTAGATTTTATTTGATCAAGTAGTCAAAATTGCATGCTTTACTTTCCAATTCCCATATACTCTTGTTATGCATGCTTGATATGTATTGTGAATGTTTAAATGTGTGCTAAATCTCCACCTCAACTTGAAGTTATTAAAAATAACCACTTTTCTTGCTAAGTGTTTATTCACCCCCCTCTAGACACCTCTTCTCGATCTTTTCAGTTTCCTATGACTCATGAAAGAGAAAATGAAACTACGAAAACAAAAGTCTTCACGCTTCATAATCCCCACATTAATATCCAAGTCTTCAAGGTCACACCAATTTCCTCATTTTCAAAGTCTTCAAGATAACCAAAGTTTTCTACTGAAGACATTCATTTTTAGGGGTCAAGTTTCTTCGTAAATATCAAACTCCTCATAGACTTATAGAACTTGTGTACACTCACAAACACATCAGTCCCTTAAGATATAAGTCTTCAATACACCAAAATCACTAAGGGGCACTAGATGCACTTAGAATCTCCCCCTTTTTGGTGATTGATGACAAATAGGTTAAGTTTTCAACGGGGATAAACATATAAAGTGTAAATACTGATGTTGAGGAATTCTATTGCAAGATATAGAAGAACTCCCCCTGAAGATGTGCATATTTGAGGAATTTGCTTTAGATTGAAAATGCACATTGTAGAGTAATATAATAGAGACCTCCCCCCTATATCTTGTAATTCATACACACATTTAACATATCATATGAAGAATTTGAAATGCATGATGAAATATGGTGTCTGACGAAATTCAGCATGTGTGCATTAAGGTTCTTGAGTAAATAAGCATGCACAAAGTAGTTCAAAAATGTCAGACCACCATCGGACTTAAGTTTACAACTCATTAGGGCAAACACCTCAGAAGAGCAAGAGTTGTAACTTAACGAAAAATATAGCCCATATATAAGACCCACTAGAAGACTAACTCAAATTACTCCCCCTTTGTCATCGAATGACCAAAAGGGATGAAAAATGAGGACTAAAGCCCCTGAAGAATATCATCATGATGTTGATGGAGGAGCGCCAACATTGTTGGGGTCATTCGTTGATGTTGGGCCTGCCGTAGTGTCATCGAGATCTTCAGCTTCACCCATGTTACACGATGAAGAATATGAACTGGTGACCATCTGAGGAACTTTGACCTTCTTGAATTTCTTCAACGGAGGTTGAGACCAGTCAAAGTCCTATTGAAAGTCCATCTCCTTGAGTTCGTCAGCACTATAGAGATGTGAAAGAATGGCCCAAGTGCGGCCGAAGATTACATGCGCATAGTAGTGATTCTTCTTCAAAGAGTTTTGTGTGACAGTCATGTTCTGAAGAATTGAAGAAAATTGACGCTTGACCCACTTGTGATTGCGGGTCACCTTCTGATGAAAACTTAGGAGAAGCTCACGACCAGTCATCACTCGCGGAGAAGTAGCTTGAGGAATTTGCTTTGAAGCTTTTGTGGCAGAGTCTTCGGTTGTAGATTCATCATTGGTGGAATAAGATGCAACTTTGCAGAACTGACCATCCAATGGACGAGCCCCTTCATGAATAACAGTAGCTTTGCCTTCTTCATCAACTGAGGAAATAGTATGTTTCAGGACTTCAGTACGAGGCAAATAGCTGAGGTAATTCCGAAAATCTGCCTTGTAGTGAATTGAAGACCTGGTTTTATAGAATTTCATAATCCAAGGAGCATAAGGCTTCAACTCAAACGGTGACAGTGCAACCTTCGCCAGAGTCCTCATGAAGAAATCGTGATTGTTAATGAGAATACCATGTATGATATTGAACAACAGAATATTCATGATGCCAACAATGTCTTCTTCTTCAGAGTTGTGGCCTTTAATCGGACTGAGGGTTTTGGTCAGAATGCGGTAGATTGTCCTTGGCACATAGAGCAAATCCTTCACAAGGAAAGTGGTTCTTGGAGGTTGGCCAGCCTTCAAAGTCTTCATCGACACTTGCATCATATGATTTGGAAGCTCAGGTTCATCATAGACCCGGCTTGCGCCTTCAGCAGGAGGACTGACTGGTATGGCATGAAGAAATTCAGAGGCCGGGGATTTGTAATGAGTGTTCTCAGTCATCCAATCAAGCACCCATGAATTCACATCAGTCGCATCACCAGTGAGGTGTCGAATGGCGTATAATTGAAGAATTAGCTCTTCATTCCAATCGTAGATGTTAGCGCAGAAACTCAGAAGCCCAGCTGGACAGGCTAGAAGGAAGCAATGGATTCCATTTCAACATGAGTAATTTGATGGTGCTCAAATACCTTGTTTTTGTCAAACAAGAGTGAAGAATAGAACTTCATCTGGCTTGCTATCCAGAACCGCTTGCTTCGATATCTTGCTGAGTCATATGGATTGAAATCCGTGAAGAAATGATGCTCAGTGAAGAAATCATCAGCCTTGAATTTCTACCTTTTAGCATGATGATTTTGTTGCTTGAGCTGAAGATTAACAATTGATGACTTCACATCCTCTTGTTTCAAAAGATCTTGAGCTGCTGCCTCAGGAATTGAAACTTCAGGTTCTTCAGCAGTGGTTGGATTCTCCATTTCTTCAGCTGTTGTAGCTGGAGCTTCTTCAGGAATGGACAAAAGTGATGGCATTCTTCAGAACCCTGTTTGAATTTCTTCAGTTTGCACAAGGGACTAAGGAATTTGATGTAGCGGTGTGGTCAAAGGTGAGTTGGGATGAGTGTTTTCCAAATAGTCATCATTGAGCATATGAGTTGTAGAGCCAATGTCCACATCTTCAACTTCTTCCATTTCCTCAAAGCCTGCCACTTCAGTTGTGAACTGCGGCATGGGAGATGATACCAATGGTGCTGAAGGGGTATCTTCCACTTCAATTTCTTAGTCCAACTGCTCTGAAGAAGCAGTAGAAGGATTCTCTTCATCTGTGTCATCTGGTATGACATATTCTTCACCAAAAGGAACAATTTCCTTTGATGGCACAATAGAAATTGGGACAACATCAATTAGGTTGTATAGTGAGCTCGTTAAAGTCCTCACTTTCTTAGGAGTTTAGGACTCTATAGTCATTGATGCTTTCCTTTTCTTCACAGTTGCATTCTCCACAGCTTTGGTTTTCTTCACTTCTGATGCAGAAGGAAGTTTGACATTCTTTATCTTTGAAGACTTTGTAGGATGAGCAGATGAAGTTGGTTCACTTTCTTCAGGCACGACTAATGCAGTCACCCTTGCATGCTCAGGTTCTTCAGGTGCAAGAGCTGATACTTCAGCTGGCATGGGTTTCTTTTTAGGCGCAACATTGGAGGTTGCCCTGGCAATTTCATGAGGAGCTGGAATTCCTTCAACGGCCCAGGTACTTTCAGATTCATCAGCAACATGATTTTCAGATGCGTTTTCAGTTTCTTCAGTAAGGTGAATTTCTTCTTGTGAGGAAGTTGCACCACTGAGCTTGAGGGACTTGGAGATCTTGACGAATCTGACTTTGGCACCGAGCCAGTCTACATGATATGTGTTTAATTTGTCATTGAGGTCTCGGATCTCCTGTTGCATGTTTACAAGTTCTTTAGGAGTCATAGTCAGTACTTTTTTCTTCAAAAGTCTCTCCTTCTTGTACTGTGCCTTCTTGACTTATCTGGCCTTCTCGAACTTCCACTTTTCCTCACCAAATGAAAGAGGACAGCATGTGACTTTGACCAGAAGTGAGATTCATCTCAGGAAGAGGTGAGTTGGGATCCTTGTGCCATAGATAAATATAGTCGAGGATTTTCTTCGAATCCAGCATAAGAGGCACAAAGTTGCATTTGGCTCTAGCAGCCTTCAATTGTCTATCTCTAATGATTTCAGCAAGTTCCTCATCATCAGCTTCATCGTCATCAGATGAAACTTGGAATGCAACTTTCTTTTGAGGACTTGGCCTCTTTCCTCGTCCAGTAGTGCTTTTGATTTTGAGCAGAGTTGGACCAGTTGAGGATTGTGGTGGAGCTAATGAACTTGCATATGCTCCAGAAGCAATTGATATACCTGCAGTCCACTGACATGTTGCAAGATGTACAAGTATTGAGGACTTTGCAGCAGTGGCTGGGGATTGTGTGGCAAGTGAGGGGATTGGTAAAACCCTTGATGAAGTTGCCTGAGGATTTTGCCTTGATGGTTTTGACGTTGAAGAACTTGGCCGTGAGGGAATTGATGTTGAGGAACTTGGTTTAATAGCAGATTTCTTCAGCATAGCTTTTTTAGGCTTACTGGCAGAGGCCTCGGCAGTAGCACAATCTTCATTGAATTCCTGTACTTCTTCTTTAGCATCTTTCTGAAGCTTGGCTTGGCACTTGGCCCATTCCCTTTGAAATTCCTCACCGCGTCTGACGCTTGAGGGATCAGCTATCTGGCCAGCAGCCAATGGAGGTCTTGGACATGGAGGGTTAACCCCGATTATCTTCATGTACTTTGGAGTAACATAACGATATTCCCTCCATTCCTTAGCCCATCTTCTCTCAATTCTCAGTATGTGCACTTTGCACTGATTTTTGGTCTTTTTTGCCATGAGTTGCTTCATCTGGTGTGCAATAATCAGCATAGATATAATAGGGAATCTCAAAAGCAGTGTTAGTTTTTGGTCTCTTGCCTCCCTTCTGGGGTCTCTTTCCTTCAGCCATTTTCTTCACTTGAAGATTTTGAACAATAGATGTTTCTGAGGAAGTGTGTAACTTTTCTTCGAGGATTGCTGCAAATGAGTTAAGTTGATGAGAACCTAGAGATTCAAGAGTAGAAATTTGTACCTGTGAACAGAGTATAGGTGCGAAGAATTTGGGGAGGTCATATGTGTTCTCAGAATTTTTTCAAGAGTATCAAGTTTGAGGAATTTGACAATGGGAATCTTGAAGAATTTCACCAAGCGTTCTTGTCTTCATTTCTATAGTTGTATAGATTAGAAATGCACAAAATTGATGAATCTTGAAGAGAAACACAACTTACAGAAGCAAATCAAGAAGATAATTACTTAGGTGTTTAAGGAGTGGAAAGTTGAAGAATAAACACCTTTTTAGGTAATTGTGGAAATCATGAGAATCAAAGGAGGGTAGTAAAATTAGTTTTTAATTACCCTGGATGAGGAACATGACGAAATGAGAGTAGAGCTGGAGAAGTTCTTCCGTTCAGATCTCCTGCGCCCTAACTTGGCGGCGAGAAACAGTTACGGTGGCGGCGGAGTGAAGTTTTACACGGCCGGCGTGAGTACAACGTCAACGAGGTGGAGGTTGTGAAGATCTTTCTCACAGACGATGATGGAGAGTAGCGATGGTGTTAGGTCTGAGTGCTTGAGCGAGGGAGAGGTCGAGCGGAGTAAATGAAGTAATAGGAAGGGAAGGGGTATTTATAGCCACGGTGAAAAACTGCCCGTCCGAAGAATTTGGACGAACATGGCCCTGCCCTTTGCTATCCTAGTGACATGTGTCACCCATGTTCTGAGGAGTGGAGACAGTGGAGGATTGTAGGTGATTAGTTTAATCCGTCTCGGGATGCGGAACGGTTTGAGCGGCAAAAGCCGAAAATTCAGATATAGAAATTTTTAACAGTCCATTCAAAAATAATTCAGTTGTCAAGGACACATTGAAGATTTTGAACGGGTTTCAAATAGAATGCACATAAAGAATTTGTGAATAGACTGGGTTGAGTTAAGCATAGAGGGGGAATGGGTCTGATCACACTCACTTAAAGGAAAAATAAAATTGAAGAATTAGCAATAAATGAATGTTGTCGAGGACATGAAAACTATATATCTTTACCTAATAATAAAGCACGGAACGAGTCCGTCGGGTTCACCGTCACAATACGCTTTCTTCTCATGTCATAATACGCTTTTGTGATTTGTATAGATAAAATTTCTTTATAAACGAGGTGGTACTAATAATTTGGGATGTCCTGACCCCACTACCACGGCGCCGCCGGGACTCCTCCCCCACTGCTTCCACGTAGGCGATGGTTCCCCAAACCCGCCGGCTTCTCCATCCTGGCGCACTCCACCATCGGTTAGCCCCGTCCGCCTTGCTCCCCCACCTCCTCCTATACAATCCCACACCCACATCTCATCCCCAACCCAGTACCCACGTAGATGCGGCGGCGGTGGTGGACGCTCAACAGCCTAAGAAAGCCAGATCGAGGACTCCTCCTTGGAGCCTCGTCCCGCTCATTGGTTCGTCTGCTCCACCCCGCCCCCGCTCACTTTGGTGACACGGCTGAGGGCGTAGCCAGCAAGGGTGACATCTAGGGGTGGCCGGGAAGTTGTTGGCGGGGGAGCTCTGGCTATTGACGCGTTAATGGGTGGTATCCATGAGCCACCAAGACAACCAGGAGAGTCTTCCTAGAGAGCGAGGACTCGGGCGACAGCAGTAGCCAGCGGCAACGAGCCCGATGGTCTTGCCTACCTCACCCACCTCGCCGATAAGTTCTCAGTGCGTACGTTGTGCACCCCCTTCTGCCTACCCCTTGCTGTTGCGGGCTTCCACCGTCTGCTCGTGTGACTTCCTTTTGTATTCACAGCCATGCTTTCCATAAATTGTGTTCGGCAGCTTGGCAGGTTAGATAGGTAGCTGGCTGCTACCATGTGAAACTACCCAAGTATTAATGCTTCTAAACCTCTAATCGGTATATGTTGGAGGAACATCTCTACAATCACATGTATTATAACTACTGAATTTGTTGTTACTACTGTATCAGCTTCTTCCAAGTAAATTGTTGGTTAACAATTATGATGTTGCTAGCAGCAGCTTCTTCCAAGTAAATTATTGGTTAGCAATTATGATGTTGCTAGCATGTCTGCTCAGAATCACAACGCATGATGACACCAACAAAAAATTGATATGTCATATGTCTGGCATGTTTGATCTTATTTTACTCCATGACTACAGGGCAAAACTAAAATCTATGATAACCTTGCTGACACCTTGCCATGTGCGCCATTATCAAGTCTGGTTCGAAGAAGGCAGTCGGTTTTTGTATTTTGCTCATTTGTTTTACACAAAATAGTAATCGGGTTAAATTAACTTACTGTGTTGGTGTATGCTGGAGCTGACAGACGAGAATGAAAATTAGTTGCTCTCCGTGGTTCACTTGCCGTTGTTCTCAGTCCATGAGACAGAGCTTCTGTCTTTCATAACTCGTAATAGGTCGATGTACTATCAGCTGCATCCGTCATCTACTTGTGCAGCTCTTGAGATACTTCAGGTACGACACGGTGGTCTACGTGTCCAAATGGCAGGGTTATATTTAACAATTATAGAAAGATGTAGAAAACATAACACACAATTTTCTTCCTGCATATATAGATTTACTTGATATTTTTAGTAACAAAATAATTTGGTATTCAGTGTTTACTTGAATATTTTAGAGTGATTTCTAGCAATGTTCATATCAGCACAAGTAACAGAGCAATGGACTGAGAGACATTCGCGTTCAATTAGTCATGGACAATATGTCGAGCCGTGGCGCCATCCAGCTGCAAGAGTCGCCCGCCCAGGACGGCAATGTCAGCAAGATGCTCTACGTAATGCTGACCTCCCCATCCTCTTGTTTGATCCTTTTTGTTGTGCTTTTTTAGCTGCTGATGGTTGGCGTACCATGTTGTGCGTGGAGGACAGAGTACAATGGGAAAGAGTACGACAATATTGTGAGATCAAGAGTTATGATTCATGAGGGAACAAATAATTTTCTTCATCTTTGTGTTGACGAGATGACGGCCTTCCTAAGGTAGCATTGTGTCCGATGGGGGCAGGGTTGCACCATGGGAAATTGTGAATGCAATTTGGGTTGGAAGAATACAATCAATGATGGATTGACACAGGCCTTTGTGGAGTTAAACATGAAAAATATTGATATTTTTCTAATACAGTTCCTGCATGATGATGTATCTTTCACCTTTGACAAAACTTTTGCATAAAAAGGCAGTGGCGTTGATGATGGGCAGGAATGGTGGTTGCGCTGTAGTGAAACCATGAGTGTTGTGGACAGTCCCTATAGACGATATAGGATGACGCCAACCATCATTACAAGTTTGCCGAATTTGAAATGTTAAGAGAAAGTGGCAATACAGATGAATCGC
Source organism: Secale cereale (assembly GCA_902687465.1). NCBI lineage: Eukaryota > Viridiplantae > Streptophyta > Magnoliopsida > Poales > Poaceae > Secale > Secale cereale. The sequence continues at coordinate 204,003,621 of LR738714.1, forward strand.
TAGGTGCGTGCGATGATTTGTTTAACCCATTGCAATGCCCGGGCATGGTCTTTGATATTTATTTTTGATTCTGATCCTAACCAGAATGTATTTATATGTTATGACAGAAAGTATGAGCTCATGAATGTCCTGAAATTTAGTAGTTCATGAAAATGGACGTGCCTTTTAGTGAAGGAACCAGAGGGGAGGATACGTAAGTGCTCAACTTACTTTAAATTTCGGTATCTTTTAACAAATAATTGTCGAACTTGTGCACTTCCCATGCCTGCTTATTCTGCTTCTCTATGTGCACCAGCTGTTAAAGAATTCGAGGAAGAGACTAAAAGTCTGTTTTATTCATGTGTGCCGACAGGAAGATAATTAGAGGAAGAGATTAAAAGGCATATAAATGAGTATTCTGATTCTGGTGTAAGAACGTTTGTTCTTGTATACCTTATCTTCCATGAGAAAGAGTATATGTGATTGATGAATAGTTCAGCACTGCCAAACCATCTGGACACGCAGAGGCAGGCTAATCTATGGCATTCTGTCATTTTATACAATCATGTTTGCTTCATGCATGATCAATCCACATCATTTTTCCCATATGAAATCCCTTTAAATCAAAGTGGTTCTATAAATCTGTGTTTTCTCAAACTTGACTACTCCTTAACTTGTAATCTGAAATAAGAGTCTGTGGCGCACGATGCTGAAGTTTAGACCTTGGCCATCAGGAAGAAGTCGTGCGGTGTGACATTATGAGAATTGCTAAGCAGACTCCTCTCCAGCAGACTCCTCTCCAGGTGGTACGTTCCTGTGACATTATGAGAATGATACTACAATATCTTCGGCTTTATAATTTGACTCATGTTGAGTTTTCAAATGGATGTCTTCTTGTTTGCGCAAAGCTTGTCACGAGATTGTGCTTGCGGGCATCAAGCTATGGGCTTGCTAGAAAAAGATATGAAGGTGTGTTTGGTGCTTATAGGAGGCCCAGAAGATGATTATATGTACTACTTTGTTTTATTCTTTGTATTTATCTGTATATTACTGAACAGATCTAGAGCATATCCATTGCATTATGTGGTATCTGTGTGTGTTCACTACATTTTTTTTGTATATTGATAAACAAGGAAATACACTGTCAGAGTGGGTCAGTTTGTATATATAGCAATATAGGCATAAGAACCATTTAAATTTTATCATATGTCACATCTACTCACTTTTCATGTAATTATCTATAACACCTTTTCGAATCTTGCATCCACTAAGGTTTGATAGTTCATTCATGAGTGTTTTAAGTTTTGTGGCAGAATAAACACATTGGTCGATCGATGATGTCTTGTGAAAATTTTAAAGATATATTGACAAGATTGCATTTGTCAAATACTCGAAAAAGGATTTTCTATGGGAAGGTTGATCTTTGTTTTCTGTGCCCTATTTTCATACCTAGATTTTTCTTTTGTTATTTATTAGTTACTTTGTTCACAAAATGTACCTTTGTCTCTAAGTTCCTTTACATGTAAAAGTTGAAATGAGGAGGAAGAGAATCAAGAGATAGCTAATCTGTTTTTTTAACTAAGAAATAAAATAAAATAGACCAATCATCTCCTCCTTCAAAATATACCTACAAGTATTGTAGCTTACAAGTACTCTTTGAGTTTTCAATATCGGCGTGGTGCTTGTCACTTATTGGAAAGAGGAAGGAAGACGCAATCTGTTCATCTAAGTATATGTTAGGCACGAGGAATTCTAGAATATACCTAGAAGTCGACGATGAGGAATTCTAAAATCATAGGTTAGACATTCTTAGTGTTTATACTACTAGAACATGTATGCCTTGCTGCAACGCACATACATTAGTTTATATATCCAATAATTGCACATCAACCAGTGGCTACACGCACTCAATACTCATTGTGATAAATGGTTAATACTTTTTTTGAGGAGATGATAAGTGGTTAATACATAGTTTTATTATCCCGTTGCAACGCACGGGCCTTTTACTAGTATATTTTTATATAGCCACTAAAGAACTCCACTGAATAGTTGAAGAAATTGCAAATTTTGAGGAATTAGCAAAAATGAAGAAAAACTCAAATTTCAACTTTGGTTGGTGGTGTGACCCACCGTATAAGAATGATTATTTCAGACACCGCATACAATTGTGGTAGGGCTCTAAGAATCAATTTATTCATTAATTTCTTCACACTTAGAGGGTCAGTCTTCATCGATTGAAGAAAAACGTTACTTCGTGTGTTGCACATCTAAGTCATCAATTTTGCATAAGTGATAGGATGTGTGTCCTTTCAAAGAACATTTGAAGATTCTAAGATATTTAGCTAACACTGCAACTTGCAAAATCTCTTTTCATCCAAGGGCTTTGTGAAGATATCTGCCAGCTGTTCTTCAGTCTTCACGTGGTAGATGGAGATGTCGCCCTTGAACACATCGCCATGAAGAAAATGATGACGAATCTGGATGTGCTTTGTCTTCGAGTGCTGAACTGGGTTGTGAGCAATCTTGATGGCACTCTCATTGTCACAGTAGAGAGGCACATTCTTCATGTTGATGTCGTAGTCCTTGAGGGTTTCTTTCATCCATAGCAATTGAGCACAACAAGAACCAGCAGCAATGTACTCAGCTTCAGCAGTAGAGAGTGATACGCTATTCTACTTCTTCGAGGACCAACATACTAAGGATCATGCGAGGAAATGGCATGCGCTTGATGTAGACTTGCGATCCACTCGATCAACAGCATAGTCAGAGTCAGAATATCCAATGAGATCAAAATAGGAGCCTTTGGGATACCATTATCCAAGTGTTGGTGTGTGAGCTAGATATCGGAGAATATGCTTCACATCCTTATGGTGTGATTCCTTTCGTGTAGCTTGAAATCAGGAACACATGCAAACACTAAGCACAATATCTGGGCTAGATGCACATAGGTGCAATAAAGAGCCAATCATGGAACGGTATACCTTTTGATCGAAGTCTTCACCATTTTCATCGGTGCATAGAAGGCCATTCGTGGGCATAGGGAATTTGAAGCCTTAGCAATCTTGCATGCCGAATTTCCTCTGACATCCTTGAGGTATTTCTCTTGAGATATGAAGATCCCATTCTATTGTTGACGAATTTGAAAACCTAAGAAGAATTTCAATTCTCCCATCATAGACATTTGATATCCTTCACTCATAATGTAGGCGAATTCGTCACTGTGACGTTTGTCAGTGCATCCAAAGATAATATGATCCACATATATTCCACATATATTTGGCACACGAACAATTCATCATCATATTATTTGGTGAAAAGATTTGCGTCAAGTGAAGTGGATTTGAAGCCTTTCTTCATGATGAATAAATTCAAAGTATCATACCATGCCCAAGGGGCCTGCTTGAGGCCATAGAGGGCCTTATTGAGCCTGAAGACTTTGTCAGGATGCTTAGGATCTTCAAAACCTATGGTTTCGGCAACATATACCTCTTCCTCAAGCTTACCATTGAGGAATGCACTTTTCACATTCATTTGATATAAGATGATATTATGATGGTTAGCATAAGCAAGCAATATGTGAATAGCTTCAAGTCTATCAATAGGTGCAAAAGTTTCATCTAAGTCAATTCCCTCAACCTGTGTGTAGTTCTGAGCTACAAGACGAGCCTTGTTCCTCACCACTACGCCATTTTCGTCTTGCTTGTTGTGATAGATCCACTTGGTACCTATGACATTGTGCATGGGAGAATCTGGTCGCTTGACAAGTTCCCACACATTGTTGAGCTCGAAGTGATTCATTTCGTCTTGCATAGCTTGAATCCACTCAGGCTCCAGAAATGCCTCATCAACTTTGGTGGGTTCTCTGATAGAGACAAAAGCAAAGTGCCCACAAAAGTTAGACAAGTGTGAAGCTTTTGAGCATGTGAGGGGACCTGGTGCTCTGATGTCATCGATGATTTTCTCAATCTGCACTTCTTTTGCCACTCAAGGATGAGTAGGTTGATGACTTATGTTCGGCTAAGCATTTTCTTCAGCAACAGTTTCTTCTAGAGCACTAGTATGATTTTCTTCATGGTATGGAATGATTTCTTCAACGGGTTCTTCAGTGGGGATGTTATCTTTAGTAGCCTTGAATTTAATGGATTCCCTAGGAGGTATTTCACCAGTCAAAAGAAGCAGGCGCTCTCTTTGCGAGCCATTAGTTTCTTCGAACCACACATTTACAGTTTCAACAACCTTGTGATGATGGATGTTGAAGACTCTGTAGGTGTGCGAGTCCTTTCCATAACCAAGTATAAAACCTTCATGTGCTTTCAGTGCAAAATTAGAACTGCGATGAGGATCTCTGATCCAACATTTAGCATCGAAGACTTTGAAATAACTCACATTGGGTTTCTTGTCAGTGAGGTGTTCATAAGAGGTTTTCTTGAGGAGTTTGTGGAGATATACCCTATTAATGATGTGGCACGTAGTATCAATAGCCCCAGGCCAGAAATGAACAGGCGTCTTGTATTCATCAAGCATAGTGCGAGCCATCTCAACAAGAGTCCTGTTCTTGCGCTCCACGACACCATTCCGCTGGGGTGTGTAAGGGGGCAGACAGCTCATGGGTAATACCAAGTTCATCAAGATAGTCATTAAGACCAGTGTTCTTGAGCTCAGTCCCATTGTCACTCTGGATATGCTTGATCTTCACACTGAAATTCATAGAGGACCTTGAGGAAAATTGCTTGAATATTTCCTGTGCCTAATGTTTAAATGTGATGAGATACACCCACGTGTAATGAGAATAGTCATCAACGATAACAAAGCCATATAGAGATGCTGCATTTGTTAGTGTTTAATAATGAGTGGGGCCTAAGAGGTCCATGTGAAGCAATTCAAAAGGACAAGTGGTACTCATGATAGTCTTCGAGGGATGCTTGAATTTGGTCATCTTTCCAGCTTCGCAAGCCCCACAAAGATGATCTTTTTGGAATTTGACACCCTCAATGCCAATGATGTGCTTCTTCTTCACAAGAGTGTGCAAGTTCCTCATGCCAGCATGACCGAGTCATCAATGCCATAGCCATCCTTCTCCAACTTTTGCGAGTAGACATGTAGCAGGTTGTGGTCCTGTAGAGAAATCAACAATATACATGTCTCCTCTCCTAAAGCCTTCGAAGACTTTGGAATTGTCTGATTCTAAGACTACAACACCGTGATATTTGCCAAAGACAACAAGCATATCAAGATCACAAAGCATTGAGACGAATATGAGCTTGAATCCAAGAGATTCGACAAGAATGACTTTGTCCATGTGTCAATCTTTTCAGATTGCAACCTTACCTAGACCCAATACCTTGCTTTTCCCTTTGTCAGCGTAGGTGATATGCTTCAGATGTGATGGAGATAGGGCAGAGTCCATCAATAAGTTCTTGTCACTAGTCATGTTATTTGTACATCCACTGTTGAGGACCCACTCAGTAGCTTTGAGAGATTCATCCTGTAGATGAATTAATGCATCTTACAAACTCATATGCTTCATAGAGAAGAATATGACATCAAATTCATCAGAATGAATTTCATCAACAAGAGAAATATATGTAGAAGTATAAGGACGTGAGAAATGAGTAAATCGTTTCTTCATGATTATCTTGTGTCCTTTCAAGCACACTCAGGTCTCCAGCAAATTCTTTAGACGTTTTAGTATGTCTGGAGACCTGACCCTACATAAGAGATTAGTTCTTTTTCTTCACCACCCACATCTGAAGGGGTGGAAAAGAGTTCATCATTCTGCGAGATCCATTTGAGAAGGGTGGCATTGAAGCCAGTGCACTTCGATTCACAGGAGAGGGGTTAGAGTATGAATATGAGTAAGCAGAGAAATTCTTCGAAGACTTATGAACATAATGATTTGAAGAATGATGCACATATTCATAACCCTTAGACTTTCCCTGCGGAACATAAATGTTAGTACGATGATGATCATATGAGGATTTCGATCCATATGTGGAATTTGATCTAGTTGAGGAATTTGGTCCAAACAAGGACTTGGATCCATATGAATATTTTGATCCATATGATAAATTTGACCTGGGTTTCCTGTTCTTCACGGGTGGTGTCATCAGAACATTCACATGAAGATTTTCAAGATACCTTTTGGGAACACATGTTTTCTTCATAGGGGACCATTCCTGCAGTTAGTTCCAACATATCTAGCAAATACTTCACCATTTTGTTTTTTGAAAAAGTTATAGCTGGAGTCAAATGACTCATCAGATGAATGTGAAGATTCACAAGTAAAGCCGGATAAGGTAGAGTTATCTACGGGAGGTCCTTTTGCAGCAACCCATGAGGTTCTAGGATACTGCTCTGGTTTCCAATAGGTCCCATCAGCATTTAGTTTCCTCACAACGGCAATACCCTCTTTCCTAGGGTTCCTGTTCCAAATCTGCTTTTTGAGCACATCACAAAGGATTTGATGCCTTTTGAGGCTTTTGTACATGTCTGTCACATACAATTCCTTCAACCCTACATTTTCGTCAGTAGCATCGGTGGTTTCCTCAGTTGAGGAAATTGTCACCACAGAATCATTTGAATAAATTGTAGTGATAGAAGCATTTGAACATTCAGCCATAGAATTTGTATTTTCACATTCAATACGTCTTAAGAGTGGTGCATCAAATTCTTCCTGAGCGGTACTGATTTGTTCAGCAAGCAATGCACCATCTTCCTTCTAAAGATCTTCATAACTCACCCTTAGCTTCTTAAGATCTTGCTTTCTTTGAAGAAATTCATAGGAAAGCTTCTCATGATCGGCTAAGAGAGTGTTATCATGACTTTGAAGGTTATCAAACTTAGACTGTAGTCGCTGAAGATTATCAGTCAGAGTTTCAGTTCGATCTGTTTCCTCACCCAACATTGCATAGCTTCTGTCTAGCAGATTTTGAACCTTTTCCAAAGCCTTTTCTTGTTTAATGGAAATCTTAGCAATTTTGGAATAGCTAGGCTTGTGGTTTACATCAAATTCATCTTCCCTAGATTCGGAGGAGGGATATTTGAGTACCTTGGCACCTTTTGCCATGAAGCAATAGGTGGGAGCGTAGTCATTGTTTCCATCGTCAGGAGTGTTGGGGAAGCAATTTTCCGCAGTTGTGAAGATGGGCTTGCTGATGAATGCAATAGCGAGAGCTAGGCTCGCCACACCAGATTCTGACTCCTCAAATTCCTCCTCTTCCTCATTTTCTTTAGATTCCGCTTCTGAGTCTATTTCCTTCCCAATGAATGCCTGAGCCTTTTTGGAACTATTCTTCTTGTGGAATGAAGACTCTGAAGATTTTGATGATGATGAGTACTTTGAAGATTTATTCTTTTTCTTCAAGTCGTCTGAATTGTCATCCTTGTATTTTCTTCTTCTTAGATTCCTTTGCCCACTAAGGACAATCAGTGATAAAGTGACCTTGTTTCTTGCATTTGTGGCAAGTCCTCTTCTTGTAATCGCGAGATGAGGAATCTGATCTCATGTCATCACCTATTGAAGATTTTCCAAAGCGACCATGCCTTGAGAACTTCTGAAATTTCCTCACAAGCATTGCTAGCTCCTGGCTTAATTCTTTAGGATAGCCAAGGCATCTATTAGAATATTCTCCTTCAAATGAGGAAACTGCATTGGCCTTCAGTGCCTGTGATCTTCCATAGCTGGGCCCGTAGAGATCTCTCTTCTCAGCTTGTTGGAACTCATGAGTGTTCAACCTTTCAAGGATATCATCGGGATCAAGTGACTTGTAGTCACCACCTTCCTGAATCATCAATGCTAGAGTGTCGAATGAGGAATCAAGTGATCTCAGCAATTTCTTCACCACCTCATGGTCGGTGATGTCAGTGGGACGAAGTTCTTGAAGCTCATTTGAGATGTACATGAGGCGATCGAAGGTTTGCTAAACATTTTTGTCGTCGAATCTGTTGAAGCGGTTGAAGAGATTGCGAAGAACATCAACTTAAGAGTCATGTTGAGTTGAGACTCCCCCGTTAATCATGGACAACCTATCCTAGATATGCTTTGCTGTCTCCAAAGCACTCACTCTGCCGTACATCCCTTTGCTTAGATGGCCACATATGATATTCTATGCTTGAGAGTCGAGTTGCTTGAATCTCTTCACATCAATAGCATTAATGGAAGGAGTGACGCAGGGAACGCCATTTTCCACAACGTATGAGAGATCGCTGTCAATTGCCTTAGGATGCATGCACATCTTATTCTTCCAGTAGGTGTAGTCTGTCCCATCGAAGGTGGGACACTCAGCTGGGACCTTGATCATGCCTGTAGTCAACATAAATAAAACTCCAGGTGGTTAAACCAAAATCACACAGAACAAGGGAGTACCTTGCTCTGATACCAATTGAAAGTGCGTTATATCGACTAGATGGTTGGTGAATAGGCGATTTTTACAATTTCGTCACTGAGGAAATTCTAAGTGAGGAATTTCCAAAGCAACGAACTACCAGCAGTAGAATAGATACTCAGGTGCATGCACAGCAAAGCCGTAGCATAGTCATCATGATGAAAAGAAGCATACACAGAACACAAGTAGCGTGTAAACTGGATAAGCATGCAGAAGACAAAATGACTGAAGAAATAGGATTGAGGAAATTAAGAAAGTCTTCAGTCAAAGTCTTCAAATAGTAAAGATCAAGTTCATCAACACATGAACGAGGAAATGAAAGGGTTGAGGAAATATAACCAGTACCTCCATGAAGACAATGATTTGATAGACCAGTTCCAACTGCTGTGACAGTTGAACATATGGTTAGGGCAGCTAGCTATTCAAACCCGAGGACACACAGTCCCAGACACACATTCCTCACCGTATTCCCCTTGAGTTGAGGTCACACAGTCCTCGCCCAATCACTCGTGGTAAGTGTTCAAGGTGACTTCCAAACCTTCACATACTTGGTCACCCGGTGATCCATAATTCCTCTTGGACGCTCTAGACCATTGACACCTAAACGTTTGGAAGATGCACAGTCTTTAAAGGTAACAAGCGTCGATTCCACACAGGAACAATCTCTTCAGTGATTGTCGGTGTCAAAACCGGTAGATCTCGGGTAGGGGGGCCCAAGCTATGCCTTTGGAGGATTGATCGTAATAGGAGGTTGGGGACACGATGTTTACCCAGGTTCAGGCCCTCTCGATCGAGGTAATACCCTACTTCCTGCTATATTAATATGGATGAATATGAATACAAGAGTTGATCTACCTCGAGATCATAATGGCTAAACCCTAAATTCTACCCTATGAGGATATTGTGATGTTGATGATTCCCCCTACAGACTAAACCTCCTGGCTTATATACACGCCAGTGAGGACCAATGGTTACAAGGATGACTTGGGGGGAAGTAATAGATACATCCGGACTCTACGCTTGCCTTTCTACGTACATAGGAGTCCTGACCGAATACGGGGGAGAGTCTGCTAGTTCTTCTTTTATGGCCCATCAATACAACCCAGCTTCATCGACCCGGATGCCTGAGGACCCCAGAATACAAGACTCCCTCAGTAGCCCCTGGACTTGCCTTCAAGGACGAGATCGTGTCCGGCTTCATGTCTTCGATCTTGCAAGGTTATTCCTCCTGGATGATAGTTCGGCTTCTTTTAATATTGTATTCTATTGATTCCTCGCCACTGTCGCCTTGGCTTCCCTGTGTCCAACGAATGCGAACCATCTGGGAAGTTTTACAAATACCCCCTTGACTATGTAGGGAAGGCACCTATATAATAGAATAGATCCCAGTTGCCTCTCCATTCCATTCCACCCGGAAGAAACCCTAGTGCCTGCAAAAAATCTTCAAACATTGCTAGCGCCCCAAGCCCTTCCTCGCGCCCTCATGGCCCTCGTGCTGGAGATTGGCAAAGCTATTCCGTAGCCCATGCGCATATGAGGACACTTCAAGCGCAGGGATATCTGCCTCCAGAGGATCTAGTCCCCGTTCAGGCTGGACTAACTTCTATTGACAATCAAGCCCTGGCAGAGAGCTTTCCCAACCCCTCCGATGGAGAGCGGGTATGTTTTGTTCCTTTCCTTCTAAGAGGCGTAGGTTTCCCGTCCACCCCTTGCTTAGGGGACTCCTGGAGTTCTAGGGTCTTCAATTGCACGACCTTACACTGGGGTCTATCCTGCATATCGCGGGTTTAGTCGCTTAATGCGAACTGTTCTTGGGATGCGATCCTCACTTTGAGCTGTGGTGAAAGTTCTTCTGCATTGTTCCTTGCTCAGAAAAGGGATCCATATTTGAAGTTGGGGGCGCCGAAGTATGGCACATAGCTGCGACCGGCTATCTGCCCGGTATTCCAAAGAAAGCATCCGAAGAGTGGCCTTCGGAGTGGTTTTATATTGAGGACGTTGCCCTGCCGGATCCAGTTCGGCAAGGCCTCCCCAAATATTCCAGTGCTTCGCCAAAGAAGCTTTTCAACTGGTGTCCCTGCAGTCCCTCGGAAGAAGAGAGAGCGGAGGTTAGGAGGCTGGCTGGCAAGATCAGATTGCTCGCCCGTTCAAGGCTGTCTATAATCGAAGTGATGGCTATTTCAATAAAGCGATGCGTGCAGCCGCTTCAAGCAAGAGGATTTCCAATGTGGCATTATAATGGCCTGAATGATGCCTCATGCTGCTTACGCCCGGGTCCGGATGACCCTGCTGCTCTAGCCATCATCTTGGAAGGTCTTTATAAGGGACATAACCAAGATTTTATTCGTTTGACGTGCCGGGAGGGATTTTCTATGTACAATCCTCCTGACTGGGTAAGTCTCTCTCAGGACCGCTATATTTTCCCATTCTTCTTGATTATGATGTACTGACCGAACTAAATTCATTTTTTCTCAACAGGAGTGGAGGAAGGTGATCGAGGAGATTAATAGTCCCGCCCCACAGCCAGAGGACCGATTCCATAATGCGGGCCCCGGATATGATGAAGATCCGGACATAGGCATAGAGTTAGAAGAGGGAGTCTTCTATCAAGCTTACCGTGAGGGCACCCTGGTGGCTATTGTAGCTGATTACCAAGGCCTCATACCTTCTTCCCACGTAAGTTCCTAGGACATATCTCATCAAAGAGAATTATTCCTAGCGTGCCTTACCCGCCGTATTTTATCATACTAAACAGGGACGGCGCTCCTCACGCCGAACTGTGCAAAGACCGTCATCCCAGAGGGTGACGCCTGCATCGAGTGAGGCCTCGAAGCGAAAGAGGACTGCGAACACCAGCGAACCTTCAAAGAGGTATGTTTGTTTGGACACACGCTGGGTGGTAAAGTCGGTATTATAACTTTCCGCTTTGTTTTTCCTTTTAGGAGGTATACACACTGGACAGTTTCCGGAAATCTTGCAGACAAAGCTCCAGCCAATCCGGCATCCGGCCCGTCAAGGGTTAATGTGGATTCTATGTCGGATTGTCCCCTCTAGGAGGATTCGAATGGAATGTCAGTTACTAATCCCAAAGTGGAGGTTGCGATGGTTCACTAGCGGCTGAAAGCAGCAATGTGTGACCTAGCCTTTTCTGAGGAGGCATTTAATGCCCTTAGCTCTGCAGAAGTCTATATCCGAGAAGCTCAAGACGGACTCTCTGGAGCCACTCACCGGCTTTCAAAAGATATGCGGGTAAGTGTACATTTTGATGTTCCCATGCCAGTAGCCCCCCGAGACTTAAAGCAGTTGGTACAGCTCATTTGAAGATCGTTGTGTTTTTGTAGGTGCTTCAAGAAAAGAATAACTCCTTATACAAGGAGCTAGAGGAGTGCCGGACCCAGCTTGCCGAATTGGAAAAATCCGGAAAGGATGTTGGTGGTAAGAACAATGGTGTCCGTACAATATGATATTTGCACTAATCACTGAGTCATTAAGTACATACTAGTTGTAATACAGCTACAGGGTCGACCAACCAAATGTAAAGGGAGCTAAGGGCTGCTTTGGCGGACAAGAAATTTTCCGAAGGGGAAACAGCTGCTGGCAAACGCGTATTAACGGAAGCCATCGATAAAAGAAACCAAGCACAGGATAAAAATGTTAGGCTGGAACAGGAGCTAAAGAATTTAAGAGCCAAACTCTCAAGCGCCTTGGAAGAGAACCGGAGGCTAAAAGGCGGCATGTTCAGTATGTCCCTTATACCTAGCTCTCCTTATAGTCCCTTGTTTTAGAAGTTTTTAATAAAAAAATTCTTGTAGGTTTGTCAACTGGGGAGCCAGAAGGGGGAGTGTCCAGTTTTTAGGGTGACGTGCTGCAAGAGCTTTCCAAGGTCAACGAGCGAGCTCGGATGGCCATGAATAATATGGCCAAGGCATTATGGCCAGGATATTCGCCTTTAGAAACTATTGAGGACTTGGTGGACTTGTTCAAAGGGGCTTGATGCCGATTCGAACTGTGGAAAGAATCAGCATGTCGGATGGGTGCTCGAGAAGCCTGGGCCATGGTGAAGACACGCTACACTCGTCTTGATCCAAATCATATGGCCTGTGTGGGACTTCGAGGGTCCGATGGACAAGAAATTCCTCTGCATTTGGTATATGACCAAGTAGAGACAGCTGCCATGTTTTCCCAACAGGACTGTAGACTAGACAGCCTGATAGAGGGAATAGAGGAAGATTACTCGTTTGATTCTATGTATTTAATGTACTTTTACCATCAAGCTTATATCTAGCCGAATTTATAAAAATGTTGTCATGGCCGACCTTTTGCTTTAACCTCCATAAACCCAAAGGCTGGAGTGTTTCCGAATACTATATATGTGGTAAACATGTGATATGTTCGGAAACCAGGCAATCCGGTCATAATTGCTTAAATAGAAAAACTATTTTCAGGGAGTTATGGTATATTACTGTTCAACGTAAGAAAAATCTTCTAGAGAGAATAGTTCCGTTGGGGGTTCCTTTCCCTGGGTCAGCATGCATACATATGCGGCCCTAGGCTTTTGATCCCGTTAAAAGGAAGTTAGGATGCCATATCCTATGGTAGTTTAAAATACACGCCTTAAAAAGAGATATGTCGTGTATCCGCCGACCGATTATTCCCTTAAGAGCGCTAGCTTTCAGCTTCACCCAGTATGAGGTGCATGTCCGGATTACCCGGCTGTAACAATCGCAGAGGTGCTCCCTTTACGCCCTAGCCGAACAATCGGAAACGTAGGGGTAAGCATAGGAGCCAGGCAACCCAGCATGGCCAGAACTTAAGTCATATTGGTGCATATAATGGCAAGGAAGGACTGTCAAAAACAGACGACAATTTTAAACAAGAAGCTTTATTGGTAATGGGCTTCGTTAAAGAAGGCTCCAAGTATTTTTGAGGTAGATACATTCAAAGATGTACTTATCCTTTGGCAGTTTGAGCGAGCCGAATACTTGCCATTGAGAGAAAAAGTAAAAAGGAGGAGAAAGAGAAAAATAAAAGATAAAAGATAAGACCTAACTTAAATGGAGGAAAAAAGTTGCTACCGAGCTATCCATAAAATCTTCGGAGCCTGGCAGCATTCCACGGGTTCGGCTCAAGGCGGTTGTCATGTGCATTCTGAAGGCGATAGGCTCCACCAGTGAGTACTTCTCCAATAATGAAGGGGCCCTCCCATTTTGGTTTGATCTTGTCGTTCTTCTTCTCCGGGCGGCATGAAACGAGTTCGCCGATGTTGTATGTCTTGGCCCGCACCTCTCTGCTCTGGTATCGCCTGGCCTATTGTTGATAAAATGCGGAACGGGCTTGCATTGTATCACGCTCATCTTCAAGTATATCTAGGTCTTCCTACCGATCTAGCTCGGCTTCTCTCTCCTCGTACATGCGCACTCGAGGTGAGTCATGAATAATGTCACAGGGCAGAACGACCTCTACGCCGTACACCATGAAAAAAGGTGTGTATCCGGTCGTCCGATTAGGTGTTGTCAGCAGCCCCCAGAGTACGGAGTCAAGCTCTTCGACCCAGTGTTTATCAGACTCCCGTAGGGAGCGCACTAGTCGGGGTTTAATGCTGCTCATTATTAGACCATTGGCTCTTTCGACTGGACCATTTGTTTGAGGATGGCACACAGAAGCGTAATCAAGTTTAATACCTAACTTTGCGCACCAATTTTTTACCTCGTCAGCTGTGAAGTTGGTGCCATTATCTATGATAATACTGTGCGGAACACCATAATGGTGTACTACGCCGGATATAAAATCTATCACAGGCCCTGCCTCAGCTATTTTTACTGGCTTGACTTCTATCCATTTAGTGAATTTATCCACCATCACCAGCAAGTATTTATTTTTGTGGCTTCCCCCTTTAAGGGGTCCTACCATATCAAGCCCCCATACTGCAAAAGGCCAAGTAATGGGGATTGTTCTCAGACTGGTGGGAGGCATGTGACTTTGATTTGGAAAGAGTTGGCAGCCAACGCAGTGTTGGACTAGGGTCTGGGCATCTGCTTGGGCAGTTGGCCAGAAGAAGCCATCTCGAAAAGCTTTTCCTACGAGCGCTTGGGCTGCGGCGTGATGGCCGCCCATTCCAGCGTGTATTTTAGTGTGAATTTGCCTTCCCTCCTCTTCGGAGATGCAATGTTGTAGAACGCCAGTAGTACTTTTCTTATATAGTTCACCTTCTTGAACTTTGTAGGCTTTAGAATGCCAGACTACGAGGCGGGCCTCATTTTGGTCATCGGGGAGCTCCTGCCTTTTAAGGTAGGCTAGGAGGGGATCTTTCCAGGGGGCTATGACAACCATGATTTCCAGAGTCGAAGGAGTTATCTCCATGTCGGGGTCTCCGATGACGTCTTGGTTAAGTTTGGCTGGGGGTGTATTCGGATCCGAATTCGTATCACCGCCCACGTCCTGCCATGTTACTGATGGCTTAAATAGCCTTTCCACAAAGGTGTTAGGCGGGACGGTTAGCACCCATACGATCGAGTACGTCAGCGGCCTGGTTATTATCCTGGGCCACATGATGGAATTCCAACCCCTCAAATCTAGTTGACATTTTCAATATAGCTTTGCAATAAGCAGCCATTTTTGAATCCATCGCATCATTATCTCCATTAGTTAGGGAGATAGTGATGTTTGAGTCTCCACGTACCTTGAGGCGTTGTATGCCCATGGATACAGCTAGGCAGAGACCATGCAATGGGCCTCGTATTCGGCCACATTGTTTGTGCCCGTATACATAATTTGTAGGACGTACCGGACTGTATCCCTAGTTGGATATATCAATATTACACCGACCCCTAATCCGGCTAGCATTTTTGAACCATCGAAGTACATTGTCCTGTGGGAGTATGAGCCGTATTCTTTAGGGAGTTCGGCTTCGGTCCATTCTGCGACAAAGTTAGCCAACACTTGTGATTTAATAGTCCGGCGGGACTTGTAAGATATTTCGATCGGTAAGAGCTTGATGGCCCATTTGGCTATGCATCCAGTGGCGTCTTTATTGTTAATAATATCATTGAGTGGTACCTCGGATGCCACTGTGATCGAACACTCTTGAAAGTAGTGTCAAAGTTTCCGAGATGACATGAATACCGCATAGGCAATTTTCTGATAGTGGCGGTACCGTGATTTGCACGGTGTTAGAACCTCGGATACGTGGTATACGGGTTTTTGCACGGGGAATTTACACGGGTTTTTGCACGGGGTTTTTGCACGACACTCACTACCTGGTGAGTGGCTGATATGTACAGTAGCATAGGTTCGCCAACACCTGGAGTGGCTAGGATTGGGTTGCTCGCTAGTAGAGTTTTTATTTCTTCCAATCCAGCTGTATCCGCGTCCGTCCATTCGAACTTGTCAGTGCGTCGTAGCAATCGATAAATTGGCAATGCTTTTTCTCCTATCCTAGATATAAAGCGGCTTAGGGCCGCTATGCAGCCCGCTAGTTTTTGCACTTGCTTGAGGTCGTTTGGTGTTTTGAGCTCTGAAAAGGCCCGGATTTTAGCTGGGTTAGCTTCGATTCCTCTGGGATACGATGAACCCTAGTAGTTTTCCGTCTGGAACGCCAAAAACACATTTTTACGGATTGAGCCTTATGTCATATTCTTGAAGGTTGGCAAATGTAGGGCGGCGATCTTCCACCAAAGTCTCGACGTGTTTGGTCTTAACGACTACGTCGTCAACATATGCCTCCACTGTCTTGACAATTTGTTTTTCTAAGCATGTTTGAATCATTCGTTGATATGTGGCGCCAGCGTGTTTAAGTTCAAAGGGCATAGTGTTGAAACAGAAAGGACCGTACGGGGTGATAAATGTCGTTGCGGCCTAATCGGATTCCTTCATCTTTATCTGATGGTATCTGGAGTAATCATCAAGGAAGCACAAGGAGTCGTGTAGGGCCGTTGCATCGATAATTTGATCAATGCAGGGCAAAGGAAAGGGATCCTTAGGGCAGGCCTTATTTAGGTCTGTAAAGTTGACGCAGAGGCACCATGATTTATCCTTCTTCAACACCATGACTAAGTTAGCTAGCCAATCCGGGTGTTTACTTTCTCTGATGAATCCGGCTTCCAATATCTTGGCTAGCTCTTCTCCCATTGCTTGTCTTTTGGGTTCGGAAAACCGTCGCAACAACTGCTTGACTGGTTTGAACCCTTTGATAATATTGAGGCTGTGTTCGGCCAGCCTGCGTGGGATTCCCAGCATATTTGAAGGGTGCCACGCGAATATATCCCAATTTTCTTGAAGGAATGCGGGTAACGCGCTGTCTACCGCCGAATCTAGCTGTGCCCCAATAGACGCTCTCTTGTTAGGGTTCGTTGGGTGCACTTGGAATTTTATGATTTCATTTGCTAGCTTGAAGGAGGTAGATTTCGGTCTTTTGGCGAGTATTAAATCGTCCTTTTCCATCGTTGATCGTCAGGTAGTTAATTCTTCGGCCGCGAGGGCTTCGGATAATGCCTCTAAGGCTAAGGATGACGTCTTGTTCTCAGCGTGGAGCACTCTATCATGATCACTTGTTAATGTGATCACTCCATTGGGCCCTGGCATTTTAAGCTTCAGGTACCCGTAATGGGGTATAGCTTGAAAGCGTGAAAAAACGTCCCATCCTAGAAGGGCCTGGTATCCGCTATGAAAGGGAACAATGTGGAAGAGTAGTTCCTCCGACCTGTAGTTATCGGATGTGCCTAATACTACATCGAACATAGTACTTCCCAAACACCGGGCTTCGCGGCTAGGTATAATTCCTCTAAAGGTTGTGTTAGTGTGCTCAATGCGGGATTTGTCGACCTACATTTTTGCAAGACTTTCCTCATATATGAGGTTTAGTCCGATTCCTCCATCCATAAGTACTTTAGTGAGGCGAAAATCGTCCACTATTGGGTCTCGTACAAGAGCTGCGGTTTCTCTGATCGGTCGGACTTGGGGTGCGTCTTCGGCGGAAAAACTAATTGCCGTGTCGCTCCATGGGCTTGCAGAGCTGATTTGGTAGACCTCAGCAAGTTCGCGATTCTCTCTCTTGTGTCGGCTATTTGAGGATAACGTCTCGAAGATAGTAAAGATAACGACGTCTTTCTCCCCTGAAAAGGCGGTGGCAAGGATTGTCGCAGCGCTCTTAGCTACCTACCGGAGTACCCAACATGTTCTAAGGCCGTGGTTTGGGATATTGTCTGGGGCTGTGTGTATTTGGCAAGGTTTATCGAGCAGTTCGTCCAGTACGGAACTGCTTCTTAAAAAAGGTTTATTCTTCTTGCCAATAGGTGTATTATCGGATGACCTGCTAGAGTATGTCTGTTTAGCCTTGAGATTGTGTTGTCTGAATACAGACTGTTCGAGAGGTATGTTCTGGGCTTTCCAAGTGTTTTCCATCGCGTTGTACTTTTGTACTAAATGCGATAGCTCTGTGAAACTAAGAACGCGACGTCGATTGAGGGCATTCAAGACTCCCTCGTCCGTGGAGTTGTGGTAAAATAAGGAGACCGCCTCTTCGTCGCAGCAGTCTTTAATCTTGTTCCTGACGAGCAGGAATCTGACCAAGAAGTGGTTGACCGTTTCCTCAGGCTGCTGCTGTGTGTTCGCGAGATTATCTATGTCCGGGAATCCGGATTTACTTGGAGAGTTTTTCCGAGGGGTGGGTGGGTGTTGGTAATTTTGAGGCTCGACATAAAGTGGTATTCGGTGTTTTGACAACCTCCGATGTGGACGATCCGAGCTCAATGGGATCTGAATGTTCCGGGAGCCTAGCGCCGTTCTCCGAGCTCGAAAAACATGAAGTGCCTCCCGTCAGGGGCGTGTTTTGCTCGGTGGGTTTGGAGATCCGAACTGTGATGGTCTCCGTCGAGTCTCTTCGGCTCCGTCCTCAACTGCTACCACTAGATGAGTGATCGGGATAGGATCGATCTCATCATGAACGGATTTAGCTCCGATCTGTTCTCCTGGCGATGAAAGCCCCAAGGCGGCGATGCAATCTAGCAGCTCGTTTAAAGGCGAGAGATCTGCTGAGGTGCCTGAGTCAACGTAAGGATGGTGCTCGATGACCGCAGGGAGTGCGGGTGACCCTAAGGCCGCGCGGGCGCATACGGCGAAACCACCGAGCTAGAGAATCTAGCCAATGGCTAAGTTGTTTCCGCTGATGACAAGATGAGACATCGATCGCTCATCGTGAGTGCACAACCGAGCTCTCAATGAAAGCACCATTGTCGGTGTCAAAACTGGCAGATCTCAGGTAGGGGGGCCCAAGCTATGTGTTTAGAGGATCGATGGTAACAGGAGGCTGGGGACACGATGTTTACCCAGGTTCAGGCCCTCTCGATCGAGGTAATACCCTACTTCCTGCTATATTAATATGGATGAATATGAATACAAGAGTTGATCTACCTCGAGATCGTAATGGCTAAACCCTAAAGTCTAGCCTATGAGGATATTGTGATGTTGATGATTCCCCCTACAGACTAAACCTCCTGGCTTATATACACGCCAGAGAGGACCTAGGGTTACAAGGATGACTTGGGGAGGAAGTAATAGATACATCTGGACTCTACGCTTGCCTTTCTACGTACATAGGAGTCCTGACCAAATACGGGGGAGAGTCTTCTGCTTCTTCTTTTATGGCCCATCAATACGACCCAGCTTCATCGACCCAGATGCCTGAGGACCCCTGAATACAGGACTCCCTAATTGATGCTCAACTACTTTGGGTTTTAGGTGTTGGGGTTTTGGGTTTTTCCTCACTTGATGATTTGCACTCAAAGTCCTCAGAGGATGGGTTGCTCTAAAAGACAAGTGTCAGTTTCTCTCGGAGCAGCCAACCAACTAGTGGTTGAGGAGGGCGGCTATTTATAGACTAGGGAGCAGCCCGACATGATAAGACATAAATGCCCTTCAATGGTATTACCGTTAGGTGGGTAGTATATTTTGGGACAGGCTGGCGCGTAGCACAACAACGGTCGAAAATTTGAGCTCTCAAATTCCTCAGGGCTATCATGTTCCTCACATGTAGGCAATCCACACTGGCAAATTTCTAACTCCCCAGTCAGAACAAATTCCTCAGAGACCAGAAGATCTTGGTCTCTGTCACTGAAGAAATTTACTGAACTATATGAGATTTCCAAAGGCTTTACTTGAAAGGATTTGGTAGTGTGGGCTTTGAGATGAGCATCACTTGGAAGGTGTTTCCTTAGTTTTACCTCGACCCCCTTTAATAGTACGGTGTTTCCTATGACTCAAGAAAGAGAAAATGAAACTACGGAAACAAAAGTCTTCACGCTTCATAATCCTCGCATTAATATCCAAGTCTTCAAGGTCACACCAATTTCCTCATTTTCAAAGTCTTCAAGAAAACCAAAGTATTCAACTGAAGAAATTCATTTTTAGGGGTCGACTTTCTTCATAAATATCAAACTCCTCATAGACTTATAGAACCAATGTACACTCAAAAACACATAATTCCCTTAACCTATATTGGTCGTACTATTTGTGCACCAATAACGGACCGCAATATTGGCCATAAACGGGCTAAAATGGGAATCACTTATTTATGGGCCCGACCATAACGGGCCATTAATAGACCAATTTGTATCACGGGCTTTATTCTATCGACACGCATAATGGGTCGTTAATGGTCCAGAATATAGATGCTACGGAAATGACCCAATGGTATAATGGGCCACAAATAGGTCGACTTTAACAACGAGTTGTATTGGGCCCATGAGTGGAACATGCTAGAAACAGATCGTAAGTAACCAAGTGTTACAGCCCTAGATTTGCTTTTAGTTAGTTGCATCTGTGAGCATCCGTGCATCATGTTTAAATTCAAAAGAATTTGAACTGGGGATGTTCAAACCCTAGCACCAAATGAATTCAACTAGGTTCAAATAAAAACATTTTCAATGAACCCAAAATGCCTTCAGAAAAGTTCATCATTTTTGAATTGGCTAAAAACCTCTCCCAAAAATGGTGCACATATTTCTAGGACATTATGGATTTTTGAATTAATCCATATTTTATTTGAATTGGGGCATTTAAATTCTACAAATATTTTAAATGATCTAATAATTATGAAACTTGTTGAGGGCTGTTGGGAATATTCCAATATGTGCCCACAATTTATTTCAGGATTTATAAAAATGGTTTAGTATTTTTACTAAATCAAAACAAACTAAATAAAATAGAAAATAGAAACAGAAAAGAGAGAGGCACAA
Source organism: Secale cereale (assembly GCA_902687465.1). Classification (NCBI taxonomy): domain Eukaryota; kingdom Viridiplantae; phylum Streptophyta; class Magnoliopsida; order Poales; family Poaceae; genus Secale; species Secale cereale. The sequence continues at coordinate 204,024,214 of LR738714.1, forward strand.
GGAACTACCTGCGGCCCAGCTGGGCCAGCCCACCAGCGCTGTCGTCCTCCTGGCGCTAGTCGGCTAGGCGCGTGGCCGACGCCCGCGCACGCCCAGAGCGCCACTCCTCCAAGCGGCTTGCCTGCCACCCCAGCCAGCGCAACGCCGCGAGTCTTCTCCGCGGTGCCGTCAGGATCGATCCCGCCTCTCCATTCTCCCCCTCACTCTCTCCCTCGCCTCTCCCCGCCGTGGCCGACGCAGCCACGAGCTTGCTGCAGCCATAGCCGCGCCCACTGTGCTCCCCTCGCTGCCCTGTTGTGCCCACGAGCTCCCACTCTTCCCTATCTTTCTCCTCACCTAGCCGCCCGATGTCGGAAGCCCCAGCACGACGCCTGCACCGCCATTCCCCTCATCGGCCACCGAAGCTCGTTGCCGTCGATTTGCTGCCTGCGGTGCCTCCCCGAGCTCGCTGACCCTCTCGTCAGACTCCTCGTGAGCTCCTCTTCTCTTCCCCTCACTCCGTGCACTTGATTTCATCCCCGAGCTAGCTGCCCCGCCGGAACCGAGAGCTCATTGCCGCCGGCCATATCGCCGCCGTGCCTAGAGCTCATGCACATCACGTTCTAGCGCACCACCGTAGTCAGCCCGTCTCTTGGAGCCTAGAAAACCCTCCCGTTTCTCATGCCATGCTCCGTGGCGTTGTTTCGATTGATGCCAGAACTCCGGCCGCCACCGCGAGCTCGTTTTCGGCGAGCCCTGGCCACCCTTGCCCTCCCACGTGCCTCCCCTGGATGCGCGCGAGCAAGGGAGACCCTATGGTGCACTTGGCTTTACCGAAAACCGCCTGTAGCGCAACTCCGACGAGCGTTCACCGTCGCTTTGGTCGCCGCCGGCCAACTCCGGCAACTGCTGAAGTGGCGTCATTAGTTTAGGTGCTAACCACGTTTAGTTAGAGCCCAGAGCCACTAACATCGGGCCCTACATGAGGGTCAAACCCAGTCAGCATCGGGTATGACCGGGATTAACCCTTGGTCACTGACGAGTGGACCTCATTGGTTAGGTTTGACTCTAGGCGACCCTGTTGACTTGCTGACATCAGAGTGACGTCATGCTGACACAGTAAATGTTTTCTGGGATTTGAAATAAATCAGAAATGATTTATTTATTTCAGAAAATAGATAAAACTTCTAAAAATCATACAAAATAATCTATAACTCCAAATGAAATAATTTATATATGCAAAATGATGAGAAAAATATAATGTTTCCATCTACACTGGTTTCATGCACGATTAAACAACTTAACCTTGCTATTTAGATCAAAACATGTTAATGCAATATTTGAATCCATAACTTGAGGTTGAATTTTAACCCTTGGTTCAAATAAGCTCAAACCATTCTGTTCTAGTTGCATTAGCATAAACCACATCATATTGCCATGTAATGATCATGCATCATATTGTTGCATTGCATTGATTGTGTTCTTTCTCTGTTGCCGGTGTTTGTTCGCTCTCAGTAGACGCGGTTCCGACGATGAGATCGATGACACCGATGAAGAACTATATTATCTTCAGAAGTGCCAAGCAAACAAAACCCCATTGTTCATTCCGATACAATTCCACTCTCTCGCTCCTACTCTCTTTTATTGCATTAGGACAACAACGATTCATCTGTTACATGTTGCGGTAGTTGAACCCCTTTTCCTCTACATGACCTGTCATTGCCATAGTAAATAGATGAAACCCACTATCATGAGTAGGAGTTGTTTGATCCCTGATGTGCTTACTCATTCATGCTTGTTTGTCATGCCTGCTACTGCTTAGAGTTGAGTCAGGTCTGATTCAGCGAGGATGAATTGGAATGGTGATGAACATGTGCTACTGTGTGTGAGCTAAGTGTGTGAACACGATTTGGTAAAGGTAGAGGTGAGACGCCATGTAGGAGTACATGGTGGGTTGCCTCATTGAAACCCTCCCTAGGAACTGAGTTCCGTGTTTGTGATCCATGAACATCTACTACCATGCGTTGGGCCCGAAACCAATGGACCCTCTCGACTTATTAACCGCCCCTGTCCTTTGTCCGGGAGTTGCAAGTAGTTTTTGGTGTTTGTAGTATGCTGGAGGCCGTGTGCAGCGTTGACCCGAGGGGTGGGCAGTGATGCGGTAGGCACGTGGTACGGTGTATCGGGATGCCCTTTTGGTGCCTCGGGAACCCTGCACACATCGTTCGGGGCCGTATGTGGAAACCTCGGCCGGACTCCCTACAGATGGAACCTGAATAGGTGATAAACCTTGACTAAGGACTTCTATGGTTAGTCAGGTCGTGGCCGACACCCTCGCCAGGCTTCCGCTTGAATGTTGCTGAGATACATAACATGTACATGGCACTAAGTGGTGAGAGCGTGTTTGAAGAAGTACACCCCTGCAGGGTTAACATCATCTATTCGAATAGCCGCGTCCGCACTAAATGACCTCTGGGTTGCCTATACATTTCATAGACAAGTGAAAGTGGATAATCTAAAATGCGCAAGATAATAGTGAGTGCTATGGATGGCCTTCTCGTAGGGAGACGGGAGCGGATCCATAGTGGTTTATTGTTATGGTGAATATGTGGACTCGTGTGCGCCACCTCAAAAGAGTTACCAGCAGTCGTAGTACAGGATAGCCACTGAGTCAAAGCAGGCTTGCTGCTGTTAAACCCCACTACCCCTTTGTTGATACTGATGCAAATGTAGCTAGTTCCGATGTAAGTCTTGCTGAGTACAATTGTACTAACGTTTGCTTAATTTATGTTTTGAAGAGAGACTTCAGACTCACTAGTTGTTCCGCGTGGACTTCGACGTTTAGCTTGTTACCTCAGCTATGATCTTGTACCCTTGGGAGGGTCTGGTAGATAGTCAGGCTTGATAGCCTTCTTCCTTTTCAGATGTCTGTACTCAGACATGTTTATGCTTCTGTTGCCTGTATGCTCTGTATGTTGGATCATGTGACCCCTGTTTGTAATAAATGCTATGATGGCTCTTCTGGGCCTTTATCTATATGAGTTTTTGAGTTATGTTGTGATACATTGTTGTACATCACATACGTGTAACATGTATTGATATGTGTGGGATCCGACACCTAGTTGTTTACCCTTGGTAGCCTATCTTATGGGGAAATGCGTGCTAGTGCTTCCACTGAGCCTTGGTAGCTTGCTACTGCTCTGGAACACATGAATTGACTGGCATGTGTCCTTCCTTGCTCCTGTGTCTGTCCCCTATGGGGAAATGTGACGCGCTGTATACCGGAGTCCTGTTAGCTTGCTACAGCCCAACAACACTTGTTGGGTCGTGTATGCCTGTCCCTGTAATTTAGTGCCACTTTTGGTTTATAACTAGTCATGTCGGTCTGGGTTCTCTATCATAAGGATGCTAGCGACACTATCATATACGTGAGCCAAAATGCGCAAACGGTCCTGGGCCAGGTAAGGTGGCACCCGTGGGGATACTGTGCGTGAGATCGCAAAGTGATATGATGTGTTAAGTGCTAGATCAGTGTGACTTAGAATCAGGGTCCCGACAACTTTGGTATCAGAGCCTGACTGCCTGTAGGATTACCAAGCCAAACTGGTCAAAGTTGAGTCTATAAATTCTTTAGTTATATAAGGAAATTGATTATGGAAGGGAACGTAAGGCTCTTTTTACTTATTTACCTTATATCCTTCTGATCTGAATCAACCTCTTCTTTTCCACGGGTATGAAGAACTAGGCTTGTCATCTATTTTTTAGGATCACGTTAAAGGTGGATTCAACTCTCAGTTCATTTTCAAGTACTTCGGTTGGTTGAACAGTTAGTCTCAGAACTTTGACATTATGATGTTGAGTGGTTATGCTACCTTTTTGCATGAATATAAAAATCTTTTTGAGCTTTTTACAGCCGTTATGCTGTCCGAGTCGTCCCATGTTTCTAAACAATCTAGTGCATTTGTAAATCTTTCCTCCCTGTTCTGATGTCCTTTTAGGCCAGATTAACCACACTAACAAGTGTGTTGATGTAACCTTTTGCCTCGACATATATGTTGGAGCTATTATTATGACCCTAGGCATCTTAGAGAATCACCTAGCAATCAAGCCATGTTTTGTGTTCCCAGTGTGATGGTTCTGGCCATCATTCTCGAAAGCATCCCGTCATGCCATTTAGATGTTAGGTATTCTATTCCTTGGTTCTTGAACCCAAGATTCATGCTACTTACCTCATGTTGATAGTGTTTTCTCGTTGCTTTAGGATATTACTAACCTTGTGATATCCCTCGAGGTTCGTGGTATATCATTCTTCCAAATGTCGTGGACCATCCACGGCAGAAGTTATTTTGAACCAAAAGATCACAATAAGAGTACTCTCGAGGAGTTCTCAACTCTATGTTGTGAATCTTCCAATTCTACATTTCTGCATGGGTTATCTGGAAGAAATATGTTGGACTAGTTCGACATGCTAATCTATGCATCCACAACTCATAAAGTTATATGTTCCTTTGAGTTGTCTCTCTTTAGTTGTATTCTGACCCCCGTCTATTAGTTGATAGTCAGGAGTAGTTGTCCATTCGTGTTCATCGTTGCCTTTTACTTTTGTGGTCCATCAAGCCATTCTATTCTGGAATGATTAGGACAAACAAACTCCAGAACCTCATCCATTTCTAGGATTGGGTCATAGTAGTTGTGTTTCGCAGATCAGAATGCCAATCCAGCTTCTAATCTGTTCTAACTTGGAGTATTATTATCTTTATGTCAAGAATGTCATGGGAATTGAACAACCTCCTGTGAACTCTTGATACATTGATACTTCTCACCATCGTCATCCATTCCTCGGTCCCTGTAACCAGAATACCGACAAGTGAATTGTGATGTGTGGAATCAATACTCCTAGCAACCCTGTTGCTTGGCAGCTAATGGACAATTATCTCATTCTTAGTATGTTGGTTACTGAATCATCCTTCTAAGATTGATCGTGCTACCTAGTCCATTTTTCTGGTGCACTCTTCGATCAATGAGTTAGGATTGTGTCAATCTCTCGCTCTTTTGATCATATCATCTTGCCTTGAAAAGCAAGATTGTTCTCGAGCTTCGTAACATATCGGTGGTTCGTGATTTTCTGAATATCTGCTCGGAGGTATTACCAGGTTGTTCCCTGACCGTTATCTTGAGCTCGTGATCAAGTTGGTTTTCTTATAAACCACCCCTTCTCCAAGAATATATGTTGGATACCCTGAGCTAGTTGGTTAAGCTAAACAACAAATTGGAGAGTTGGAAGATAAAAGCCTGATCTAATGTAGTTCATTTTGAAGGGATATCTTTTGTGTGTGTGTGTGTGTTGAAGAATGATGATATTTTCATCAATTGATCTTCGTGTTCAGTTGCTGGGCCTATCGTCTTATCCTAACTTTGATTTGAGTATGGGTTATTGTCAAGTAAAATTAGAACCAACAATATTCGTAATGTTGTCTTACTCATGGTTGATCCCTCGAGCATACGACATTACATCCTTTGGTCTGACCAATGCTATCACTTTGTTCACATTGTTATGGAATTCCATCTATATGGTAACCTGGATGAGTTGTTGTCGAGCCCATAGGCAACATCTTTATCTTCGCCATGATTCATGCTCATGAGGCTAGCATTGGAAACTTTTGTAAGCATCATCTTTGTGTTAGCTCGTGAAGTAGATGTTTTGATATAAGAAGTAACTTCCTCTATTTCATGTGCATTTGATGCAAGTTTCCGCCGTGAATTCGAGAATGCTTGTTTTTCTTCCTCTGGAATCGTCCCAAGTTAGTCACGCATGTGCGAAGTACTCTATGGTTTGATAGGTTGGCCGCCTCCATTCCATATGTGTTCCTAGCACTCCAAGCCACTGATTGATTTGCTCAAGGAGAAGAAGTTCCTTCTTAAGAGCATCCCTTATGCAAGGACTTCGTTATCCTCGATGATGGTTCCCCAACTGAACTCGGTAGTGTTTTGTTGTAAGCCTACCATGTGGTCATGCTTGTTTGGGACAACATGTTCACATGTGTGTAGCGAAACCAGCTAATGTTTTGGAGCTTGCTATCGTAGTTCATTTTCTGAGAATCTTGCAACATCATCTTGTCGATTTGTGATGGTACCTTCCCTTTTCCAGACATGTTGTCTGAAATGTCTCGTTGCCAACCAGATCTGAATCTAAGACAACTATGATGGTTGGAACATTCCCACCATTTGCATTTTGTTCCCAGCTTGCACCGCCATTGTGCCAATTTCCCATGGGATGCCCCTCTTAGTAATTGTTGCTCAGGATCATCTTCAAAAGTGGTCCTACCATGGGTCCCATCCATTTCTGATGATAAGCAAAAAAATCAATCTTTGCGTTGTCTTCAACAAGGTAGTCCACATCATCCATTCTAATCGGAGTATGTCGTTCTCTCGAACTCCATCAAACGATCATTTGTAATTGCCTCAGGATGGTATAAAGAGTTTCAATGATCTTGTATCGAAAGTAATTCCTTTTGCCACTTAAGGGAATAACTCTACGAGTCACCTCCCCATGGTGTCCCGTTATGGAATCATGGAAATTACCTCCTCGCTACTTTGAAACCATGTACCATCCTACTTAAGCGTGGAATTTTTACCTTCCAAATTGAACCTCCGTCATCTGTTTCTTCCATCCCTTTCGATGTGTGTTTTGTGTCTCAGCTCAAGAGATGTTTCAGCGTCTCACTCCATGAGTTGATCTTGACTTGCTCGATCTTTGAGAAGATCAATTCCTGTAGAGTTTCTTCCGTCGTCACTGTGTTGGATAAAGATCTCGAAAGCAAAGACGTCAAGGTCAATTTGAAGCGATGAATCAACATCTTGAAGAAGGGCAATTGGATCATGAAGATTGTGTTAGTTTGTGTCCCCTCGTCTTGAATCTCGGGACGAGATTCTTGTTTAGTGGGGGTGAGTTGTCACAACCCTAGATTTTCTTGTAGTTAGTTGCATTTGTGAGCATCCATGCATCATGTTTAAATTCAAAATAATTTGAAGTGGGGACGTTCGTACCCTAGCACCAGATGAATTCAACTAGGTTCAAATAAAAATATTTTCAATGAACCCAAAATGCCTTCAGGAAAGTTCATCATTTTTGAATTGGCTAAAAACCCGTACCAAAAATGGTGCACATATTACTATGACATTATGGATTTTTAAATTAATCCATATTGTATTTGAATTGGGGCATTTAAATTATATAAATATTTTAAATGCTCTAATAATTATGAAACTAGTTGAGGGCTGTTGGGAATATTCCAATATGTGCCCTCAATTTATTTAAGGATTTAGAAAAATGGTTTAGTATTTTTACTAAATCAAAACAGACAAAATAAAATAGAAAACGGAAACAAAAGAGGGAGAGAGGGAACTACCTGCGGCCCAACACTATGCGGCCCAGCTGGGCTAGCCCACCAGCGTCGTCGTCCTCCTAGCGCCAGTCGGCTGGGCGCGTGGCCGACGCCCGCGCACGCCCGGAGCGCCACTCCTCCAGGCTACTTACCTGCCTCCCCTGCCAGCGCAACACTGCGAGTCTTCTCCGCGGTGCCGTCTGGATCGAGCCCGCCTTTCCATTCTCCCCCTCACTCTCTCCCCCGCTTCTCCCCGCCGTGGCCGACGTAGCCGCGAGCTCGCTGCCGCCATAGCCATGCCCACTGTGCTCCCCTCGCCGCCCCGCTGTGCCCACGAGCTCCCACTCGTCCCTATCTTCCTCCTCACCAAGCCGACCGACACCGGAATTCCCTGGAAGCAACCTGCACCGCCGTTCCCCTCCTCGGCCACCGAAGATCGTCGCCATTGATTTGCTGCCTGCGGTGCCTCCCCGAGCTCGCTGACTCCTCATGAGCTCCTCTTCCCATCCCCTCACTCCATGCACTCGATTTCGTCCCCTAGCTAGCTGCCTCGCCGGGCCCGAGAGCTCATCACCGCCAGCCATGTCGCCACCGCGCCTAGAGCTCATGCACGCCACATCCGAGCGCATCACCGTGATCAGCCCGTCTCCAGGAGCCTAGAAAACCCTCCCATTTCTCCTGCCGTGCACCATGGCATTGTTTCGATCGACGCCTGGACTCCGGCTGCCACCGCGAGCTCATTTACGGCGAGCCCCAACCACCCGCGCCCTCCCTCGTGCCGCCTCGGGATGCGCGCGAGCAAGGGCAACCCTCTGGTGCACTTGGCTTTACCCAAAACCGCCTGTAGCGCAACTCTGGCGAGTGTCCGCCGTCGCTTTGGTCGCTGCCGGCCAACTCCGGCGACTGCTGAAGTGGCGTCATTAGTTTAGGTGCTAACCACGTTAGTTAGCTAGAGCCCAGAGCCACTGACAGCGGGCCCTACAGCAGGGTCAAACCCATTCAGCATCGGGTTTGATAGGGATTAACCCTGGGTCTCTGACCAGTGGACCCCACTGGCCAGGTTTCACTCTAGGCGACCCTGTTGACATGCTGACATTAGAGTGACATCATGCTGACGCAGTAAATGTTTTCTGGGATTTTAAATAAATCAGAAATGATTTATTTATTCCAGAAAATAGATAAAACTTCTAAAAATCATAGAAAATAATCTGTAACTCCCAATGAAATAATTTATTTATAAAAAATGATCAGAAAAATTTAATCTTTCCATCTGTACTAGTTTCATGCAAGATTAAACAACTTAACCTTGTTGCTTAGTTTAAAACATGTTAATGCACTATTAGAATCCATAACTTGAGGTTGAATTTGAACCCTTGGTTCAAATAAGCTCAAACCTTTCTGTTCTAGTTGCATTAGCCTAAATCACATCATATTGCCATGTCATGATCATGCATCATATTGTTGCATTGCATTGATTGTGTTCTTTCTCTGTTGTTGGTGTTTGTCCGCTCTCAGTAGACGCGGTTCCGACGATGAGATCAATGACACTGATGAAGAACTATACTATCTTCAGAAGTGCCATGCAAGCAAAACCCCGTTGTTCATTCTGATACATACCCACTCTCTCGCTCCTACTCTCTTTTATTGCATTAGGACAACGACGATTCATCTGTTACATGCTGTGGCAGTTCAAGCCCTTTTCCTCTGCATGACCTGTCATTGCCACAGTAAATAGATGAAACCCACTAGCATGAGTAGGAGTTCTTTGAGCCCTGATGTGCTTACTCATTCATGCTCGTTTGTCATGCCTGCTATTGCTTAGAGTTGAGTCGGGTCTGATTCCTTGGGGATGAATTGGAATTGTGATGAACATGTCCTACTGTGTGTGAGCTAAGTGTGTGAACATGATTTGGTAAAGGTAACGGTGAGAGGCCATTTAGGAGTACATGGTGGGTTGTCTCATTGAAAGCGTCCTCAGGAACTGAGTTCTGTGTTTGTGATCCATCAACAGCTACTACCACACGTTGGTCCCGAAACCAATGGAACTTTTCGACTTATTAACCGCCACTGTCCTCTGTTCGAGAGTTGCAAGTAGTTTCTGGTGTTTGTAGTATACTGGAGGCCATGCGCATCGCTGACCTGAGGGGTGGGCTGTGATGCGGTAGGCACGTGGCACGGTGTACCGGGACGCCTGTTTGGTGCCTCGGGAACCCTCCACACATCGTTCGGGGCCGTATGTGGAAATCTCGGCCGGACTTCGTGCGGTTGGAACCTGAATAGGCGATAAACCTGGACTAGGGACTTGTGTGGTTAGTCAGGTCGTGGCCGACACCCTCGCCAGACTTCCGCTTGAAGGTTGTCGAGATACATAACGAGTACATGGCGGTAAGTGGTGAGAGCGTGTGTGAAGAAGTACACCCATGCAGGGTTATCATCATCTATTCGAATAGCCGCGTCCGCGGTAAAGGACCTCTGGGTTACCTATACAGTTCATAGACAAGTGAAAGTGGATACTCTAAAATGCGCAAGATAAGTGTGATTGCTATGGATGGCCTTCTCGTAGGGAGACGGGAGCGGATCCATAGTGGTGAATTGTTATGGTGAATATGTGGACTCGTGTGCGCCACCTCAAAAGTGTTACCAGCAGTCGTAGTAAAGGATAGCCACTGAGTCAGAGCTGGCTTGCTGCAGTTAATTAAACCCCACTACCACTTTGTTGATACTGATGCATATGTAGCTAGTTCGGATGTAAGTCTTGCTGAGTACAATTGTACTCACATTTGCTTAATTTATGTTTTGCAGAGAGACTTCAGTCTCACTAGTGGTTCCGCGTGGACTTCAACGTTTAGCTTATTACCTCAGCTACGATCTTGTACGCTTGGGCGGGTCTGGTACATAGTCAGGCTTGATAGCCTTCTTCTTTTTCAGATGTCTGTACTCAGACATGTTTATGCTTCTGTTGCCTCTATGCTCTATATGTTGGGTCATGTGACCCCTGTTTGTAATAAATGCTATGATGTTCTTCTAGGCCTTAATCTATATGAGTTGTTGAGTTATGTTGTGATGCCATGTTATGCAACACATACTATCATGTTATGCGTACGTGTAACATGTATTGGTATGTGTGGGATTCGACACCTAGTTGTTTACCATTGGTAGCCTATCTTATGGGGAAATGCCTACTAGTGCTTCCACTAAGCCTTGGTAGCTTGCTACTACTCAGGAACACATGGATTAACCGACATGTGTCCTTCCTTGCTCCTGTGTCTGTCCCCTATGGGGAAATGTCACGCGGTTTGTACCGGAGTCCTGGTAGCTTGATACAGCCCGACAACACTCACTGCTGACCGACACAAGCATTGTTGGGTCATGTATGCATGTCCCTGTAATTTAGCTCCACTTTTGGTTTATAACTAGTCATGTCAGTCTGGGTTCTCTGTCATATGGATGCTAGCAACACTATCATATACGTGAGCCAAAATGCGCAAACGGTCCCGGGCCAGGTAAGGTGGCACCCGTGGGGATACCGTGCATGAGGTTGCAAAGTGATGTGATGTGTTACGTGCTAGATCAGTGTGACTTAGGATCGGGGTCCCGACATCATAGGCTGGAAATGAGCCTAAGAATAAACGGCCCCATAGAAGGCTGAAAGATAACACGGGCTGCAAACGACCCAACTAACAAATGGGCTATTAGTGGGGGGCCAGTTTCACTGTGGGCCATTGAAGGGCCAAAAGATACTAAAGGTCTCATATTGGCCAAAAGACGTCATCGGCCATACATGGGTCAAAAGTGACAACGGGCTAGAATTATATTGGACGGCCCATATGACGCTACTGGGCCGAATTGGGAAAGGTCATAACGGGTCGTTAGTTAACGGGCCATGAATGGGCTATATGCGAGTAGACCATTAACAAGATTTCTATGGGCTAGCCTTGTCGATGCAATGAACATTTACGTTCATTGCCCGGACCATAGACAAACACAACGGCCCTCTACGTTCAGCTCCAACATGCATAGCAAGGCCAAGCCAGAGAAGCATCTCTTTGAGCGGTGATAACCCACAAGTGTAGGGGATCGTTTGTAGGCTTTTTCGATAAGTAAGAGTGTCGAACCCAACGAGGAGCTAAAGGTAGAACAAATATTCCCTCAAGTTCTATCGACCACCGATAAAACTCTATGCACACTTGACGTTTGCTTTACCTAGAACAAGAATAAAACTAGGAGTACTTTGTGGAAACTTGAAATAAGTTGCAAGAAAATAAAAGTAGTGTAGTAGCAAGCTTTTTGTATCACAAGAGAATGATTTTTCCATAGACCATCAACTACGTTACTAGATTCATAGCAAGTTTATATGTGGGAGAGGCCACTGCTAGCATATCGTTCATTAAGGTAAAACCCAACCATAGCCTTAAGATATATTTGTCCCCCTTCAATCGCATATGCATCAATTTCTATGCCAGGCTGAAGCTGCTGTCACCCTTGCCCTCCATCCTAATATCATACAACTAACTTTATGGTGTGATCCACGCGCGCGCTTAGATGATGGGCATCAATGTACAACGACATAACCACAAGAAAATTAAACCAATCATAGCAATTTCACCGATAAGCCCGTAGGACAAAACAGATCTACTCAAACATCATAGGATAACCACATATCATTTCATAATAGTATTTAGTTTTGACCACCATGATTTAGTAGAGAAATACAGTAGGAAGAGAGAGGTTACACCTCTTCATAGAGGGGGAGAAAGTTGTTGTTGATAGTACCAAGATTGTTGATGTAGATTGCTGTCACGATCCTAGCAATGGCGGCACTTCGGCGCCACCGAGACAGAGGGGGAGAGAGCCCCCTCCTTATTCTTCTTCCTTGGCCTCCTCCCTAGGTGGGAGGGGGGGTTCCCCCCTCTGGTCCATGGCCTCCATGGCGGCGGAGGGGGGAGAGCCCCTCCAAGATTGTATCTGTCTCTCTGTCCTCTTCTGTTTCGCGTTCTCGAGATCTAGCCAAAAACCGTTTCTTATATTCTCGGAGATCCGTAACTCCGATTGCGCTGAGATTTTAACACAATTTTTTCCTGATATAAGCTTCCTTGCGCCCGAAGTACAGCTCCAACCAACATACGAGGTGAGCACAACCAACCACCACGCACCTGGCTCCTCAGGCGCCCTGTTGTCTTGTGGGCTGCGTGGGCCTCCGTTTGCGATGATTCCAACTCCCAAAAATCACACATATTCAAAAATCACACATATTCTTGTGGGCTGCACTTGGACTACGTTTGATATGGATTTTCTGCGATACAAAAAACATGCCAATAATAGGAACTGGCACTGGGCACTAGATCAGTAAGTTAGTCCAAATATATCATATAAATTGTTGCCAAAAGTATGTAAAAGTTGAATAATATTGGCATGAAACAATCAAAAATTATAGATACAACGGAGACGTATCAGCATCCCCAAGCTTAATTCATGCTCGTCCTCGAGTAGGTAAATGATAAAAAATATTTTTTTATGTGGAATGCTACCTAGCATAAACTTGATCATATATCTAGTCATGGCATGAATATTATGACATGAGTGATTCAAAGCAATAGTCTATAATTTGATATAAAGACATCAATAATCGGGCATCCCAACAAACAATCACGTCTTTCAGAATATTAAATGCTAAAGAACATTATCCCTACAAAATCATATAGTCTTATCATGATCTGTCTTCCCAGCTCAAAGTATAAATCATGTACGACCCCGGTGTGAGCCAAGCAATTGGTTCATACTTTTTAACGCGCTTCAGCATTTTCAACTCTCATGCAATACATGAGCGCAAGCCATGGATATTGGAATATAGGTGGAATAGAATGCAGTGGTAGTAGACAAAAGAAGGGAAGAAAGTCTCACATCAACTAGGCAAACTAATGAATTATGGAGATGTCCATCAATCTATATTAATGTGAGGAGTAGGGATTGCCATGCAACGGATGCAATAAGAGCTATAAGTGTATGAAAGCTCAATATGAAACTAAGTGGGCATGCATGAAACTCTACTACAGAAAATTCCCATTAGTATATGAAAGTGACAACATAGGAGACTCTTTATATGAAAAACATGGTGCTACTTTGAAGCACAAGTGTGGAACTACCATGCCCCTTCTCTCTTTTTTTTTCTTTTTTCTTTTTTTCTTTTTCTTCTTTTTTTCTTTTTCTCTCTCATTTCCGGAGTCTCATTCCGACTTGTGGGGGAATAATAGTATCCATCATCCTTTCCTCACTGGGACATGCTCTAATAATGGATAATGATGATCATCACACTTCTTTTACATACAACTCAAAAGAAATAAAAATTACAACTTGATTCCTACAACATAGTATGAGTCTAAATGAATGCCTCTCGAAGTGTACTAGGATGTGAAATGATCTAGCATAGTAAAGATACATAAAAACAGACAAGCCAAGAAAATATCGTGCTAGGTGTCTTATGATCATGAAAAGCAATATGAATATGAATTCTCAAGTTAACTATATGATGGAAGTGCATGGCAATATATCTCGGAATGGGTATGGAAATGCCATAATAGGTAGGTATGGTGGCTTTTTTTAGGAAGGTATAACAAAGTTTATGCACCGGCGAAAGTTGCACGACACAAGAGAGGCTAGCAATTATGAAAGGGTGAGATTGCGTATAATCCATGGACTCACATTAGTCATAAAGAACTCACATTCTTATTGCAAAAGTTTATTAGCCCTCGAAGCAAAGTAATACTACGCATGCTCCTAGGGGGGAGGTTGGTAGGAGTTAACCATCGCGCGCCCCCGACCTTCACACAAAGATAGACAATCAAGGATAACTTGTGCTTCTCTTTTTGAAAAAGTTTTAAGTTCCCCTCTATATATTTTTTAAACTTTATAAAAGCACTCAACAGAAATAAATGACACTCTAAAACTTTCGGGTTGTCTCCCTGGCATCGCTTTCTTTAAAGCCATTAAGCTAGGCATAGAGTGCTCTAGTAATGGATCCACCCGGATCCCAAGGTATATCAAAGCCAATAGCAATGTTTGTCATTTAGTAGTGAGCACAAAGTGATGTGTGTCATTTAACCACAAAGTCTAACTCTCTTACTATGCATAGGCATGTCATAAAAGAACTTCATGCACATCAAGTAAAGGCCAATGCATAGTATAAGCAGTATCTTGCAACTTTCTTGTGTTGAAAAGATAGAGAGGCGGAAATGTAGTTCCTCTCTATAATAATTGCAAGTAGGAGCAGCAAGCACATTCATATTATATTCATCAAAATCATTATGTGCAATGGTAAATGGCAAACCATTAATGTAATCATTAATAAGTGCAAACTTCTCTTATATAGTGTAGTTTGGAGAATTCAAAAAGATAATTGGACTATCATGTGTGCGCGCAATAGCAAGAATTTCATGTTTAACATAAGGAACTATAGCAAGTTCATCTCCACAAGCATAATTCATATTGGCATCTTGGCCACAAGCATAGCAAGCATCATCAAAAATGGATATTTCAAAAGAGTCAACATGATCATAGCAATAATCATAGCATTCATCCTTCAGTAAGTATGAAGGGAAATTAAACAATGTATGAGTTGAGGGGTTACTCTCATCAAAAGGTGGGCACGTGTAGCTAATCTGTTCTTCCTCCTTTTGTTCTTCACACCCCTCCTCTTCTTTTTCATCTAATGAGCTCACAGTTTTATTGATATCTTCTTCCATAGAATCCTCCAAAATATTAGTATCTTCTTGGACAGAACAAAAGTGCTCAATATATGGTTTAATATAAGCATTGCAAGCATAGTTATCATAGCAATATTTAAGTATGTCAAAATTTTCAGATTTGTAAAGAGTAGCATCATACTTTTAAATCAAAGAACCAATTTCATAAGCACCCTTAAAAGAAACAAATTCTCCAATTTGTTGAACATCAAAGTAATTATAAATACCCTTAGCATAAGAAGATACGATTCAATTATCACTAAACTCACATTGATAAGGAAGGTGTTTCTTAGGGCCCTCAGAACAACAAGTAAAATCATATATTTCACATAAATTGCAAGCATAGCGCTGCAAATCATTAATATGATGCCATAAAATTTTCCCTTTTTGAGATAAGCGGTGTCACACATAACAAACATGCTCATCTAATGATTTTCCCTCAACTAAGCTAGTTGCGGTTTTAGCCCGAGCACATAGGGATCGAAGATGATCCAAGTAAAAACCTTCAGTAGTGTGATAGATTTTGGGTGGTTCTTCAACCATTGGTTTAGTAGGTAAAACTAATCTTTTTGGTATTTTGTGTTTCCTACCCATAACTAAAGATATAAAACAAGAACAAAATAAAACTACTTAGTGACAAAGCAAACAGGCACACATGAGAATATTCACCCCACGCTATTGCTCCCCGGCAACAGCGCCAGAAAAAGATCTTGATAACACACAAGTGTAGGGGATCGTTTGTAGCCTTTTTCGATAAGTAAGAGTGTCGAACCCAACGAGGAGCTAAACGTAGAACAAATATTTCCTCAAGTTCTATCGACCACCGATACAACTCTATGCACACTTGACGTTTGCTTTACCTAGAACAAGAATAAAACTAGAAGTACTTTGTGGGAACTTGAAATAAGTTGCAAGAAAATACAAGTAGTGTAGTAGCAAGCTTTTATAATCACAAGAGAATGATTTTTCCATAGACCATCAACTACGTTACTAGATTGATAGCAAGTTTATATGTGGCAGAGGCCACTGCTAGCATGTCATCCCTTGCTTGGAATCCTATGCACTTATGATTGGAACTCTAGCAAGCATCCGCAACTACTATCGTTCATTAAGGTAAAACCCAACCATAGCCTTAAGATATATTGGTCCCCCTTCAATCCCATATGCATCAATTTCTATGCCAGGCTGAAGCTGTTGTCACCCTTGCCCTCCAATACATAGTCCTATCAGCATACAACTAACCCTATGGTGTGATCCACGCGTGCACTCATATGATGGGCACCAAAGGACAGCAACATAATCACAAGCAAATTAAACCAATCATAGCAATTTCACCGATAAGCCCGTAGGACAAAACAGATCTACTCGAACATCATAGGATAACCACATATCATTGGATAATAGTATGTAGTGTTGAGCACCATGTTTAAGTAGAGAAATATAGCAGGAATAGAGAGGTTACACCGCTGCATAGAGGGGGATAAAGTTGTTGTTGATGGTAGCAAGATTGTTGATGTAGATCATCGTCACGATCCTAGCCCCGGCGGCACTCCAGCGCCACTGGTAGAGAGGAAGAGAGAGCCCCCCTCCTTATTCTTCTTCCTTGGCCTCCTCCCTAGGAGGGAGGAGGGTTCTCCCTCTGGTCCATGGCCTCCATGGCGGCGGAGGGGCGAGAGCCCTGACGAGATTGCATCTGTCTCTCTGTCCTCTTCTGTTTCGCCGTTCTGCAGATCTGGCCAAAAACCATTTCTTATATTCCGAAGATCCGTAACTCTGATTGCGCTGAGATTTTAACACTATTATTTTCCGAATATAAGCTTCCTTGCGCCCAAAGTAGAGCACCAACCGACGTACGAGGTGAGCACAACCCACCACCACGCGTCTGGCTCCTCTAGCGCGCCCTGGTGTCTTCTGGGCTATGTGGACCTCCGTTTACGGTGATTCCAACTCCCAAACATCACTTATATTCCAAAATAATTCTCCATCAAAATTTATTGCATTTGGACTTCATTCGATATGTATTTTCTACAATACAAAAAACATGCAAAAAAGCAGGAACTGGCACTGGCACTGATTACAAAGTTAGTCCAAATAAATCATAAACATTGCTGCCAAAAGTATGTAAAACATGAATAATATTGGCATTAAACAATCAAAAATTATAGATACGACGAAGACGTATAAAGCGGTCGAAGAGCGGATCAAAAGATCACAACAAGCGAAGACATCAATGTTTCATCTTGGGAAAGCCTCCCTTGTCGGGTAGGAGAGCCTGGCCAGGTCGAGGCCGCCCCAAGAGCAAGTCCAAGTTTTCCCCGGCAGGCTTGTCAACACCATAGAGGGGCAGATATCCCCACCAAGGGACCACCGCTCCACCGCACTACAACGCGAGTCAGCTGTTAGTGCGGTGTAGAGCACTCAGATGATTAACTGGCTTCCAATAAACACGTGGCAGCCGGTTGCAAGGTAGATTACCTCCAAATGACACCCGTCCAGAGGCGTGTCAATCTAACGACCAAGAGATGGTTAAGTGGCGCTACATGCTTACCGAGCAGCATCCTCAGTATGACACCTAGCAGTCCATTTAATGCGCGTTGTCCTAACTAGCAGAGTTAGGTATGATAGCACTGTTAGCCATCTAATCAACAAATAGTGACTGTTTACCACTATGGATACCCCTTAAACTATAAAAGGAGGCCCGGGGCTAGCTATAAAAGGATTTGTACCCTCACGTACATGTATGCGCATAGCCGCTCTCTCCGAAGATTCCTTGCCGGGGACGAGCGCTGCGTTTACTTTGGGTCTCACATCAATTCCACCAAAGCTTGAGTAGGGTTTTAGGCCTCACGGCGGCCTGTACCTGGGTAAAAACCATCAGCGTCACCATCGCCATGCTCTCATATGGCTTCCACTCTTTGTGCAACGTGATTTCCCCCCGCCGAACCACAAAGGGGCTGATTGCCCCATAGGTGATCATGTTTACCTACGACATCTTTGGTGTGCCAGGTAGGGGAAAGCACTTGTGCAAACCTGAAGTCGTAAGCAGCACATCGATCTTCATCATCGTCTTCTTCACCACTTGTTTCATCATCCATGGTGCCCAAAAAGGAGCCCGACGCGACAGCTCACCCTTCTACATCAAAGGCCCCTGTGCACGCAGCCGCCGACTCAGCGGGTGTTGTGGGAGACACAACCAGTGCAGGCTGTGCAGTCATTGTGTCCCCCACGGTCGAAGCTGGAGCCGAAGCCGCCGGAGGAGAGTGACATCAACAACATCCCACGGCCGTAACCCACAAGCCATAGACGGGGAGAACATTCTGTCTCCACCGCCTCGCCGCACTAGTGGGTGCTGCCGCAGCGACAATGCCCGTTCTAGCGCAAGCCTTGATCCCCCAACAACACATGTAGCCGGTACATCTGCTGGACAAGCGCCTTGCCCAGAACAAAGCGACCAAGACAGGGCACCGAATGGGGCCGCCAACCCCCAAGAACGCCCTACCCTTCGCCCAACCGCCTTGGAAACTGCTTCGCGGCAGCAAGACCACGTCGACGCTCCTGCTGGTACTACCAGGGGTCGAGCGATATCATAGTCCACCTCGTCAGCCATGCCGAGCTCCTACTGAGATTCCCACTGGCGCCCGATCAAATGGATGAGTGGAGAGCCACAATCCAGAGCCTGGTCGACTTTGCTGAAGTTGGTAGTCTCAGTAGGCAAAGCCGTCTCGACGCCCACGAGCCACAATAGATGTGCAAACTGCTTGCTGCGCTGGGGGAGCGGCAATCACAGTACAGTCCCATCCGCGGCAGCAGGCTCAAGGTCAGCAGCGAGATCAACCCAGCCACGAAGCTGATGAAGTGTCGATGGCCTCGTCTGATCCACGAGCCCACCAAGATCAACGGCGAGTTCTGGAAGACCGATGATGGGAATATGCGCGCATCACCATAGAATGGGGATGGGAAACCCGACGCCAATAAGACAGGAGTAACGGCTCTATCGGATTTAAGGGCTCCGTAAACCCGAAGAGGTTCGAACTCTGAGGCGTGAATGAAGGACTCCGATTCACCAAGAAGCAAAACTCCCTTTGCTCAAAGCTCAAGCTCGCCACACAAGATACCTGAAGGCAGGGGCGGGCCTAGGATTTGATGAGTGTGTATTCAAAATTTCAAAGGCTATTTTTTCAAAGCTTAAAGCCTTGTTTTTGTCACGCATAACCAAATATATCACCATAATTCATGTGGAAAATTCAAATTTTCATGCCTAAACAATTTATAATTTACTGCAAGAAATTTTAAATTTAAATATACTGAAAGAGAAAGCCAAGTACCCAAATTAACTTACTGTTTTCTTATGAGTAAAATTAACTTACTATTGTATGCATATGTTACTGTTGGTGTTCGACGAGGCTCACACAGCCGGTCTACTGAGCAATGGAAAAAGAAGGTGACGCGTCGACACCTGTAACTATACATAAATTTAACATAGCTAAGCTAAGATTCCACACAAGAAACAAGCCTAATTTTGACATGGAAAGATTAAAATGTATTAAGATACACAAATGCATTGAATTATCTACCATACCTTGTACGATTAAACCTGTGGCTTTGCCATCGCATTATCTACATGAACGAATCAAATTATCCACCAGATCGAGCGAGCCTTCCCTATGGAAATGTCCACTGTTGTTGACTGCAGTGATGGATTAAAGATGGATCAAGACAACGAGAGCCAGCGGATGGCTACCGTCGAATGTTTGGGTCGCACCGCCGTGCGTGCGTGCGATCAGGCGATGGTGATCGGCCCGGCCGATGTGCCCTACACTTCGGGAGGGAGCGAACATATTCGCGATGGGAGGCGTCGGTTTCTTGTGCGATGTGTTTTTTTTATCGATCGAAGCGTGTGCTGCTGCGATTTGGGCCACATGGGCCATGTCGGAGTGGTGGGCTAGTCTTCACCTTTCAGTTGAAATCGTTTGCTAGTCTGTTTTCTGTATCTTTTTCGTTTTTCCCCATACATACACATGGTATACATTATATATACATGATTTCTTAGCAAAAATAATAGGTATTCAACTGAATTCCCTTGAATTGAAGTGGGCCCGCCCTTGCCTGAAGGGGGAGAAGTGACACGGTGATTTACCCAGGTTCGGGCCACCTTATGGTGTAGTACCCTACTCCTACTTTGTGGTGGATTGACCTCACAAAGGGGCTGGATATGAGTTGTTACAATGGGGGAGCTACCTTCTGAGGGCTCGAATGGTGTAGATGGGTTCAGTCCCACTCGACCATGGGCACTTATCATATTTATAGTGTCCTCGGTCATCTTCCTGCAATATTTTGGCGGGAAGGGATCCCACAACGGCCAACTTTGAAGGGAGACAAGAGGTACATCTTATCCTGCGACAGGTAGTCTTGGCCTGCAAAGTCTCTGATCCTGATGTGGGGGTGGTCTCGACGATGACATCCGCCCTGTCGTGCCCATGGTCTTGGTCTCGTAACACCAGAATGGAAACCTACGGTGCTGCTCTTGAGAACACGCGCCTGACCTTGTCCTTCTTGCACAAAAGGGGAAACTTCCCCCTTGTGCCCACTGTTGCCCACCTGTGCTGTGGTCGTCATAGCTCACGTCACCTCGTCCACAGGAGGAGGGGCTCTTACCTTGGAATCTCTGCTCCCCAGGAGGCAACATGTGGAGCCGCTCCCCAGGAGGTCTTGGCATGCCTTGCCTCATGAGGCTGGGTCCCCTCGCGATAGCCCTTCTTGAGTTGTCCTGAAGCTAGGCCCTACCGTGGCATCATGAGCCCACGCATTGGGCCGCAGGCAGGAAAGTCTGGGTACCCTGGTTCCAAGAACAACGAAAGTAGCCCCCAGGCCCAAGGCGCACTTGGTCAGGTTTTGAGGCCAAGCCCAAGAGGGAAGACAGGGGCACCACGGGCACCAATCGTCTGCGGCCTAGGTTCTATGCGTGTCACCGGGGGGACGTGGAAGCCTCCACTTCTCCATGTCATCTTGGTAGCTGCCCCATCTGACTAGGACCTAGCCCATGGCGTAGTGCCCGAACATGAAGGGGTACCGGTTGGCCTTCGGTTGCCTATAAATGCGTGCCAGGGGTAGACTTGCAGCTTGCCCTCGTGTGGTCACTTCTCCATCCCATACCCTCGTAGCAGTACTCATGGCATAGGTGAGGAGGTTCTCAGCCCGCGGGAAGGGGAAAGCTTTGCAGGACAGGCCGGAGTCACCCCCGCCGAAAAGGGACGGGGCCGTCCGCGTAAGAAACCCGCCACACCGGCAGTCGTCCACCAGGGATGTCAG
Organism: Secale cereale; assembly: GCA_902687465.1. Taxonomy (NCBI): domain Eukaryota; kingdom Viridiplantae; phylum Streptophyta; class Magnoliopsida; order Poales; family Poaceae; genus Secale; species Secale cereale. Next base: position 204,045,626 of record LR738714.1, read on the forward strand.
CGTGCATATGCTCGTGTTTGCATCACTCCTAGTGGCCGAGTGAAAGGCCTTCATCACAGAGGGCGTATTGGAGCTCGAGGCAATCATGGCCAGGGCGGAGGACCTTCAATGGTCTCACGACTACCGCGTCGATGGCTTCACTCGGTCGATGCGGCCCGAGAGTTCGTGGTGTGGGCAGAGAGGCCGGGTGACCCCTTGCTTCACCTTGCGGCCTGCTTTGTGGAGGAGTTACCAGCCATAGGGCCAGGTAGTGTGTGCTTGCAGGCTGACGGGTGCTGCAGCAGGGCCTCGTGGGTGGAGGTCAAGGTCACTCCCGCGAGGAATGTGTTCCTGAACCGCAGCTAGTAGGCATTTTCCGGCGCCCACGGCCTGGTGGGGAGGCGCACCCTGCACTTCAAGTACGACGGAGCGGATACACTCTACATCAAGGTCTTTGGGGAGGATGGTAAGCTCCTGGGGTGCTTCCCAGAGGACGACGGCATCGACGACAACCAGCGCTCCGACGGCACCGACCGCCGCAGCCGTGATGTCCTCGGCAGTGAACATGCCCTGGGCGACGGTCAAGAAGCCTTCAGCAGCAGTAGCACCTTATACGGACAGAGCTCGAGCGAAGATGACTACAACGAGCCGCCTCGATGCAGCGCTCGCACCCTAGAGGGGGCCGAGCCACCATGCCCTCGTTAAGGAGGAGGAGTACTCTGACTGAGCTCGGATGGCCCCGGGGCCCAACTTTAGGAGCTCTGATCTTTGGGGGCCACTCCTTTTGTTTTTTATATTTCGACTGCATCTAGAAACGAGAAGGGCTCCGCAGGGGCATGTACTGAACTGGGGCGCTTGTGCCTTTCTATTAGTATTTCCTGCTCGTATTCCGCCCTTTATGTTTTTGTTAATTGAAGGGTTCCTGCGCAGCACGATGGATCATGCGCACGGGCTCCAGCTCCGATCAATTGGTAAACTTGTCGATGGCGATGTAGTGGTAGCGGTAGCCTCTGGTTGGTCGGGGAAACAGGCCTAGTATATCCAGCCCCCATACTGTGAAGGGCCATGAGAGCATGATGGTCTGGAGGCCCTGCGCCGACTGGTGAATCTGCTTGGCGTGGAACAAGCAAGCCTCGCAGGACCGGACCAGCTCGGTGGCATCTTGGAGCATCGTAGGCCAGTAGAATCCGCTGCGGAACGCCTTCCCCGCGAGGCTGCATGACGAAGAGTGGTGACCACAGTCTCCAACATGGATATCAGCGAGCAGCTCTCGCCCCTACGCTGTAGATATGCACCATAGCGAGACGACATTGGGACGCCTACAGTACAATTCACCATCCTGCAAGCAGTAAGCAGTAGCCTGCCGGGCCACACACTCCACGTCTGCCTCCTCTTCCGACAGGGCGCCACTGAGTAGATACGCCTTGAGCTCCTCAATCTAGTCGCCCTCCTGAGGTTCTAGCACGAGATATTGGCGAGCTTCTAAGGCCAGACCATAGGTCAGGGATCCAGAGGACGGCACCAGGGGCAGCTCCTCCTGAGGCAGCGCCATGCCTATTGCCTGGGCGTGGCCGATGGCTCAAAGAGCCTCTCCTCAAAGACAGCGGGCTTCTGGGGCACGCGGAACGATGCTTTCTTGGAGATGTCATCAGCCTCTTTGTTCGCGCTGCATGGCACGTGCAGCAGTTCCAACCCTGAAAAGCGCTTCTCAATCTTACATACCTCTTCAAGGTACGCCTCCATGTGTTCGTCTTTTGTCGTGTATTCTTTGTTGGAAAAGTTGATGAGGAGTTGCGAGTCGCCCTTGGTGGTGAGGCGCTTGATCTGCAAGGCGATCACGGCTTTGAGGCCGGCGATCAGGCCTTCGTAGTACATGATATTGTAGGAGACCTTCTCACCATGCTGGAAGCATAACTATACGGCACAGTAGAGCTTGTCCTTGGTCGTCGAGACGAGCACAACTCCAGCCCCGCGCCCTGCCGCGCGAAGGAGCCATCGAAGTGCATGACACACCCCTTGGGTGCTTCATCACCAGGAGCGAGGGATTGGGGCTTTGCAGTTTCTTCTCCAAGGGGAATGCAGATAGGACCTTGATTGGGTGGCCTTGGAAGTAGTGGCACATTACTGTTGAAGTGACGAGGAGCACAAGCAGGAGCTTCTGTTGCGTAGGGTAGCGCGCGCGTCCTGTAGCACGGTGCTGGCGAAGTACACTGGGTGTTCGACGAGTGGCGAGGCGTGGACAATGTCCTTCCCTTCATGGAGCTCTCGGGCCCCACTAGCTGACGAAGCGATGGGGGGCCGAGGAGCACCATCTTGAAGTGGCAGTTGTGTCTCGCCTTCCCGAGGCTCCTCTACCTCCTGAGGGCTTCCCGGGGCTGTCTTTGCGCCAGTGCGCCGATCTCGAATAGCCACAAGCGCCATGCTGATGGAGTGGGGGTGGCTGCTAAGTAGAGTGCTAGCAGCTCACGAGGGTGAGGCGCCACCATGACGGGTGTGAACGTGAGGTATCTCTTGAGGCCTTGGAAAGCAGCCTCCGCCATCGGAGTCCACTCAAAAAGGCCCTTCTTCTTTATGAGCTCGAAGAAAGGAAGAGCGCGCTCGCCTAACTTGGAGATGAAACGTCCCAGCGTGGTCAGGGAGCCCGCCAATTTCTGCATCTCCTTGAAGTTTTGAGGCGGCACATCTTCTTGATTTCATTGATCTTATTAGGGTTGGCCTCGATTCCTCGGTGCAACACAAGGAAGCTCGGCTGTTTGCCAGACGGGACCCCGAAGATGCACTTCTTCAGCTTGAGCTTCAAGTCGATTCGGCGCATGTTGGCGAACGTCTCTTCCAAGTCCTCGATCAGGGTCCCTGCCTCTCATGTCTTTGCCACGATGTCATCAGTGTAGGCGTTGGAGTTCCTTCCTAGTTGTGGTCCCAGAGCTATATGCATCAGCCACTGGAAGGTCGCGCCTACGTTGTGCAGCCCAAAAGGCATGAAGGTGTAAAAATACATGCCACACGGGGAGATGAACGCCATCTTCTCAATGTCTTCTGCTGCCCTCTAGATCTGGTGATCCAGAAAATGCGTCCATGAAGCATAGTACATCACACCCGGTTGTGGAATGTATGATCTGGTCGATGCGCGGGAGCGGGAAGGGGTCCTGAGGACAAGCCTTGTTGAGGGTCGTGAAGTCGACGCACATGCGCTCCTTACCGTCTTTCTTAGGGATGACGACGTGGTTAGCCAGCCAATCGGGGTGCCGCTTCTTGCAACTTGCGCACTTCTTGGACGATAAATACTAGCTTCTACTGTGCTTGACACCACGCCTTCTGCTTCACCGGGCGCACATTAGGGCATAATGCGAGGTGATGCTCTATTACTTCCATGGGGACGCCCAATAAGCTTGACACCTCCCATGCGATCACATCCTTGTTGGCCCGAAGGAAGCCGACCAGTGCCTCCTCTTGCCCCGGAGGGAGGCTGGCGCAAATGGTGAATGTAAGGCCCGAGCCTCCTTCGTTTACAGTTACTTGATTCGTCTCAGCCTAGTCCTGGGAGAACAGTTGGTTCTTCTTCGCTACTGCGGCCTCCAGGGCCTCCGGAGCCATTGCCGGGCCAGAATATGAGGCCACAACAGCGTTGAAGACGTGTTTGAGGGCCCGTACTGCCTCCTTAGCGTCTCCAGCCACCGTGATGATGCTGGTGCTGCCCGACATCTTGATAATGTTGTAACCTGGATGGATCGCCCCCATGAACTTAGTGAGGGTGGGGAATCCTAGAATAGCTTTGTACGGGAGGCCCATGTGGGCCTGATACGTCTCCAACGTATCTATAATTTTTGATTGTTCCATGATATTATATTATCCATCTAGGATGTTAAATATGCAATTATATGCTATTTTATATGATTTTTGGGACTAGCCTATTAACCTAGAGACAGTGCCAGTTTCAGTTTTTTCCTTGTTTTTGAGTTTTAAAGAAAAGGAATACCAAACGGAGCCCAAATGACCTAAAACTCAATGTAGGATGTTTTTGGACCAGAAGAAGCCCAAGGAGTATCGGAGATGGACCACGGGAGTCTCGGGGTGCCCACGAGGGTCGGGGCGGGCCCGCCTATCTCGTGGCCACCTCGGGGACCCCTCCTTACTTGTTCCTAACTCCAACACCCCTTATATATATAGAAACCTCCAGAAAATAACCTAGATCGGGAGGTCCACCGCCGCAAGCCTATGGAGCCACCAAAAACCAATCTAGACCCGCTCCGGCACCCTATCAGAGGGGGGAATCCCGCTCCGGTGGCCATCTTCATCATCCCGACGCTGTCCATGATGAGGAGGGAGTAGTTCACCCTCGGGGCTCAGGGTATGTACCAGAAGCTATGTGTTTGATCTCTCTCTCTCTCTCTCTCTCTCTCCAGTTCTTGATATGGCACGATCTTGATGTATCGCGAGCTTTGCTATTATAGTTGGATCTTATGATGTTTCTCCCCCTCTACTCTCTTTTGAGGAATTGAGTTTTCTCTTTGAAGTTATCTTATCGGATTGAGTCTTTATGGACTTGAGAACACTTGATGTATGTCTTGCATGTCCTTATCTATGCTGACAATGGGATATCATGGGATCTACTTGATGTATGTCTTGGTGATCAACTTGCGGGTTTCGTGACCTTGGGAATCTATGCATAGGGGTTGGCACACGTTTTCATCTTGACTCTCCGGTAGAAACTTTGGGGCACTCTTTGAAGTTCTTTGTGTTGGTTGAATAGATGAATCTTAGATTGTGTGATGCATATCGTATAATCATGCCAATGGATACTCGAGGTAATAATGGAATATCTAGGTGACGTTAGGGTTTTGGTTGATTTGTATCTTAAGGTGTTTTTCTAGTACGAACTCAAATATAGATCGAACGGAAAGAATAGCTTCGTGCTATTTTACTACAGACTCTTGAATAGATCGATCAGAAAGAATGACTTTGAGGGGGTTTCATACCCTACAATAATCTCTTCATTTGTTCTCCGCTATTAGTGACTTCGGAGAGACTCTTTGTTGCATGTTGAGGGATAGTTATATGATCCAGCTATGTTATTACTGTTGAGAGAACTTGCACTAGTGAAAGTATGAACCCTAGGCCTTGTTTCAACGCATTGCAATACTGTTTATGCTCACTTTTATCATTAGTTACCTTGCTGTTTTTATATTTTCATATTACAAAAACCTATATCTACCATCCGTATTGCACTTGTATCACCATCTCTTCGCCGAACTAGTGCACCTATACAATTTACCATTGTATTGGGTGTATTGGGGACACAAGAGACTCTTTGTTATTTGGTTGCAGGGTTGCTTGAGAGAGACCATGTTCATCCTACGCCTCCCATGGATTGATAAACCTTAGGTCATCCACTTGAGGGAAATTTGCTACTGTCCTACAAACCTCTGCACTTGGAGGCCCAACAATGTCTACAAGAAAAAGGTTTTCGTAGTAGACATCAAGCTCTTTTCTGGCACTGTTGCTGGGGAGGTTAGTGCTTGAAGTTATATCTTTAGATCTTGCAATCGAATCTTTGAGTTTCTTGTTTTATCACTAGTTTAGTCTATAAAATAAAACAAAAAATGGAATTAAGGTTACCTCATATGCTTCATCTTTTTAATATCTTTCATGAAAATGATGGGAAGGAAAATTGTGCTCAAGTACTAGAAGAAGAATTACATAGAATGCTTGGCATAAAATATGTGCATGATGAGCATGATTGCAATGTTGTTAGTATGAATTCCTTGAATACCCATGATGCTAATGATATGCAAAGCCACAAGCTTGGGGATGCTATGTTTGATGAAGATGATATGTTTAGTCCCCCAAGTTTTGATGAGGAAATTTATTTTGATGAAAACATGCCTCCTATTTATGATGATTATTGTGATGACACGTATGCTATAAAGAATAAATATAACCATGAAACTTATCATCATGATTTTAATTTTCAATTGGATTATGCTTCACATGATAGTTATTTTGTTGAATTTGCTCCTCCCACTACTATGGATGAGAAGAATTTTGCTTATGATGGGAGTAGTAAAATTTCAATGCAAGTAGATCATGAAAAGAATGCTTTATGTGCTGGTTATATGTTGAATTCATTCATGATGCTGCTGAAAATTATTATGAGGGAGGAATATATGCTTGTAGGAGTTGCAATATTATCAAGTTTCCTCTCTATGTGCTTAAAATCTTGAAGTTATGCTTGCTTTGCCTTCCTATGCTAGTTAATTATCGTTCCCATAAGTTTTTTGCTCAAAAAAACCTATGCATAGGAAGTGGGTTAGACTTAAATGTGTTAGTAATATTCTTCATGATGATCTCTTTATGTTTCAATTCTTATCTTTTATGTGAGCATCATTGAAATCGTCATGCCTAGCTAAAAGGCATTAAAGAAAAGCGCTTGTTGGGAGACAACCCAATATTTAACCCTACTGTTTTTATGTGTGCACATGATTAAGCTAATGTAGTAATCATGTTTTATAGCTTTTTTTCAATAAAGTGCCAAGTAGAACCTTTGGGAAGACTTGGGTGAAAGTTAATGTGATCTTGCTGTAAAAAATAGAAACTTTGCGCTCACGAGTACAGAAGAATACTTTTGAGTTGATTCTTTTTGCAGAAGTTTAATAGACAAATTCCTCACATCCACCAGTTTATTTAAGAATTTTTAGAGTAACATAAGTATTCGAAAGTTACAGATTGCTATAGACAGTTCTGTTTTTGACAAATTCTGTTTTTCATGTGTTGTTTGCTTATTTTAATGAATCTATGAGTAGTATCGGACGGTATAAACCATAGATAAGTTGGAATACAGTAGATATTACACCAATATGAATTTAGAATGAGTTCACAATAGTTCCTAAGTGGTGGTTTTATTTTCTTATACTAATGGAGCTTACGAGTTTTCTGTTGAGTTTTGTGTTGTGAAGTTTTCATGTTTTGGGTAAAGATTCGATGGACTATGGAATAAAGAGTGGCAAGAGCTTAAGATTGGAGATGCCCAAGGCACCCCAAGGTAAAATTCAAGGACAACCAAAAGCCTAAGCTTGGGGATGCCCCGGGAAGGCATCCCCTCTTTCGTCTTCGTCTATCGGTAACTTTACTTGAGGCTATATTTTTATTCACCACATGATATGTGTTTTGCTTGGAACGTCAATTTATTTTATTTTGTTTTGCTTGCTGTTTGAATAATATCCCAAGATTTGAAATTCTTAAATGTTAGAGAGTCTTCACAGAGTCACATAATTATTCGACTACTCATTGATCTGCACTTATATCTTTCGGAGTAGTTTGTCGTTTACTCTAGTGCTTCATTTATATCTTTGTAGAGCACGGCGGCGGTTTTATTTTGAATAAATAGATGAACTCTCGTGCTACACTTATATTATTTTGAGAGTCTTTTAGAACAGCATGGTAATTTTCTTTTGTTATGAACTTAGTCCTAATATGATGGGCATCCAAGATGGGTATAATAAAAACTTTCATATAAAGTGCATTGAATATTATGAGAAGTTTGATACTTGATGATCGTTTTGAGATATGAGGATGGCGATATTAGAGTCATGCTAGTAGAATATTTGTGAATTTTAGAAATACTTGTGTTGAGGTTTGCGAGTCTCGTAGCATGCACGTATGGTAACCATTGTGTGACAAATTTGAAGCATGAGGAATTTCTTTGATTGTCATCCTTTGTGTCGAGGTCGGGATCGCGCGATGGTTAACTCCTACCAACCCTTACGCTAGGAGCATGTGTGTAGTGCTTGGTTTTGATAACTTGTAGATTTTTGCAATAAGTATGTGAGTTCTTTATGACTAATGTCGAGTCCATGGATTATATGCACTCTCACCCTTCCACCATTGCTAGCCTCTCTTGTACCGCGCAACTTTCACCGGTACCATACACCCACCATATACCTTCCTCAAAACAGCCACCATACCTACCTATCATGGCATTTCCATAGCCATTCCGAGATATATTGACATGCAACTTTCCACCGTTTCGTTTATTATGACACGCTTCATCATTGTCATATTGCCATGCATGATCATGTAGTTGACATCGTATTTGTGGCTAGGCCACCATGCATAATTTTTCATACATGTTACTCTTGATTCATTGCACATCCCTGTACACCGCCGGAGGCATTCATATAGAGTCATACTTTGTTCTAGTATCGAGTTGTAATCTTTGAGTTGTAAATCAATAGAAGTGTGATGATCATCATTATTAGAGCATTGTACCAAATAAAAAAATGAAAAAGAAGGAAATGCCAAAAAAGGCCAAAAAAGAAAAAAAGGAAAAAAAGAAAAGAAAAAAGGGACAACACTACTATCTTTTTCCACACTTGTGCTTCAAACTAGCACCATGATCTTCATGATAGAGAGTCTCTTGTTTTGTCACTTACATATACTAGTGGGAATTTTCATTATAGAACGTGGCTTGTATATTCCAACGATGGGATTCCTCAAATGCCCTAGGTCTTCATGAGCAAGCAAGTTGGATGCACACCCACTTAGTTTCTTTTGTTGAGCTTTCATACATTTATAGCTCTAGTGCATCTGTTGCATGGCAATCCCTACTCAATCACATTGATATCTATTGATGGGCATCTCCATAGCCTAGTAATAGGCCTAGTTGATGTGAGACCATCTTCCGCCTTTTGTCTTCTCCACAACCACCACTCTATTCCACCTATAGTGCTATATCCATGGCTCACGCTCATGTACTGCGTGAAAATTGAAAAAGTTTGAAAAAAACTAAGTATGAAACAAATGCTTGGCTGAAACCGGGGTTGTGCATGATTTGAATATTTTGTGTGACGAAGATGGAGCATAGCCAAACTATATGATTTTGCAGGGATGAACTTTCTTTGGCCATGTTATTTTGAGAAGACATATTTTTTTTGTTAGTATGCTTGAAGTATTATTATTCTTATGTCAATATTAAACTTTTGTCTTGAATCTTTCGGATCTAAACATTCATGCCACTATAAAGAAAATTGCATTGATAAGTATGTTAGGGAGCATTCCACATCCAAAATTCTGTTTTTATCATTTAGCTACTCGAGGACGAGCAAGAATTAAGCTTGGGGATGCTTGATACGTCTCCAACGTATCTATAATTTTTGATTAGCTATTATATTATCCATCTAGGATGTTTTATATGGATTTATATGCTATTTTATATGATTTTTGGGACTAACCTATTAACCTAGAGCCTAGTGCCAGTTTCTATTTTTTTTCCTTGTTTTTGAGTTTTATAGAAAAGGAATACCAAACTGAGCCCAATTGACCTGAAACTCAACGGAGGATGTTTTTGACCAGAAGAAGCCCAATGAGTACCAGATATGGACCAGGGAGTTCCGGGCTGCCGACGAGGGTGGGGGGGGGGCGCCCATCCCCCTATGCACGCCCCTATCTCGTGGCCGCCTCCGGGACCCCCCTTACTTGTTCCCGACTCCAACACCCCTTATATATATAGAAACCTCCAGAAAATAACCTAGATCGGGAGTTCCGCCGCTGCAAGCCTCTGGAGCCACCAAAAACCAGTCTAGACCCGTTCCGGCAGCCTGCCAAAGGGGGAGTCCCCCTCCGTTGGCCATTGTCACACCCTGCATTTTGTAACATGTTATTTGCATCAATGAAGCATGAAAATTTGGACCAGCAATTTTTTTTGGCATCATTTCGTTTTTATTTGGAATTGAGTTTTTCTTCCTAAGTTTTTCATGTGCTCATTAAAGTCAACTATTACCTCTTGAGGAATTCATCTCCATACCCAAAACTTCTGCCCAATGATCATACCAAGTGAATATAGCAGTATAGTATTTCCTTATAAAATTAATTTGGCCAAAATGTATTTTCAAAACTTAGTATTCCAAAAACCCCTGAATTGAGGTTTGCACTGCAAGTGCTTGATTTAGGGAGAGAAAATTATTTCAAAAAGTATATTTGAGACCTAGTAGTCATAGGACTCCCAGAAACCACAAAAGTATAATTATAAAAGTTATTTTCCTATTTTATTTAAAAGCTTTTTCTTACGGCCAGAAATGGTCTTTAATAGGGAAAAATTATTCAATTATTTCAAAAATATTTGCCAAAATTCAGGGAGACTCATAGGACATATATTGTCCATATATAAGAGTTTCAACACTTTGTCATGTTCGAAATAATGGGCTAATCCCTCAGAAACCCTTTCTGGATATTTCAAGCTTTTGAAATATTTACAAAGGAAATATTCTCCAAAAATTCCAGGGAAAATCTATCATGTCATGTATGACATATTTGATGCTCTTGCCAAGCCCCATGCCTTAGGAAGCAAGGAAACATCCTCAAAACCCTTCAAAACCATTCTGTCCATATCTAAAGTTTGAGCAACTTTACATTGCCAAACTTATCCAAATGCCCTCCAACTTGGTGCACATGCTAGAATGGCCTAATAAGGCATCAAGACCAAATGGCACAAGCTTTGGAATAGGGTAACTTGATCAGATTACCCCAAAACCATTTTTGTTCAAATTCAAATTTGAACAACTTTACATTACCAACTTTTTACCTGGAGCTTCAAACTTTGTGAGCATGATTAATACCCCAAATGATGAACCTACAACAAGTGGTGCATCAAGGGGAGATGATTAGCTTGACTCAAACATGGTGAAGCTATTTCTGTTGATTTCTAGGGTTCACCAAAGTTACATTGGCTAGTTTCTTCAAACAAGCCCAAATTTGGTGAAACACCCTATTTCCATATGACATTCAATCCTATTAACTGCCATGGCTAGTGGAGATCATTTACTTGTCCAAAACATGATCAAACACCTTCTGCCATTTTACCAAAACCATCATCTTGACCTCTTTTACTATTTACTTTTGCATCAACTTTCTACCACAGCCTCACCTAGTTACATTCTCCCTCCAGTAACTTCCCCATGTCCACAGCTCAATGATTGAGGGGTGAAAACCCTAAGTTACCTTGCTGGACAGCCAAATTCTACCCATCTACCAGCTTCACTCCTCCCTCACTGATCACCCAGAGCATCCAGGGCCACAGCTGGTTTATTTACTTCGTGCTGGACCCCCCAGACACGGCGGACGCGACCAGTGAGCTAACGGCATGCCATGGCATGCAATTAGCACGCTCCAGAGCGCGCTACAGTGCGCACCCGCACTGTAGCTTCGCCCAATCCCTCGCCTCCGACCACCTCGTGCTCCCCCTCGCGCCAACCGATGCGCCTCGGCGTCCGCGACTCCCCTCGGCGCTGTCCCCCTCCTCCTTCGCCCTCCAGTCGACGCCCTCGCACGCGCGCCGGCCGCCCGCAAGCTCCACTCGTCGGCCTCGCACGCGTGCAGCTCCAGAACCTTCCGCCGCTCCCCCTCTTCCTTCCCTCCGCCCTGGAACTCGTCCAGCAACACCCCAGACGTATCCCCAACGCCTCCCGTGCACCGTGGCGATGAGCAGAAGCTCGCCGACGCACAGGTCCACGGGACCTCGCCATTCTCCTATAAATAGGGCACCCGAGCCCCTCCTCTCTTCACCAACAGCATACTCCCTCTCTCAATCAGCTCCCTGAGCCACTCGCCTCTCTCCAGACCCGCCCGAGCTCGAGATCGAGCTCGAGCTCCGCCGCGGCGGCTTCCCGTCGCCAGCCTAGTACAGGCCGCCCTAGCCCTCCCTCTCGCTCGATCTAGCACCACAGCAAGTCACTGATGCGTTTCCCCCTCTTTCCCCTCTCTATAGCTGCCGGAATCGACCGGAGCAGCAACCTGCCGGCGCTCCTCCGCCGCGAGTCCTTGCCACCGGTGAACCAGGCCCCTCCGGCGAGCCGCACCACCACCACTGGAACGGCGACTCTCCGATGGGTCCATTCCTGCCCGTAGCTTGCCCCGCCGTGCACCCTATCGCCGCCGGTGATCTCGCCGTCTCTCTGGCCGCAAGTTTGAAAATGACAGGCGGGCCCCGCCTGTCATCCTCACCTCCCTCTCGCTCTCCTCTCTGTCACTGACCGCCGGGCCCTGCCCGTCAGGTTTAAAAAACCCTGACGCGCGCGCTGGCGCCCGTGCGGTGGGCTATTCTACCTGGGTCGTGCACTCTGGCCATTCTGGCCCAGTGGCATAGGGCCTTTTCTCTTTTTCTTTTCTCTGGTTATTTCAAATAATTTCACAGAAATAAATATTTGTCCAAATGAATTAATTCCAACTCCTAAAAATTGTAAAAATCCAACCTATTTAATAGTGTCACTTTCACACGTATCCATGGACTTTTTCTGTTCTGTTCAAATTTAAATTCAAATTTGAACATTAAAACTTCTGTTCAAAAATCCTTAGATCCCATTCTGCCACTGCAAAACTCAAACTAAGAATTTTTGCCATCTTAGTTTTCCCTCTAGTATTTAACAAAAATAGGTTGACATTTTTCTGAGCACTTTGATTTTTCTGTTTTTATTGTGATCTTATTTTCCCATTGTTATTTTGCGACGATTAGATACCGTATTTGACGAGGTTGCTGAATAAGAAGGTGGGGAAGGATTTGAAGACTTTGAAGACCAAGCCAATCCAGGCAAGCAGCCCTTTGACCATGATACACTTGTGTTCTTCGGAACCCGTTTGTTTCCGAATGCATGATGATAAGAGTTACGGTGGTAACCTAGTTTAAAACCACCATATGATGCATGCTTTACTCTTGATCTTGCTATGTGCTAGATGCAATGCCAATGGTTAGTAGTGATGCTTAGTGATGCATGTGTGCCATGAAACCTTCGCGGTTGCATTCTTTTCATAAACCCCATCGGGTGCCCCTAATGCCCGAGGGTGATATTGAGTTAGGTCATCACTGGAGCAAGAAGAGATGTGCCGGTAAAGATCTTGTGCATGGGTGAAATGATGGATTAGATTTATGTGTGACTACCGTCCCAACCAAATATGTGCAACCACTCTACCTCTTATGGGACGGGGCATTATTGATTACTTAGGCCGATACTAGCATGGTGCCCGCATTACTAGTGACGGGAAGACTTGAGGTCTTTCCCGGGACGGGGTCGTGCTTGGATAGACGACCATGACTGTTTTCACAGGGCACCGGACACACCGTTGGTCCCTTCGTGTACGCGTGACATTGAAAATAGGGCAAGTCCCATGATCTATTGTTTGTACTCGAGGGCTGTGCACCAACGAGTGGACTCTATGTTAGTGTCGTCTAAGGAAAGATAATGACCGGGTGCTTCCCCCGAGTACTTGAGGTACCGCGGGACCGTGGGTGACACGAAAGCTTCCCGGATCTTGTGGGTAAAGTGCGCAACCTCTGCAGAGTGTAAAACTATTCGAATAGCCGTGTCCACGGTCATGGACAGTTGGGTGGTGCTACTTAAACTATGTCCAGAATTTTACTACATCAGTGAAACTATGTGTGTGTGATTAGTCAAAGTGGTGACTTGACTCGTGAATTGAATTCTATTCATGTAGATATCGGTAACCTGTTCTCGAGGTTACGTGAAGTCATTGATGCATATACTTGATGGTAGAATATTTATTCTAGCTCGTTGCTAGAATGCTCATTGTTGTTCAATTGCATTGTTACTTTGAACCAAATCATGGGTTGCTTGCGAGTACATTCAAAGTACTCATTGGCTTGCCACTGGTTATTTAATTGGCCAGGCATGGAGGAACAGGAATATGAAGAAGAGTTCTTTGGAGACGAACATGCGAACTAGGACGCTATCCCAGTCAGAATGCCTGTAGGGTTAAGGCAGATGGCATGGGTTCTACTTATCATCGAAGACTTCCGCTATTTGAATTATTTTCTATTCAGCCCGCGAGGCTTTATCTATGTAAGACTTGGCCATAATGGCCATAATTTGTGTAAGACGGTATGTATGGATGTAAGACTCTTGTTATTCAGCTTCTGTGTGTTCAGTGAGCATTGATCTCTGGGATCACTGTACACGTGCATTCGGTGATCTCGACTCTTAAGTCGGGGTCCCCACAGAGCTGGTATCAGAGCCATCCTGACTGTAGGTAGCCTTAGTTAGCATGGGCGTTAGTTAGATGAGACCCCTTTTTCAAAAAACCTTCTGAACCTCTCTTCTTTACTAAACCTGAGATATCACGAGCTTATTAACCTCTCCTATTCCACCTTTGTAGATGGCCGCTGTACCTGAAGAGCACCTGACCACTGGGTTTCCCTTGCTTCTCGAGGATAGCCTCCAGGAGTGTCAATACCACCGACCACCCATCCTCACCTACCTTGAGCATTGGGTTAGCGATACTGAGGTGGAGTACCATGTGGAAGTGACCGTGAGGGCAAACGATCCTCCCACAAGTTGGTTTTTTGAGGGACCCCAGATGGCAACACTACCTCTCGCTGTCGAGGCTGCTGCACTCAAGGCACTAAACCGTCTCCGCGAGCTTCTTCCGGAGATGGCAGCCAAGATGACAACCCGCTTCTTGCCTTACCGGAAGGAAGGTGAAGATGAAAGCAGCGCACTAGCCCCTCCACTGAAGGAAGGACTCCCGCTTCGATTCCAGACCTAGTTCAGTCTATGTGCCGACAACTTGGCACAAGATTTGGCCTCGGAATCGATGAAGCTCCGAGAAGAACTTCACAAGACCAAGGCACTTCTTCGTCGAGCACAAGAGAAGACAGATAGGATCAAGAAGGAAGGTGCGCCTCTAGGACAATCCGCTATCGCGTACCGAGGCGGAAGGCCCTCAGGAGATGTATCTTCCAAGGATGAAGAACCACCTCGGCGACGCCGCATGACGGCAAGGGAATATCGCAAGCTTTTCCCTGCACCACCGACGAAGCACCGTCGTATCCAACTCCTCCACTCCCCCACACCCTCAAGTGACAAGGGGGCCCAGACAGATGAAGACAAGGAGGAAGACCCCGAAGAGCCAGAATACGCGACCGAGCATTCCGCCGCTTAGGCAATATTCGCTACTCGGATATGCCAGTTCATGACCTCTACGGTAGGATAGGTCGTGTAACCCCCATGCGCAGTCGAGTCCTTGTATGGTTCATATGAAACCATCTAGTGTTGCTTTTGTTGTGTTGGATGCATGTCGTATTCTCCCTTCGGGAATATGTAAACGACTGCAGGATTTTAATGAATGAGTTTGGCCCTTTCGGCCCTTGCATGATTTGATTAGTGTCACACCCACCCCCTTACTAGGCACCCATCTATATTGCTTTCACTCTTCCAAGTCATGAGACCTTTTTACCGCTCCAACAGGATGCCTGTTGTAACTCGTACTGGTACCTCTACCCAGCAGCCTGAAGGCGGAGCATCCGCTTAGTCAAAGGCCGGCCACGACTAAACCAATGACCAAGCTCCACCACCACCACCTCCTCCGAACATGGACATGGCTCAACTTCTCCAAGCTTTCCGAGAGGAACGCCAAGCCAACACCGCAGCCCTTCAGTTGATTGCTCAAGCTGTCACCAACAACCGCCAGCCGGCGGGGAATGGCAATGGACGTTCCATGTTGGCAGAGTTCAAGAAGCATGCACCGCCAACTTTCATCGAGACTGCTGAACCCCTGGATGCAGACGACTGGGTCCGCACCATTCAGGACTTGCTAGAACTAGTCGGATGCACCGAAGACCGCGAGAAGGTGGCTTATGCAGCCCACTGTCTCGGGGGGACTACTAGAGCTTGGTGGGATGGATTCAAGGTCATGCATGCTGGACAAGACATCACTTGGGACAACTTCAAGGCAGAATTCCGCAAAGCCCACATTCCTTCCGGAATCATGGCTATCAAAAAGCGTGAGTTCCGAGCCCTGAAGCAAGGAAGTGGCACTGTCAAGGAGTACATGCAGAAGTTCAGTGTTTTGTCAAGGTATGCCCCCTGAAGATGTCAGCACTGATGCTGCAAAAAGGGAGCGCTTCATGGAAGGCCGCAATCAAACTCTGCAGTACTCGCTTGTCGTGTGTGACTGCCCAACCTTCCCTGACCTGGTGAACAAAGCACTCATGCTTGAAGACAAGCGGCGTGCTCTGGAAGACATTCGCAAGCGCAAGATGGTCAGCAAGGGAAGTTCCAGCAACCAGAAGCCTCGCCCGTGGCAATCAGCCCCGGTCAAGCCAACCTATCAGCAACCAAGAGCTCCTGCACCTCGCACCAACTATCAGCCTCAGCAGTATGCCAACCCAAGGCCAGCCTTCAACCCCAATAACATTGGTGGCAACAAGATCAATAATCCAAACCAAGTCACTTGCTTTGGATGTGGTCAGTCAGGACACATCTCAAGGGTGTGCCCCAACAAGAAGGATGATGCCCCGTGCATCAATGCGCAGAACCCAGGACAAGGCCGCGGGATGCCACCAAGGAACCCAGCTCCTCGCAACCCGCCTAACCATGGGAAGGGGCGTGTGAATCACGTCACTGCTGAAGAAGCCCAGGAAGACCCGGACGTCGCGCTGGGTACGTTCCTTGTCAACTAATCACCTGCAACTGTCTTGTTTGATTCTGGAGCCACGCATTCATTTGTCACTCAAAGATTTGCATTAAAAAGTGGCATGACCCCTACACCCCTGAATAACCCCATGGTGGTACAAACCCCGGAGCAGAGATGAGAGCCAAGATAGGCTGTAAGGGAGTCAGTATTACCATTAACGGCGTAGACTTCCTCGCAGACCTTATCATCCTAAGATCGCAAGGCTTGGATGTGATCTTAGGGATGGATTGGCTCAGTAAGCACCAAGGCTTATTAGACTGTGCCAATCGGACTGTCACTATGACCAATGACCAAGGAGTCGAAGTTAAGTTTGCTTCCAACTTCTCTTCCGCTCAGGCCGCTCAAGTCAACTGTCTATCCGAAGTTGGGCTAGAGCAAGTACCGGTGGTATGCGAGTATCCTGATGTCTTTCCGGACGAACTACCGGGAATGCCTCCTGACCGTGACATTGAGTTCATCATCGAGCTCGTGCCCGGAGCAGGACCCATCTATAAGAATCCTTATAGAATGGGGATGAAAGAATTAGCCGAGTTGAAGAAGCAACTGGAAGAGCAGCTGAGGAAGGGATTTATCCGCCCAAGTGCGTCCCCTTGGGGATCACCTGTTCTGTTTGTGGCAAAGAGGGACGGTACCATCCGCTTATGCATTGACTATCGCTCCCTCAATGAAGTTACAATCAAGAACAAATATCCACTTCCCAAGATTGAAGATCTGTTTGATCAGCTCAGCGGAGCCAGGGTGTTCTCCAAGATCGACCTCAGATCTGGGTACTACAAGCTGAAGATCAGACCCCAAGATATTCCGAAGACGACATTTGTGACCAGATATGGCCTGTACGAGTGCACGGTCATGTCCTTTGGGTTAACCAATGCCCCAGCTTATTTCATGCATCTCATGAATAAAGTCTTGATAGAATATTTGGACAAGTTTGTTGTTGTCTTCATCGATGACATTCTTGTCTTCTCGAAGACGGAGGAAGAACACGAGCAACATTTGAGGATGGTCCTAGACAAGCTTCAGGAGCACCAACTAAATGCCAAATTCAGCAAGTGTGAGTTCCGGCTGCATAAAGTTGGATTCTTAGGTCATGTCTTGACCGAAGAAGGATTGTCAGTCGATCCCGCAAAGATCGAAGCTGTGACCCATTGGCAATCTCCAACGACCGTCAAGGAAGTCAGAAGCTTCCTCAGACTTGCGGGCTATTACTAGAAATTCGTGGAAGGATTCTCTAGCATTGCCCGGCCAATGACTCAGCTCCTCAAGAAGGACAAGAAGTTCGAGTGGACGCCAAAATGCGAAGAGAGCTTCCAAGAGCTCAAGAAGAGATTGACCACCGCCCCAGTTCTGGCAACACTTGATATTCACAAGGAGTTCGTGATATATTGTGATGCCTCTCGAACCGGATTGGGAAGCGTTCTGATGCAAGAAGGCCGAGTCATAGCTTACCTCTCCAGGAAGCTATGACCTCATGAAGAGAACTACGCTACTCACGATCTTGAGTTAGCAGCAGTGGTTCATGCCTTGAAGACATGGCGGCATTACCTCCTAGGGAAACGGTGTGAGATATACACAGACGACAAAAGTCTGAAGTACATTTTCACCAAAAAGGAATTGAACATGAGGCAGCAAAGATGGTTTGAACTCATCAAAGACTATGACCTCAGTGTTCAATATCACCCCGGGAAGGCTAACGTGGTGGCCGATGCCCTAAGCAGGAAGGCTTGCTCCTTGAATGCCATTATTCAAAGGAGGCAGCCAGCCTTATTTAAGGAACTCGAACAATTCAGTTTGGAATTAGTCACCCCTGGATTTGTGGATCATTTGGAGGTCAAACCAACCCTGATGGACGAAGTCAAGAAGGCGCAAGGTGGGCACGCAAGCATTGAAGGCATCAAGATGAAGATGAAGCTAGGCAAGGCCTCAGGATTCTCCGAGGACGAGCACGTGATTGTTTGGTACAAAGGCCGCATCTGCGTACCAAACAAGATGGAGTTGAAGAACCTGATCCTGCAAGAAACCCACGACACTCCGTATTCCATCCACCCTGGAGGAACCAAGATGTATCAAGACTTGAAGGAAAGATTCTGGTGGCACGAGATGAAAAGAGAGATTGCAACCTATGTTGCAAAGTGTGATGTGTGCCAAAGGGTCAAGGCTAAATATCAGCGACCCACTGGATTGCTTCAACCACTCAAGGTTCCTGAGTGGAAGTGGGATAAAGTTGGAATGGACTTCATCACTGGATTACCAAGGTCGAATAGAGGACATGACTCCATCTGGGTCATAGTCGACCATTTGACCAAGGTGGCCCATTTCATTCCTGTCAAGACCACTTATGATGGCAACTGGCTGGCAGCTCTCTACATCGACAGAATCGTAAGCCTACACGGCTTTCCCAAGGAGATTGTGTCAGATCGAGGAGCCCAGTTCACCTCAAGGTTCTGGAAGAAGTTACAAGAAGCCTTGGGAACCAAGTTATCTTTCAGCACGGCATTCCACCCACAGACCAGAGGTCAGACAGAACGAGTAAATCAAATTCTCGAAGACATGCTCCGAGCCTGTGTCTTGGCATACGGAGCCAAGTGGGAAGATTGCCTCCCTTTTGCCGAGTTCTCCTATAACAACAGTTATCAGTCGAGCCTTCAGATGGCACCATTTGAGGCATTGTACGGATGCAGATGTCGCACACCCCTCAACTGGTCAGAGACTAGAGAAGGGCTAGTATTTGGACCAGATATTCTCCGCGCAGCAGAAGAGCAAGTCCAACTAGTCAGAGAATGTTTGAAGGCAGCCAAGTCAAGGCAGAAGAGTTATGCTGACACTCACCGTCGGGACATGAGTTTCTATATCGGGGATCATGTGTACCTGCGGGTAACTCCTCTAAAGGGGACCAAGCGTTTCCATGTCAAGGGGAAGCTCGCACCAAGGTTCATTGGACCCTTTGAGATCACTGCACGACGAGGAGAAGTGGCTTACCAGTTGGAACTACCACCTGAGCTATCCGATGTGCACAACGTATTCCACGTGTCACAACTCCGGAAATGTCTCCAAGTTCCGAACAAGCCTGATCTCTACAAGGATGTCGATCACCAAGCCATTGATCTCCAGCCTGATTTGACCTACCGTGAGAAGCCCATTCGCATTCTGGACGAAGCAGAACGACGGACGCGAAGCCGCTCCATCAAATACTTCAAGGTCCAGTGGAGCAACCACACGGAAGCAGAAGCAACCTGGGAACGTGAAGACTATCTTAGATCCAAGTATCCCGATCTCTTTTAAAACCTAGTTTAGGAATCTCGGGGACGAGATTCTTGTAAGGGGGGTAGGTCTGTCACACCCTGCATTTGTTATTTGCATAAATGAAGCATGAAAATTTGCACCAGCAATTTTTTTTGGCATCATTTGGTTTTTATTTGGAATTGAGTTTTTCTTCCTAAGTTTTTCATGTGCTCATTAAAGTCAACTATTACCTCTTGAGGAATTCATCTCCATACCCAAAACTTCTGCCCAATGATCATACCAAGTGAATATAGCAGTATAGTATATTCTTATAAAATTAATTTGGCCAAAATGTATTTTCAAAACTTAGTATTCCAAAAACCCCTGAATTGAGGTTTGCACTGCAAGTGCTTGATTTAGGGAGAGAAAATTATTTCAAAAAGTATATTTGAGACCTAGTAGTCATAGGACTCCCAGAAACCACAAAAATATAATTTTAAAAGTTATTTTCCTATTTTATTTAAAAGCTTTTTCTTAAGGCTAGAAATGGTCTTTAATAGGGAAAAATTATTTAATTATTTCAGAAATATTTGCCAAAATTCAGGGAGACTCATAGGACATATATTGTCCATATATAAGAGTTTCAACAATTGGTCATGTTCAAAATAATGGGCTAATCCCTTAGAAACCCTTTCTGGATATTTCAAGATTTTGAAATATTTACAAAGGAAATATTCTCCAAAAATTCCAGGGAAATTCTATCATGTCATGTATGACATAGTTGATGATCTTGCCAAGCCCCATGCCTTGGGAAGCAAGGAAACATCCTCAAACCCCTTCAAAACCATTTTGTCCATATCTAAAGTTTGAGCAACTTTACATTGCCAAACTTATCCAAATGCCCTCCAACTTGGTGCACATGCTAGAATGGCCTAATAAGGCATCTAGACCAAATGGCACAAGCTTTGGAATAGGGTAACTTGATCAGATTACCCCAAAACCATTTCTGTTCAAATTCAAATTTGAACAACCTTACATTACCAACTTTTTACCTGGAGCTTCAAACTTTGTGAGCATGATCAATACGCCAAATGATGAACCTACACCAAGTGGTGCATCAAGGGGAGATGATTAGCTTGACTCAAACATGGTGAAGCCATTTCTGTTGATTTCTAGGGTTCACCAAAGTTACATTGGCTAGTTTCTTCAAACAAGCCCAAATTTGGTGAAACACCCTATTTCCATATGACATTCAATCCTGTTAACTGCCATGGATAGTGGAGATCATTTACTTGTCCAAAACATGATCAAACACCTTCTGCCATTTTACCAAAACCATCATCTTGACCTCTTTTACTATTTACTTTTGCCTCAACTTTCTACCACAGCCTCACCTAGTTATAGTCTACCTCCAGTAACTTCCCCATGTCCACAGCTCAATGATTGAGGGGTGAAAACCCTAAGTTACCTTGCTGGACAGCCAAATTCTACCCATCTACCAGCTTCACTCCTCCCTCACTGATCACCTAGAGCATCCAAGGCCACAGCTGGTTTATTTACTTCGTGCCGGAGCCCCCAGACACGGCGGATGCGACCAGTGAGCCAACGGCATGCAATGGCATGCACTTAGCACGCTCCAGAGCGCGCTACGGTGCGCACCCGCACTGTAGCTTCGCCTAATCCCTCGCCTCCGACCACCTCGTGCTCCCCCTCGCGCCAACCGATGCGCCTCGGCGTCCGCGACTCCCCCCGGCGCTGTCCCCCTCCTTCTTCGCCCTCCAGTGGACGCCCTCGCACACGCGCCGGCCGCCCGCAAGCTCCACTCATCGGCCTCGCACGCGCGCAGCTCCAGAATCTTCCCCCGCTCCCCCTCTTCCTTCCCTCCGCCCTGGAACTCGTCCAGCAACTCCCCAGACGTATCCCCAACGCCTCCCGTGCACTGTGGCGATGAGCAGAAGCTCGCCGGCACACAGGTCCACGGGACCTCGCCATTCTCCTATAAATAGGGCCCCCGAGCCCCTCCTCTCTTCACCAACAGCATCTTTCCTCTCTCAATCACCTCCCTGAGCCACTCGCCTCTCTCCAGACCCGCCCGAGCTCGAGATCGAGCTCGAGCTCCGCCGCGGCGGCTTCCCGTCACCAGCCCAGTACAGGCCGCCCTAGCCCTCCCTCTCGCTCGATCTAGCACCACAGCAAGTCACTGATGCGTTTCCCCCTCTTTCCCCTCTCTGCAGCTGCCGGAATCGACCGGAGCAGCAACCTCCCGACGCTCCTCCGCCGCGAGTCCTTGCCGCCGGCGAACCAGGCCCCTTCGGCGAGCCACACCACCACCACTGGAACGGCGACTCTCCACTGGGTCCATTCCTGCCCGTAGCTTGCCCCGCCGTGCACCCTATCCCCGCCGGTGAGCTCGCCGTCTCCCTGGCCGCAAGGTTGAAGATGACAAGCGGGCCCTGCCTGTCATCCTCACCTCCCTCTCGCTCCCCTCTCTGTCACTGACCGCCGGGCCCCGCCCGTCAGGTTTAAAAAACCCTGACGCGCGCGCTGGCGCCCGTGCGGTGGGCTATCCACCCTGGGCCGTGCACTGTGGCCGTTCTGGCCCAGTGGCACATGGCCTTTTTCTCTTTTTCTTTTCTGTGGTTATTTCAAATAATTTCACAGAAATAAATATTTGTCCAAATGAATTAATTCCAACTCCTAAAAACTTGTAAAAATCCAACCTATTTAATGGTGTCACTTTCACACATATCCATGAACATTTTCTGTTCTGTTCAAATTTAAATTCAAATTTGACCATTAAAACTTCTGTTCAAAAATCCTTAGATCCCATTCTGCCACACCAAAACTCAAACTAAGAATTTTTGCCATCTTAGTTGTCCCTCTAGTATTTAACAAAAATAGGTTGACATTTTTCTGAGCATTTTGATTTTTTTTGTTTTTATTGTGATCTTATTTTCCCATTGTTATTTTGCGATGACGAGATACCTTATTTGACGAGGTTGCTGAAGAAGAAGGTGGGGAAGGATTTGAAGACTTTGAAGACCAAGCCAATCGAGGCAAGCAGCCCTTTGACCATGATACACTTGTGTTCTTCGGAACCCGTTTGTTTCCGAATGCATGATGATAAGAGTTACGGTGGTAACCTAGTTTAAAACCACCATATGATGCATGCTTTACTCTTGATCTTGCTATGTGCTAGATGCAATGCCAATGGTTAGTAGTGATGCTTAGTGATGTATGTGTGCCATGAAACCTTCGCGGTTGCATTCTTTTCATAAACCCCATCGGGTGCCCCTAATGCCCGAGGGTGATATTGAGTTAGGTCATCACTGGAGGAAGAAGAGATGTGCCGGTAAAGATCTTGTGCATTGGTGAAATGATGGATTAGATTTATGTGTGACTACCGTCCCAACCAAATATGTGCAACCACTCTACCCCTTATGGGACGGGGCATTATTGATTACTTAGGCCGATACTAGCATGGTGCCCGCATTACTAGTGATGGGAAGACTTGAGGTCTTTCCCGGGACGGGGTCGTGCTTGGATAGACGACCATGACTATTTTCACAAGGCACCGGACACACCGTTAGTCCCTTCGTGTACGCGTGACACTGAAAATAGGGCAAGTCCCATGATCTATTGTTTGTACTCGAGGGCTGTGCACCAACGAGTGGACTCTATGTTAGTGTCGTTTATGGAAAGATAATGACCGGGTGCTTCCCCCGAGTACTTGAGGTACTGCGGGATCGTAGGTGACACGAAAGCTTCCCGGATCTTGTGGGTAAAGTGCGCAACCTCTGCAGAGTGTAAAACTATTCGAATAGCCGTGTCCACGGTCATGGACAGTTGGGTGGTGCTACTTAAACTATGTCCAGAATTTTACTACATCGGTGAAAGTATGTGTGTGTGATGAGTCAAAGTGGTGACTTGACTCGTGAATTGAATTCTATTCATGTTGATATCGGTAACCTGTTCTCGAGGTTACGTAAAGTCATTGATGCATATACTTGATGGTAGAATATTTATTCTAGCTCGTTGCTAGATTGCTCATTGTTGTTCAATTGCATTGTTACTTTGAACCAAATCATGGGTTGCTTGCGAGTACATTCAAAGTACTCATTGGCTTGCCACTGGTTATTTAATTGGCCAGGCATGGAGGAACAGGAATATGAAGAAGAGTTCTTTGGAGACGAACATGCGAACTAGGACGCTATCCCAGTCAGAATGCCTGTAGGCAGATGGCTGATACGTCCAAAACGTATCTATAATTTCTGCTTGCTCCATGCCTCTTTTGTGTGATATTGCTATGATATTTATGCACTTCCGTACACTTTTGATCATATTTGGACTAACCTATTAACTCAGTGCACCCCAGTGCTAGTTTCTGTTTTCTGTTGTTTTTGTATTCCAGGTTTTCCCATTACGTAAATTGCCAGAAAAATCCTGGGAAAAATATATAAAAAATCAGCATTCCGGAAGCTTCCATGCAGCCAAAGTAGGGCCAGAGGGGGGCCACCAGGGCTCCAGGCGACCAGAGGGGGCGGCCCCCCTCCTGGCCGCGCCGCCAGGGCGCCTGGGCCCCCCTGGCCTCTTCTGATGCCCCCCTTTGGCATATATTTACACCGCGTCCCGAAACCCTCGAGGACGGAACCCTTTTTTGCGATCTCATCTCTGTTCCGCCGCCGCCGTGCTTCCAAGATCGGGAGCACTAGGAGAACTCTTCCCGGCACCCTGCCGGAGGGGAGGATCACCACCGGGAGCTTCTCCATCACCATGGACGCCTCCCGGATGAGTTGTGAGTAGTCTCCCTTGGACCATGGGTCCATGACCAGTAGCTATGTGATGTTATCCTCCCCTCTTTGTTCTTCACCGATTAGACCTCGTGAGCTGCCTTACATGATCGAGGCACATATGTAATCCTTATGTTGTTGCTATGATGAGTTTGCTGGGATCCGATGGATTATGAGATTATGTTCAGATTGTGTGTGAGTAATATATTTGATTTACCTCTTTTATATTTATGTTCTTGAGTAATTCTTGCATGTTCTCCGTTGCTGTTTATTGCTTTGGCCAAGTAGTAGGTAGTAACTCCAAGAGGGAACGTTATGCTTGATTGTGGATTCATGCCCCTCGATGACTAGCTTGAGTGACAGAAACATGAGTCTAGGGGATGTGCTGTTGCCACAAGGGGGAAACAACGGTGCTTATACTTGCGGGTGCAAGGATTGTTTACTTTACGCAAAGTTCTTTTAATGCAGTTGTCTGTTGCTTTGAGTTTACACTATGGATGGGACTCGCAACTTAATACCAGCGAGATGTTCTGGATAGATATCTCAAGGTGGATGATTAGTAGTAGATGCAGATGGATTTCGGTTTACTTGCATTGGCGTACCGCCCATGCTTTTGAGCCTCTACCTTTCTTTGCAGCATAGTTAGCATTGGTTTGCGCACATAATCCTATCAATTGCCCAGCTGTAATTCCTTTACCTCGCTTAGCTGTTTTATCGTCTTCTGAGAGAGAGACATCACTAGTGAACATCATGGGACCCCGGTCCATATTACCATCACTGATCACACCCGTTATTTACTTTCTGTTCTTACTTACTAGTTGCAGTCATACCTATCACTATTATCTCTTGCATTTGATCCTTTGTAAACGACAAGGCTGGAGGGATTGACAACCTCTCTGTACTCGTTGGGAGCAAAGTTATTTGTATCTGTGTGCAGGTCCTGTCAATCGCTAAGTTGCGCCGCTAGCAGTTGACACCTTCTTGTTCACCCTCGGAGTCTCAGGGGATTCGAACCTTGGTATCTTTGCCAAGGGAAAACTACCGCTACACTGCATCTCAAACCTTCCACTTGGGGTAACCAACGAGGGGCGAGAAGCCATCAAGCAAAGTTTTCTGGCGCCGTTGCCGGGGACTCCACTCTTCAAGCTAGGGGAGTTGCACGCTATATTTTACCTTTGCTTTTTAGTCTTGTAGTTTACTTTTCAGTTTTTGCTTTAGTTCCCTTTATCAAAAATCACAAAAATAGTTATCTTGCTTGCTTGCTGCTATGGGTTCCATCAAAAACACTAAGTGGGAAGAGTACACCCCTTCTTCCATCACGCCAATCACCACCGTCGGGATCTACAAAAGTAGTAAACCTTTTGATTATGTTAGTTTTAATGGAGAGTTATGCCCATGGCATGGTCTTCCAGGAAAAAAGTATGAGCCTCAGTTTAAAGTTGCTCCTATACTTCCCCAAACTTGGGAAGACGTTCAAACTCTTATAATAGAGAGCAATTCAAACAAAGAAGATGACACTACAATTCTGCTCAATAATGATAAAATTGATTTTGATAACTGTAGTCTCTCAGAAGTTGTCACCTTTTTACAAAGAATGGCTAAAGATCCCCACACTAGCACGCTTAATCTTGCCTTCACAGAGCATATCACTAATGCTCTCACCAAAGCTAGGGAGGAGAAACTTAGGGTAGAAGCCTCCATACCTAGAAAGCTAGAAGATGGTTGGGATCCTATGATTAAAATTAAGTTGAATAACTTCTCTTGCTATGCTTTATGTGATGTTGGAGCTAGTACCTCCGTTATGCCCAAAAGGATATATGATATGCTTAAATTGAAACCTTTTGATTCTTGTTCTTTTGGTGTTCGTCCTGTTGATTCGTCCATAAAGAAACCATTGGGGAGGATCGACGATGTTCTTATCATTGTCAATGACAATTATGTTCCCGTTGATTTTACTATTATGGATATTGAATGTGAACCTTCTTGTCCAATTATTTTGGGACGTCCTTTTCTTCGCACCGTGGGTGCTATCATTGACATGAAAGAGGGGAATTATAAAATTCCAATTTCCTCTCAAGAAACGGATGGAACACTTCCCTAGAAAGAAGATTAAGTTACCTTTTGAGTCCGTTATACAGTCTAGCTATTCTTTTACTCTTGATAAAACTTGATCTCTTTGCATTATGCCTAGCTTAAAGGCATAAAAGAAAGCGCTTTTGGGAGGCAGCCCACAATGAATAAAAATTTATTTTGCTTTTGTTGTGTCTTGATGTTTGTTACTACAGTAGCATCATCATTGTATCTTTACTTTTCAGCTTTGTGCCACGTGTAGCCTCTGATTGCAAGAAAGTTCAAAAGTTGTGACGTGCTGTCCAGGAAACAGATTTTGTCCTTGGACAGAAAAATACGTATAAAATCACCAGATCATCTTTTTGGTCTGAATTGTTTCGACAGCGCGCTCTATACAATTGGCTTTCGGGCGTCTTTTCTGAGTTTTTTGATTTGAGTTGCAGAAGTGCCCCGAAACAATTATTTACTACCTGTTGGTCTGTTTTTCACAGATTCTGTCCTGTTTTGCCTTTCCTTCGTTTTGCAAACCTTGAGCTTGCTTTTTCTTTGCAAAAACCTTTTGGCAATCTTGAGAAACAGTAGACCTTCAAGATTATCTTTATTTCCATCAAGGAAAACTTATTTTATCATGGGTACTAACCTCGCTAATCAGATTATGATGAGTTATGTATGAAGGGAGTTTTCAAGTGTGCAAGGGAAGATGATAAAAAGATTCAGGGGTGTCAAACGCTCAAGCTTGGGGATGCCCCCGTGCACCCCCAAGAAATATTCAAGAAGACTCAAGCGTCTAAGCGTGGGGATGCCCCCGTGCATCCCCTTCTCCATCAACAATTATCAGTTCGTCTTTCGTTCCACTATATTTTAATCACTTCATGTGTTATGTGCTATGCTTGGAGCATCTTGCTTTTAGTTTCCTTTTTAGTTTCCTTTAGCTTTGCTTGCTTTTCATAACAAGTTGGAACCCATCTTTCTTTGTGTGGGAGAGAAACACGCTCCACTTCAACCTAGAACATAACATAGAATTTTCATGTTTATCTTTGCTGTGTATGTTCTTGGTCTTTCAATAGCTACTGTCATGTTTAGCTCTTAGTTTTCATGCTTTTCTTTTTAAAGAGCTTTTGTTTAGTTGGTTGCTGGAACTCTCTTGAGTTATCATGCTTATCTTGTTAAGAGAGTTGGCTTCTGTTGCACTGGTTGATACGTCTATGATAAAAATGCTATGTGCATAATGGTGCTTAGTAGTTCATGTTTTCTTATGGTTAGTCTCAAATAGCTGGGGGGTTCTTAATGTGTTATTGAAGTACCAACATGATTTGTTTGCCTATGATGTGGTATGATTTAGTGATATCTTCCTCCAAGAATTTATTTTGATTGACTTGGCATGTGCTCACGCATATTTAAGACTGTAAAGAAAGTCTATCAAGCCTTTATTATCTTTGATTTCTGAGTAGCGATATAACTTGCATGCCCGATTCAATGTTGCTTTGTCGCTCTGCATGATTATGACCATCATTGCTCTCTTAGTTGGTCGCTCCCAGTCTTTTGCTAACCTTTGCCAGTACTAAGCGGACTGACTGCTTGTGCATCCAAAATCCTTTAAACCAGTTATGCCATATGAGTCCACCATACCTTCCTATACATGGTATTTACCTGCCATTCCTAACGAAGACTATCTTGTACAAGCTCGAAATTAATCAAAAAAACATTTCTCTTTTGTGCCTCTGTTTTAGCTCATGAGGAAGTAGTAGTTAATTCATGATCTTTTTAGGTTGGACAAGCTTCACCCCGGGATTGCCTGTCTAATGTGCAAACCCCTAATACGAGAAGGTACTGGCAAAGAGTGCGCCCGGCTCATTAAAAAATATACAACAAACAAACCCTCCTTCACGCTTTGTTCATGAGAAATCAGAAAACTTTGGCAGTGATAAAAAAAGGAGATTAAGAGGATGTGATCGTCCTCGTGCGGGAGCCGTTCCTCGAAACTTGTCCAGCTCGGGAAGTAATTGAGTTATCTACTAGCATTCGTTGACGAAATATGCATATTCCAAAAAAATAATAATTTTACCTCTGTTTTTAAAAACCAAGAGCTCTGGTACATGTTTAGTTTTTGTTTCCGACCACGGGTTTTCAACCTTGCCATCAAATGCCACGGTTCGAGAGTCTCCACCTTCTTTAAAGCACCAACTATTGAGAGCATGATTGTCATTCTGAGTGTAATGTGCATTGTCCCAAAGTACCATTGTCTTCTGCATGACTATGATATCGTTTATTCTGAAATCATTGTATCTAGTCATCATTTAAAACTTCGGAGGTGCCCCTGCATTTATGTTTTGCTTCACTAAAGGGGGCAAGCGAGGTATCACTTTGTCATGTTTGCACACCATGCTCACTACAAATCTATTGAGTGTTTCAGTATCATATTGTAAAACTTTCAGTTCTTTGTGATATTCTCATGAGGCAACTTAATTACTAAAGATTCATTGTCTCAGTAAGCATTTGTCATGTGACTGTGATAAGTTCTTATATGGTTAATAGCATGTCACCACAGAAATTATCCTTCTTATCATTTACCTACTCGAGGACGAGCATGAATTAAGCTTGGGGATGTTGATACGTCCAAAACGTATCTATAATTTCTGCTTGCTCCATGCCTCTTTTGTGTGATATTGCTATGATATTTATGCACTTCCATACACTTTTGATCATATTTGGACTATCCTATTAACTCAGTGCACCCCAGTGCCAGTTTCTGTTTTCTGCTGTTTTTGTATTTCAGGTTTTCCCATTACGTAAATTGCCAGAAAAATCCCGGGAAAAATATATAAAAAATCAGCGTTCCGGAAGCTTCCATGCGGCCAAAGTAGGGCCAGAGGGGGGCCACCAGGGCTCCAGGCGACCAGAGGGGGCGGCCCCCCTCCTGGCCGCGCCGCCAGGGCGCCTGGGCCCCCCTGGCCTCTACTGACGCCCCCCTTTGGCATATATTTACACCGCGTCCTGAAACCCTCGAGGACGGAACCCTTTTTCGCGATCTCATATCTGCTCCGCCGCCGCCGCGCTTCCAAGATCGGGAGCACCAGGAGAACTCTTCCCGGCACCCTGCCGGAGGGGAGGATCACCACCGGGAGCTTCTCCACCACCATGGACGCCTCCCGGATGAGTTGTGAGTAGTCTCCCTTGGACCATGGGTCCATGACCAGTAGCTATGTGATGTTCTCCTCCCCTCTTTGTTCTTCACCGATTAGACCTCGTGAGCTGCCTTACATGATCGAGGCACATATGTAATCCTTATGCTGTCGTTATGATGAGTTTGCTGGTATCCGATGGATTATGAGATTATGTTCAGATTGTGTGTGAGTAATATATTTGATTTACCTCTTTTATATTTATGTTCTTGAGTAATTCTTGCATGTTCTCCGTTGCTGTTTATTGCTTTGGCCAAGTAGTAGGTAGTAACTCCAAGAGGGAACGTTATGCTTGATTGTGGGTTCATGCCCCTCGATGACTAGCTTGAGTGACAGAAACATGAGTCTAGGGGATGTGCTGTTGCCACAAGGGGGAAAACAACGGTGCTTGTACTTGCGGGTGCAAGGATTGTTTACTTTACGCAAAGTTCTTTAAATGCAGTTGTCTGTTGCTTTGAGTTGACACTATGGGTGGGACTCGCAACTTAATACCAGCGAGATGTTCTGGATTGATATCTCAAGGTGGATGATTAGTAGTAGATGCAGATGGATTTTGGTCTACTTGCCTTGGCGTACCGCCCATGCTTTTGAGCCTCTACCTTTCTTTGCAGCATAGTTAGCATTGGTTTGCGCACATAATCCTATCAATTGCCCAGCTGTAATTCATTTACCTCGCTTATCTGTTTTATCCTCTTTTGGGAGAGAGACATCACTAGTGAACATCATGGGACCCCGGTCCATATTACCATCACTGATCACACCCGTTATTTACTTTCTGTTCTTACTTACTAGTTGCAGTCATAACTATCACTATTATCTCTTGCGTTTGATCCTTTGTAAACGACAAGGCCGGAGGGATTGACAACCTCTCTGTACTCGTTGGGAGCAAAGTTATTTGTATCTGTGTGCAGGTCCTGTCAATCGCTAAGTTGCGCCGCTAGCAGTTGACACCTTCTTGTTGACCCTAGGAGTCTCAGGGGATTCGATCCTTGGTATCTTTGCCAAGGGAAAACTACCGCTACACTGCATCTCAAACCTTCCACTTGGGGTAACCAACGAGGGGCGAGAAGCCATCAATGGCATGGGTTCTACTTATCATCGAAGACTTCCGCTATTTGAGTTATTTGCTATTCAGCTCGTGAGGCTTTATGTATGTAAGACTTGGCCATAATGGCCATAATTTGGGTAAGACGGTATGTATGGATGTAAGACTCTTGTTATTCAGCTTCGGTGTGTTCAGTGAGCATCGATCTCTGGGATCACTGTACACGTGCATTCGGTGATCTCGACTCTTAAGTCGGGGTCCCCACAGCCATCTTCATCATCCCGACGCTCTCCATGACGAGGAGGGAGTAGTTCACCCTCGGGGCTAAGGGTATGTACCAGTAGCTATGTGTTTGATCTCTCTCTCTCTCTCTCTCTCTCTCTCTCTCTCTCTCTCTCATGTTCTTGACATGGCACGATCTTGATGTATGGTGAGCTTTGCTATTATAGTTGGATCTTATTATGTTTCTCCCCCTCTACTCTCTTGTGATGAATTGAGTTTTCCCTTTGAAGTTATCTTATCGGATTGAGTCTTTAAGGATTTGAGAACACTTGATGTATGTCTTGCATGTGCTTATCTGTGGTGACAATGGGATATCACGTGATCTACTTGATGTATGATTTAGTGATGAACTTGCGGGTTCCCTGACCTTGGGAATCTATGCATAGGGGTTGGCACACATTTCCATCTTGACTCTCTGGTAGAAACTTTGGGGCACTCTTTGAAGTTCTTTGTGTTGGTTGAATAGATGAATCTGAGATCGTGTGATGCATATCGTATAATCATGCCCACGGATCCTTGAGGTGACAATGGAGTATCTAGGTGACATTAGGGTTTTGGTTGATTTGTATCTTAAGGTGTTATTCTAGTACGAACTCTAAGATAGATCGAATGGAAAGAGTAGCCTCGTGCTATTTTACTACGGAGTCTTGAATAGATCGATCAGAAAGAATAAGATTGAGGTGGTTTCATACCTTACAATAATCTCTTCGTCTGTTCTCCGCTATTAGTGACTTTGGAGTGACTCTTTGTTGTATGTTGAGGGATAGTTATATGATCCAGCTATGTTATTATTGTTGAGAGAACTTCTACTACTGAAATTATGAACCCTAGGCCTTGTTTCAAAGAATTGCAATGCCAATTATGCTCACTTTTACCATTAGTTACCTTGCTGTTTTTTATATTTTCATATTACAAAAACCTATATCTACCATCCATATTGCACTTGTATCACCATCTCTTCGCCGAACTAGTGCACCTATACAATTTACCATTGTATTGGGTGTGTTGGGGACACAAGAGACTCTTTGTTATTTGTTTGCAAGGTTGCTTGAGAGAGACCATCTTCATCCTACGCCTCCCGCGGATTGATAAACCTTAGGTCATCCACTTGAGGGAAATTTGCTACTGTCCTACAAACCTCTACACTTGGAGGCCCAACAACGTCTACAAGAAGAAGGTTGCGTAGTAGACATCAGGGCCACGTCGAAGTCAACGAGCTCGGTTCGGTAGTTGTCGCGGGTGCTGAAAGTCACCGGGAGGAGCACTTGACCCAGAGTGGTTGTGAGGCCTCCGGTCACCCCTGCGAAGGGCTTGGTGAGCAAGATCTGGTCGCGTGGTATCTGGAGCATGTCAATGGCCTCTACGGAGAGAACGTTGAGGCCCGTGCCATCGTCAATAAGGGTCTTGGTGACCGCGACTTTGCTGATGGTCGCGTGCAGAACATGGGGAGCGCGCCGGGAACAACAACATTCGAGGGGTGATCTCCGGAGTCAAATATGATGTCGGTTTTTGGCTCCGCTCGGCCCTGCTTTGGCCTTCCTAAGCCTACCTGGAGGAGAAGCTGCTTCGCATGGCGGCCCGACATGGGTTCCTGCGACCCACCGATGATGCACATGACCACTGGAGTCCCCGGGACCGTGAAGCGTGTGATGAACTAGTTGTGGAGCTCCCCCCAAGAGGAGATCGAGACGTCCGGAAGGCCGCGGAACCAAGACTGAGGGACCTCTATCAGAGCCAAGGGAAACCAGTTCGCTGCGACCTTGTCGTCACCACCCGCCGCTTGGATGGCCTGCTCGTAAGACCAGAGGAAACCCTCGGGGTCCGTTGCACTGTTGTACCACGGGGGTACTGCCGTCCTGAACCTCACGGGCCACCTCACTCGGCGCAGGCCCAGAGTAAAGGCCAAGCAGCCCGCGACACCCTCGTAGGCTTCGGGCGGCCACGCTTCCAGGGCGACGCCCACCATGTCGACGATGAATCGGGGTTGGAGGAGAGGAGGAGAGGCATAGCTTTGACACGCCCCTACCTGACGCGCCAAATGTCAGATTCAAGAGCTATGAAAACCCGAAGAGGTGCGATCTCTGGGGCGTGAATGAAGGACTTCGCTTCACCAAGAAGAAAAACTCGCGTTGCTCAAAGCTCAAGCTCGACAAGATAGCCGAAGGGGAGAAGTGACATGGAGATTTACCTAGGTTCTGGCCACCTTGCGATGTAATACCCTACTCGTGCTGTCGGATTCAAGGGTTCCGCAAAACCCAAAGTGGTTCAAACTCTAGGACGTGAACGAAAGAATCCGCTTCACCGAGGAGCTAAACCCGCCATGCTGAAAGCTCAAGGTCACCGGTGGAGATGGTCAAAGTGGGGGAAGGGGTGACAAAGTGATTTACCCAGGTTCGGGCCACATCACGGTGTAATACCATAATCCTGCTTTGTGGTGGATTGGCCACGCGAGGTATGGGGGCTGAATATGAACTGTTACAATGGACGAGCTACCTCCGGAGGGCTCGAGTGGTGTATGCGGGTTTGATCCACGGATCCCCATCAACGATGGATAATGGTCCATATTTATAGTGGCCTCGGTCCTCTTCCCACATCAATTGGGCGGGTAGGGATCCCACAACGGCCAATTTTGAAGGGAGACAAGAGGTACATCTTATCCTGACAAAAGATGGCCTTCGCCTACAAAGTCTCTAATGCTGACGCGGGCGTGGGCTCGGTGATGATATCCGCCCTGCCGAGCCCGTGGTCTTGGACTCGTAGCACTAGAATGGAAACCTTTGGCGCCCCCCTCGGGAATATGCGGTTGGCCTTGTCCCTCTTGCACAAATGGGGAAACTGCCCCTGAGGCAGTCCTAGATTGAGGGGTCCTCATGTGGCCGGATAAGTCATGGTGTGCCGGACTGGTGGGCCATGAAGATCGTTGTTGAATATCGTCTCTCGTATCTATCGGATCTTGGGTTCCGGCAAAACCTTTGTAGTTCGTACTCTGGGCTGCGCACGAAAATCTCTCCTTCCGCCATAGCTCGTCTACTCGTCTATCCCTAGGCTAGCTCGCCAAACCCGAAGAACAAGGGACACAAGGTTTATACTGGTTCGGGCCAGCGTTGTGTTGTAATACCCTAATCCAGTGTGGTGTGGTGGATTGCCTTGTAGGCTGAGGAATAACTAGTACATGGGGAGAACAGCCTCCTGAGGAGAGGTGTTCTTGTGCTCGAGTGAGCTTGTGGGTGTCTGGGCGGTCTCAATGATCTGATCCCCTAGGTTGGGTCAGCTCAAGATGAGATGATCCCTGTATGGTGGTGCCTAGTCCAATTTATAGCGGCCCGGGTCCTCTTCCCAAATATTGAGCGGGAAGGGATCCCACAACGGCCAAATTTGAAAGGGGACAACTAGTACAAGCTATCCTGACAAAAGGTGGTCTTCGCTTGCCAAAGGCTCTGGTGGTGACGCTGCCGTGGGCTCTGCGATGACCTTCGCTCTGCCGTCCTGCTGGTCTTGGTCTTGTTGCACCGATATGGAAACCTTTGCCTAATGCATCGAGAGTCCTCGCCTGCGCCTGACCCTTTAGCACCAAAGAGGAAACAAGCACCCGGCGCCCGCTGGCGCCCGCCTAGCCTTGGTCGTCACTGCTCACGTCACGGGGGCCTCGCGAGGTGCCCCTTGGCTTGATATCTCCGCTCCTCAGGACCCAGCCTAGGGAGGCTGCCTCGAAGGAGGTCTTGCGTCGTCTACCTCGCGAGGCTCGGCCGCTCGTGAGGGTCTTCAGTGGTTGCTGAAGAGGTTGGCCCGTACCAGGCCGCTGGACGAGCCACGCCCTGGGCCATAGGCAGGCAAGTCTGGGCACCCCCATTGCCAGAATGCCGACAGTAGCCCGTGGGCCCAAGGTGCGCTCGGGCTTGGCTTCGCGGTGTAGCCAAGGGCCAAGTGCAGAGCACCGTGGGCCCTAAAAGCCTGCGGCCTTGATTGACGCGTGGCGATTGATGGGACGTGGGCGCCTCCACTTCCCCATACAGCCTCGATTCTTGCCCGGCTGGACAGCCTCTGCTACTTGCTCGACTCCACCTTCTTTGCCGATACCGCGCCCGGCGGCTTTCTCGTCTTCTCGATCCCTTCCCTTG
Source organism: Secale cereale (assembly GCA_902687465.1). Taxonomy (NCBI): domain Eukaryota; kingdom Viridiplantae; phylum Streptophyta; class Magnoliopsida; order Poales; family Poaceae; genus Secale; species Secale cereale. The sequence continues at coordinate 204,080,787 of LR738714.1, forward strand.
GCTTGATTCGACACCAACTCCTTCCGCCACAATGGTCTCGAAGCCGGCCTTGTAGGTTGGCCCCCTCGCAGCCGGCCTTCGAGCTCACCATCGAGCGGTCGATGTTGATAAACGAAGAGATGATGGAGAAGGTGCGCCTAACACTCGCCGTCGATTCCAATGAGTGGGGGCGACGGTGGCTTGGCCCGCTTCCCGCGGCCGAATTGACAGGTCGGCCACCGAGGTACCCCTCCACCTTCACGCTCTCTAGGCAGGCCTGATCCCTTCCATTTCCGATTTCTTCAACGCGGTACTCTCACACTACAAGATCAACGCGCTGCATCTTGATCCTCAATCCATCATCTTCCTTGCTGTTTTTGCCTTTGTCTGCGAAGCCACGGTTGGCATTGCCCCCTCTGTGGCCTTGCTCCGCCACTTCGTCTTGTTGCATCTGACTGATGCGCTCCAGTGCTCCGGATGCGTGTCCTTCCAGGACATCACGGCAACGGCCGGCTCGAGCATTGACTTTGACCTTTCGACGGTCATTGTCGGCTTCAAGAGGCAGTGGGTGTTCATCGATGTAGAGGTGCACAGCCCCTGCTGCTCCCACAAAGGATTCCAGCCACCCCAAGCTCCGGCTAGAGCCATGAGAGACTCGCCGACCGGATGCTAGCTCCCGTTTGGCTCCGGCTAACCAGGCTGCAGAGGCTTGGGGTGACGACGCCGATGGTGGTGAAGGAGTTCATCCATCGCCACATCGCCCTGCTTCAGCGCCACTCTCAGCCGATGTGGGCCTTTTCCGACCACAGGAACCGCATGAGGCTCCAAGCGCCTGCTCTTCCTCACGAGGTACGGCGCACGATGCTCGAGCTCATGACAAGCGACCCAACGCTAGCCCGCTTGTCGGAGGAAGGTTGTCTTCTGTACTGCTGCTCAAACAAGGTGGAGGCAGATGCCCTCCTTTGATGAATGGGGGCTTCGTCTGTCCAACCTTGTTGGTTCTCATGAGAACCCCGTCAGCGAGGCTCCCTTGTCTGCCGCTATCGCGGCGATCATCCCAGATGGGGGCGCGGGGGGACGATCGCTGCTGAGTGTTGGTGGCGCGGCTACTTCGATGTTGGCGTCTCTTGAGGCTCCCGAAGCGCCGTCCCATGGGGCTTAGGAGAGCCGCCCAGAGAAGACGGGTGAGGTGCAGGTGCTGCCTGGTGCTCCTGAGGCCGAAGCTCACGTGGCCCCCTCGCGTCACCCCAAGGCGTGGGCAGGGGGGCCTTCCCGGCCTAGCGCTTCTGGGGGCGCCTCCTTCGGAGCCGCACTTGTCGCGCCTGATGTTGCCGACCGCATCCGGGGCTTTGGCCGGATCCGGCCGAACTTTGAAGCTCTTCGCAAGAGGAAGAGGTCTCCAACCTGCAGTGTTGACTCCTTCCGGCTATTGAACCAGAGGAAGTACATCGCCATAGACGAGTGAGTAGCTTATCTTTGTAATTCCTTGAGTGTTGTATTCCCTCCTGACCGCGATTCCTCAGGGCCCCTCCTGCTAAGGCAACGAAATCTCCTGAGAAGCAGGACCCTGCGGTCCGGAGCTCCCCGCCAGTCCTGGGCGTCCTCGGCGGATGCGCTACCTCTGGCGCGAGGTCACCCACAAGGTCTGATGCGCTGGCCTGGCGCCTCGACCCCGCGTTTTTGCTGCTCCTTCTTCGCGGCTCCGCCTGGGGAGCGAGAGACGTGCCGAGGGCTCCCCCATGGTTGTCAAACATAGTAGGGCCACCTTGGCCCCAGTGTCTTCTTCGAATGGCGAGTCCCATCCCTTCCGGGCCCCAGCTAAGGCTCGAGAGAAGAATGGGGCGGAGGAGACCCTGGTCCCGCCTCCGAGGGAAGACGAGTCTCCTCAGTCTTGTTCAACTGCTCTTGGTGCCAAGGAGGGTCATGGACTCCTGCTTGAGTCAGCGCGCAAGCGGGGAACCGCCCGCCGCAAGCTTCTCCAGGAGGCGATGAATGCGCTGAATCGACTTGGGCAAGAGCTTGAGGGAGTTGACGCCTGCCTCAAAGCTGAGGGCCTTCAGCTGATGGACGAGTAGCACCGACTGGGGGTGTACATTAACCTCGGGCGTCTTTAGCACGAGTGCGCCAATGCGAAGGTTGAGGCGTCCCTCGCAGCCTCGCGGGAGGCCTGCGCCCGAGCCCTGGAGGAGGCTAGGGTGGCTGACCGCCGTCGCGAGGCTGCAGAGAGGCACATGCTGGAGCTTCAGGCTCTGAACGCCAGCTTGGAAGAGCGAGCCGAGGGACGCAGGGCCGCCCTGGCGTCGATGGGGGGGGGGACACCCTCCGAAGAAGCTGAGATCTTGCAGCGTGAGGAAGCACTGATGTTAGAAGCCACGGAGCGCAGCCTTGAGCTTGAGCGGCTGGAGGTGAGGGAGCGCCATGTGACCCTCGCCGAAGATCATGTCTCTGCTCACGAGGCCAGAGTCCAGGAGGAAATTGACCAGAAATTGGTGGAGGTCTGCGCAGACCTTGCCAAGGGTTACGACATGAAGTTGGAGCTCCAACGGGCGGAGGCTGAGGGGAGTACTGCTGCCCTCAGGGTGAAGCTGGAAGAAGTAGAGCAGCGCGAGAGGGCCACCACGACAGCCCAGTCTTCGGCCCAGGCTGAGCTGGACTCCGCGTAGGCCGACTTGTCCTTGCTCCGACGACAAGTTGATGATGCCGCAGCTCTCGTGCAGCAGAGCAAGGACGAGTCTTGCCGTCGACTACTACTGTGGCATGAGCATGCCCCCCTCCTCCAGGCTCTTCGGGTGAAGGCCAACCGGGAGTTGGGGGCCATCTGCGAGGAGAACTCCCCTCACCCCCACGCGGAGGATTACGCTGGCCATCTTGTCTTCTTCATCGAAGTTGTGACGCACCTGGAGAGCCGAGGAGCGAGGGTCCGCCGTCTTGTTGAAGAAAAGAGCCGAAGCCTCCTTGGACGCGCGTTCTCCTGGGTCTTCAGCTACCTCCAGAGCATTGACCCTGACTTTGACTTCGACGCCGCCATCGCCCCAGTGCCTGGGGCCGTCCGGGACAACCTGGCGCACTGGGTGGATGACCATGTGGATGCTCTAGTCAGGGCCTTTGCCACCAATGATGACAAGGTCGTGGTCATGGCAGATTAAGGCGGCGCAATTGACGATGGTGAAGGCGCGGCCAACGATAGCGCTAGCAGTGTACATGAGAGCGACTTGGACGGCACCGCGAGCGATGTGTCCGGTTGAGCTTGTATTTCTTTGCCTTGACCTTGCACGCATACACTTGCACAAGGCCCGGTAGGGCATGCGAGCATTTTGATGGGGGAAGCCTCCTATGTGTGTAAACTGATATTCCACTTTCCTTCTTTTGCTGCTTGAATTCGAACCCGGGACGTGCGTCCTCGAGTTTTCTGAGCTGAGTTGCCGTTGTAACTCACCTAGATCTTACATGGCCTCGCACTGGTTACGAGGCCGTGGGTTCGCCTCCCTCCTGGGGTAGATCGCTAGGGGTTCACGGCCTTGATTCACCTGAGCAACACGTGGCCCTGCTCCGGGGAGCAGGGCCAGGGGTGTTCTGCTGGCCGCGGCAGGATTCCTATGCGAAAATTTTTGGTGTGTATGATCTTGCCCTGAGGGGGTTCAGCCAAGGTTACAGCGGTCCGCCAAGTGGGATTGGCCTTCTAGTCCCCGAGCCGGAGGGCCCGGGGTAAGATCTTCAAGACAGTCAGAGGCGGCAAAATCCAGCAGAAATCAACGAAAACTCCCCCCCCCATTTCTACAACGAGCAAGACTTCAAATTCAATTCAAAAGACACGGCGAATCCAATTACAAAGAAAGGCAAGGAAAGCAAATAGCCGCGTCTGGCACCTATCTAGTCTTCAAGTCTTCTCACCAGCGTGGAGCTAAGTGCTGCCACTAGGACGGGGGAGGGAACCCCCGAGGCCCGAGGGCGGCTCTCCGGAGACTCCAGGGCGTGTACAGCCCCACTCATTATTACGTGAGAGTGTCACGAGCGAAGACATTCACAAGCGTGAGCCTTACTTCATATCGCTAGACGAGGGCCCCGCCTTGCGCCACCCCCAACCTCTGTTGGGGCGACCGGACACCAGGACAAGACCAACGAGGCAAGGGGACGCCAGCGGCGCCCTCGGCAACCACGGGCCCTCTGCCGGGGGGGGGGGTGAGGCTTGGTGATACTCGCCCCGGCAGAGGACCTACTTTCGCATACTTCCCTGCTCCACGCATCGTGGGGGAGACCGCGGCTCCAGGCCCTCCACGCGCAGCCCCCAGCATTCTGCTCCGATCGAGGGCGGAGCGGACGCTCTCAGGTCTCCGACCATCGCCGCGGTTTGATTCACCTGCAGTCCATTGTTAGCACATGCCTGTTGCTGTGATACCTGCTGGGCTCTATCGTCGTCTCTGAACGGGTCAATGGAGGCTCTGGGAGATTTGTTGCAATCTTCTTCCTAGAGCATCCCGCCATTCCATCTCAGCCCAAGGAAGGCATTGGGGCTTTCCCCGAACACGTACGTCAAGTCCACCATGCGGGGCACGTAAGCTCGTCAGCTGCCCCACAGGGAGAACCGCCTGAGTGGCCCGAGCCTTGAGCCTCCAGCTGCGGCACCTGGCCTTGGCGACGGCTGAGTTGTACCCCGGTGCACCATCGCAAGGGGCAGCCGGCGCTTGCTCCTGCCTGTGATGAAGTCGCTGCAGTCGAAAGGATGGCGCCAGCGCTCCTGTTGGTGTCGTCTGGTCTCCCCATCACCCCAGGGTGCGCGCACACCTGTCGGGACCTCACCGGTGCCTCGCCCGCGACCTGGGGTGGGGGTGAGGAACAAAACGGTAGCGCGCCCCTGCAAGCGTAGCTCAGTAGTTCGGCGACACATTCCAGCAGTACGTCACGGCCGCCCTCGTCTAGCCTACATCGTAGCAGCTCTTGCGCCACGATGAGCGCAACACTCGTATTCGCCTGCTCCCGTCGGGTATAGGGTGCTATTGCTGCGGCATGGTTCAAAGATTGCACAACGGAGCGCGCGCGCCGTGACGCCGAGGCGGAGGTTGCAGGTCTACGCCTTCCGTGGTCGGCGGCGCCAGGCGGTGCGGGTGCCGCCTGGAGTGCGGGGTTGAGGCCTCCATTGGTGGACGGCGTCGCCCGCGTGGGCCAGGCCACCTAGCTATCGGCATGAGCCCCCTGATCGTCGGCCATCAGGACTGTGGTGTGGTAATGTACCGAACAACGGAAGAAAAGATATGTCAAAACCCCTACCTAGTGTGCCAAATGTCAGATCATGGGTTCTGGCAAAACCCTTGTGGTTTGAACTCTGGGGTGCGCACGAAGATCTCCTCTTCTGCCCTAGCTCGTCTACTCGTCGATCCCTAGGCCCAGCTTGCTAGACCCGAAGAACAAGGGACACAAGGTTTATACTAGTTCGGGCCACCGTTGTGGTGTAATACCCTAATCCAGTGTGGTGTGGTGGATTACCTTGAAGGCCGAGGAAGAACTAGTACATGGGGAGAACAGCCTCCTGAGGAGAGGTGTTATTGTGCTAGAGTGAGCTTGTGGGTGTCTGGGGCGGTCTCAATGATCCGATCCCCTAGGTTGTGTCAGCTGTCGGTGTACAAAAAGAGGGGTACACTTTTTGTACCCCTATAACTGTGCATGGGCAGTCTGAGCCACGGGCACCAAAGCTCGATGGAGACTGAAGCCCAAAGCCAAGACCACAAAGAGCAAAGGGACGAAGCGGCTTCCCCCGGCAAGGTCCTTGCCGGGAGCCACTCTTAGCAGTCCCAGCAAAATCCTTGCCGGGGCCGGCTTTAGCTGCCCCGGCAAGACCCTTGCCACGGCAATTCTCCCCATGCCTACAGAGCGGACCACCCTTGAGTCCACTGCCCCCATGGGGAAAGGATTCGGGAGGCATACCCGTAGTGGCATGCAGATCTTTGTGAAGACATTCAAGATCAGATACACGCTAAGAGACGACGACCCTTGGCGGGATCCCAGCCAAGGAAGACCACAAGACCTCCGGCAAGCACCTTGCCGGGGATGACAGCAGGCGCCGCAGCAAGACCCTTGTCGGGGCCCCGGCAAGACCCTTGCCGAGGACATCCGCAGGGCCACCATCAGGCCCACGCCAACTAAGCTTCCACCGCCCCATGCAGCTGCCGACCCAACTAGCTGGACAGGCACCTGTGTGGCGACATGCAGATCTTCATGGAGACCCACCATTGCGCCACCTCAGCTGCCTACCTGCCTACATGGCGTCTCAGGCATCGCTGGCCAGGGCACATGTCGATGCAAGAAGGAGCGGCGACGGACAAGACGGATGTCTCCCCCATCCCCGATAAAGCAAGGACACCTAAGCAAGGCGCATTAAATGCGCCTTGTCATGTAATGCGGGGGATAACCTCGCATCACTATACCCTTTCCATCTCCTGTGTGCCACTGTGGCAACCCCTTTTCTGTATAAAAGGAGGCCCGAGGCGACCAGGAGAAGGATTCGGCTTTTCAGAACTCCTCATGATTCGGCTTTTTGGAGCTCCTCACGCCCCATAGCTAGCTGAAGAACACAAAAATATAATCCACCAAAGTAGGAGTAGGGTTTTACGCATCCTTGCGGCCCGAACCTGGGTAAACGAACCATGTGTGCTATCTGTTGGATCCGCTCTTCTCTCAACCCCGCGCCCCGCAACCGTAGTAGGGATTCTTGTGATCCCATAGGTGTCGATCCAATACCCCGACATCTTTGGTGTGCCAAGTAGGGGGCGCAGTTGTGAGAATCGGCTCTAGCAGTTAGGCCAGCACTCCTTTGTCTTCGTGGCTCTTTGAGAAGGAATAAGGCCGGAAGATCAGCACTCGAGCGGCTACAAATAGAAGCTAAGTTACATTGAACCCTGGATATTTCCATCCTATTATTTAAAGTTATTATCCTCGGAGCTGTCGTTCTTTGTACAAAAAGAAACCTGCACGCAAATGGGGCCCTTCCTGATCGGCAACGCCTTTGCTCTGTTTTGAGTCCGCTCAACAGTTCAAACGGCTGTGTTGGAAACGGTAGGGTAGCCTTCCGCAATTAGCAAGGCTCTCGACTTGGACTCGAGTCAAACTCGACAGTTCGAGCGGCTGTGTTGAGGGCGGTAAGGTGGCTCACCTGGCAGCACGCTCACTCGGTAGGCCAATGGGGACCCGTCCCCACGCCGCCGCCTTGGGTTTCCGCGCCGGCAAGCCTACCCAGCTAGCGTAGGGTGGACATACGAAGAGACAGCAAACAGGGAAATAACATGCATGATTCCAAAAATATTTCAAAGTTATATTACATCATTGCTGCGGTTCTAACTAAAGATAAATCTTGTCTTGGTCATGAACCCGCAGCGGCGAAGAAGACCAGGATGCCTAATCCCGGCGCTGGCCTTCCACCCTCTTGATTTTGTCGATGCAGCTGATGACAGGCTTGATGCGCTCCTTGAGCACCGTGAGGTCAGTACCCTCCGGCAAGCTATCCATCGCGGCTTCGAAGTCGAGGGCGGGATTCGAGAACGCCATCTTGGTGAGGACCTTGGTCATGACCCCCCGGCAAAGTCGCCGGGCCTCCCCGGCGAGCGTGGCCATTTTGTTGGAGTGAAGATCAGCCAAGGCGCCGAGGACGCCCTCGAAGAACAAGGTCAGCTTGGTGTTGACGGTCCCGCTCCACTCAGGGGCATACCTCACGTTTCGCATCCCCATGAGGCCAACTGCGAGGTGACCCTGCCGGCGACGTCCTCCAGCCGGCTGATCCACCTATTCTCGCCCGCCACGTATACCTGGTGGGAGGCGGCCTCGTCCGCCCGCAGCTGCTTCTCCTCCTCCACACTCCTTGTCAAGGTCTCCTCCCGAGCCGAGCTCTCCGACAACATCTTCTCGAGATTCTCCAGCTTCAGCTTGAGATCTCTGATGGAGTCTTGCGCCTCGGAGAGCTCCCCGTCCCTGCTGATGACCGCTCCCTGCGCCTCTGTCAAGGCGTAGTTGAGCCTATTCTTCTCGTCGGACAGCTTGAGGGTCTGCTCCCTCAGCCCGTCCCGCTCTACCTCCAGCTCCTTCACCTTGCCGGCGTGGACCAGAGCCTGGGCATCGAGTGCCTCTTTGTGCCTCTGCCCCAGCTCACGAGTCCGTCGCTCGACAAGGACCTCGAGCTCCTCATCATTGCCGCGGAGAGTTGCGGCAAGCTTCACCTCACGCGCGGAGAGGTCTTCTTCCTGGGAATCGAGGGCGGCTTGATGCTGGTTCCGGGCGGCCTCGGCCGCGGCAGCCAAGCTTGCTGCCTCTTCCTGGGCCTTCTCGATGTTAGACATCTTCATGATGAGCTCCGCATCGCGCTTTGCCAATTCTTCCTGGAAGGCCCTCTGCTCCTCGCGGGACTGGTGAAACCAGGTTTGCGCCTCAGCAACATGCGCCTGGAAGTCCACCTCCGCCTCGTCCACCGTTGCCATCCTGGACTTAACCTTGTCCAGACGGGCACGGTAGAGCGCTTGGAGCTTCCGGAAATTGGCCCCCATAATGCGGAAGAGCTGCTCTTCTAGGGAACCATCGCCGTCGGCGCCCGGTTCATCGACCACCTCGAGCCCGGTGGTGGCGAGCACCTCACCGTCGAAGACTTCCCCTCCGGCGGGCGCTCGGGAACTTGACGCCCCTGCGAGATGGACGAATAGGTCGTCGCTCACCTTCAGGTATCTGCCGGGGCCCGAGGTTGTGGAGGAAGAAGGCTGATCATCAGCCACCTCTTCCTCGGTTGTGGCCTTGCCGGCCTCCCCGGCAGGCTCACCGCTGGCACCCTCGGTAGCATCCTTGGCGGCCTCGTCGGCGGCGGCCGCGCCAGCATCCTTGGCGGCCTCCTCAGCGGCGATCCCGTCGGCCTCTGCCGCGGCCTCCTCAGCAACGTTCCCGATGGCGGCGTCCACGTCATCCATACCTGAAGGAGGGCCTGGGCAGCAATGGGGACGATGAAGCCAAGAAAAAGAATAAGGGAAAAGCAAAGACAGAAGACAGGCGACTCACCAGTGCCAGGCTATGAAGCAAAAGTCCCCTCCCCGCCGGCGTTTGGCGCCGTGGCAGAGCCACCAGCGCCCAAGTTCCCCTCTTCCTCCATGCGTGTGGGCTCCATGCTTGGTGCCCTTGCCGGGGACGCCCCTCGCGACAGCGTAGTCGATGGGGGTGGCGTGTTGGGGGTAGCCCCCTGTGGCTCCTCCTGCTGCCGCTCCCGTCCTACAAAACCGATAAGGTCAGCACCATAGCATCAATCACCTACTACATGTCGAGCGAGAAGAGGGTGATGAACTTATGCTGGGGGCTGTGCCAGGGGCTGCTGTCCGGGCTGCTCAACACCACCAGTGGTGGCTCTGAAGCCCCAGCCGGGGGCTGGCTGCTCGTCGAGGCCTTCGCCCTCTTTATCCTCTGGGCCAACATCTCTACATCCCTAAAGAAGCAAAACAGATCAAGATGAGTGGCATGATTCAGGAGAATGGAAATGGCAGTAAGGAACGGAGTACTTACTCGTCGTCCATCTCCTCCTCCTCCACCGCTTGCCTTTTCCTCTTCGGGCTGAGAGGCCCAAGATCTAAAGGGAACTCCGCGTCGACATCCGAGTCGACGTCTGCTGGGGGAGGCGAAGAAGGCGGAGTTGGTGCGTGCCTAGATGTAGAGGGGGCTTTTGCCTTCTTCTTCTCGGCGGCCTTCGTCAGCCTCCTCGCCGCCGTGGCCCTCGTGTGGCTCCCGGACCCCTCCAGGGCCAATTGAGGCTGCGAAGCCTTGCCTGGTCGGACCGGCTCGCCGGAACTGGCCCGCTGCAGTACTCACCCTCTTCCCCTGGCTGGCGCCAAACCTGCCGCCACGTCCTCCTCCTCTGACGACTCGTCGGTCGCGACGTCAACAAGCGGAGCTCCAGTATTGGCGCTGCTAGCCTCCCCGGCGGCCGCCACCCACTAGGCGAGCTCCTCCTCCTCCGCAGTCGTTGCGACCTCGTCCTCCATACCCCCGGCGCTGCCGGCCTCCATGGCGAGCTGCGCCTCCCTCGCCCTTGTGGCAATGTAGTCCAGCTCTTCCTGGGTGGTGCCCTGACAAGCCACCGCTCGGCGTCTGGCTTGACGCACACCTCAACCAAAGAGTCGAAGAATTGCTGCACGTCCTCATCCGCCGGCTCCTTCCAGCTCGGGGACAGGGCCGTGCGCGTTGCATTCCGGCATCATGGCGATGATCTCGGACTGGCGCAAATTGTTGCACTACGGGACCACCCCCGCTGGCAGCTTGAAGAACGACCCCTTGATGGCCTTGCCGGCCTTTACGGCAGCCCTCGCAGCCTTGCCGGTCCGCTCGACCTCGCCATCGCGACCCACATCAAGCTGGAAGAGCCGCTAGCAGAAATGGGCATGTCCCATCATCGTGAAGTTGTGGTCGAGGCCAGGGCGGAGCCGCATGATGTCAACAGGATTCCTGAAGAGCCAGGCTGGTCTCCCCTTGTTATGCAATGGGGCGATCCGACGGCGAATGAAGTCCGCCCCGATCATCTCAAGGGTGAGTCCGGCCTGGGTGAGCCGGAGAATCTTGGTGGTGGCGACGGTGAGCCTCCCGTCGGCGGCGTCGACGTCGCCCCAGTCGCTGCCATGGACCGGCGACACCCGACGGACCTTGCAGAATCTTGGCGGCTCTTCTTCTTCAATCCAGCACCACCGGCCGCGCCATTCATCCCACCTCTCCTTCACGGCGCCGTTCGGGTAAGCTCCCTTGGATCTTGGAATCCAGGTGACGCATCCAGAGACGGCACCTCCCGGCTGGATCCGAGGGGTGAAATAGTGGCGGAGGAGCGTCGTGTTGGGCTGCACCCCGACGAAGCCTTCGCAAAGGTGCGCAAAGAAAGCCATGCACGCCACCGCGTTTGAGTGAAATCCAAGAGGCGGAAGCCAAAGGTGTGCATGATGTCACAGAAGAAATCGGAGAAGGGGGGACATAACCCGCAAGAAAAGTAGTCGACGAATACCGATTTGGGCCAGGTTCGGCGCAAGCGGCCGGAATGACGCACGTCGCCGGATGTCCCAAATTCTCCCCCCCCCCCGTCTTCACCCCCCAAAGGGGCTTGAAGGCGGCCCAGAGCTCGTGGACGTCGACCGTCGACGGGAAGAAGAAAGCAGCCTTCATACGGTCCCCCGATAGTGCGCCCTCCCGCAGCTCCACAGACCCGACGCCCTTGGCCACCCCCTTGCCCTTGGCGGGTTTGGACGCCATGGTGGCTGAGTTGGAGGGCTGAGGGAGGGGGATGGCGAAGCAACGGCGGCAGGCGACGGTGGAAGCTTCAAAAGGAAGGAAGAGAGGGAACAGCGGCTCTGAGATTGGAAGAGGCGCGAGGAAAATGGAGGAAGTGAGCAGCGCGCCCGCGGTTATTCCTTCTTATGGGGGGGGGGACGCGGGCCGCGCTCTTTCGCATTTACTGCGACGTGACGCATGCCTGCGGAAACTGCCCCGCGCATGCCGCCCACGTCACGCATGCCCCTCCACCCCGCGCCATGCGCGCGGATCGTGGGAGGCACAGCGCGCGGAAAATCTTACCACGGTAAAAACCGTCCCGCCTGCCCGCGCAGCGTTCTGGGCCTGGCCCAACAACGCGTCGCGCTTATGTGTGGCCCAGGCCCGGGGGCACCTGTCGGTGTACAAAAAGAGGGGTAAACTTTTTGTATCCCTATAACTGTGCACGGGCAGTCTGAGCCATGGCCACCACCACACCAAGCATGGCAAGGGAGGTGAGCCAGGGTAAGACCGAAGCTCGATGGAGACTGAAGCCCAAAGCCAAGACCACAATTAGCAAAGGGACGAAACGGCTTCCCACGGCAAGGTCCTTGCCGGGAGCCGGTCTTAGCAGTCCCAGCAAGATCCTTGCCGGGGCCGGCTTTAGCTGCCCCTGCAAGACCCTTGCCGCGGCAATTCGCCCCACTGCTACGGAGCGGATCACCCTTGAGTCCGCTGCCCCCATGGGGCAAGGATTCGGGAGGCATCCCCGTAGTGGCATGCAGATCTTTGTGAAGACATTCAAGACCTGATACACGCTGAGAAGACGACGACGCTTGGCGGGATCCCAGCCAAGGAAGACCACAAGACCTCCGGTAAGCACCTTGCCAGGGATGACAGCAGGTGCCGCGGCAAGACCCTTGCCGGGGCCCCGGCAAGACCCTTGCCGAGGATATCCGCAGGGCCACCATCAGGCCCACGCCAACTAAGCTTCCACCGCCCCATGCAGCTGCCGACCCAACCAGCTGGGCAGGCACCTGCGTGGCGACATGCAGATCTTCGTGGAGACCCACCATTGCGCCACCTCAGCTGCGTACCTGCCTACATGGCATCTCAGGCATTGCTGTCCAGGGCGAGTGTCGACGCAAGAAGGAGCGGCGACGGACAAAACGGATGTCTCCCGCGTCCTCGATAAAGCAAGGACACGTAAGCAAGGCGCATTAAATGCGCCTTGTCATGTAATGCGGGGGATAACCTCGCATCACTGTACCCTTTCCACCTCCTGTGTGCCACTGTGGCAACCCCTTTTCCCTATAAAAGGAGGCCCGAGGAGACCAGGAGAAGGATTCGGCTTTTCAGAACTCCTCACGATTCGGCGTTTTGGAGCTCCTCATGCCCCATAGCTAGCTGAAGAACACAAAGATATAATCCACCAAAGCAGGAGTAGGCTTTTACGCATCCTTGCGGCCCGAACCTGGGTAAACGAACCATGTGTGCTATCTGTTGGATCTGCTCTTCTCTCAACCACGCGCCCCGCAACCGTAGTAGGGATTCTTGTGATCCCATAGGTGTCGATCCAATACCCCGACATCAGCTCAAGATGAGTTGATCCCTGTATGGTGGTGGCTAGTCCTATTTATAGCAGCCCGGGTCCTGTTCCGAAATATTGAGCGGGAAGGGATCCCACAATGGGCAAATTTGAAAGGGGACAGCTAGTACAAGCTATCCTGACAAAAGGTGGTCTACGCCTGCCAAAGGCTCTGGTGGTGACGCCGCCATGGGCTCTGCGATGACCTCCGCTCTGCCGTCTTGCTGATCTTGGTCTTGTTGCACCGATATGGAAACCTTTGCCTGACGCCTCGGGACTCCTCTCATGCGCCTACCCCTTTAGCACCAAAGAGTAAACTGGCACCATGCGCCCGCTGGCGCCCGCCTGGCCTTGGTCGTCACTGCTCACGTTACGGGGGCCTCGCGAGATGCCCCTTGCGTTGATATCTCCGCTCCTCAGGAGCCAGCCTAGTGAGGCTGCCCCGGAGGAGGTCTTGTGTCGTCCGCCTCGCGAGGCTCGGCCCCTCACGAGGGTCTTGAGTGGTTGCTGAAGAGGTTGGGCCATACCAGGCCGCTAGACGAGCCACGCCCTGGGCTGCAGTCTGGCAAGTCTGGGTACCCCCGTTCCCAGAACGCCGACAATATCCGGATAGGACTCATGTATTCGGATAATGGCAAGTTTTAGGTTCAGGTGTAATATTCCCTTCCTCTGCAAGATGGTTATGTACGAAACCTAGGCCCCTCCGGTGCATATATAAACCGGAGGGTTTAGTCCATAGAGGCTAATAGAAAAACACAAATCCTCATAGGCTAGAATCAAGGGTTTAGCCATTACGATCTCGAGGTAGATCAAATCTTGTAATCATATTCGTCCATATTAATATAGCAGAAAGTAGGGTATTACCTCGATCGAGAGGTGTAGGATCAAAAGTATGTCTAGAGGGGGGGGTGATTAGACTACTTGACCAAATAAAAATCTAGCCTTTTCCCAATTTTAATTGTTGGTAGAATTTAGCAACTTAGCACAAGTCAAGCAATCAACCTACACATGCAATTCTAAGAGTGTAGCAGCGGAATGTAAAACAATTGCATATGAAGGTAAAGGGAGGAGTTTGGAGGAGAAAACACAAGTGAAGACAAGGAAGTTTTTGTCGTGGTTCTGATAGGCGGTGCTATCGTACATCCACGTTGATCGATACTTCAACCCACGATGGGTAACGGTTGCGCGAGTCCATGGAGGGCTCCGCCCACGAAGGGTCCACGAAGAAGCAACCTTGTCTATCCCACCATGGCCATCACCCACTCAGGACTTGCCTCAATAGGGTAGATCTTCATGAAGTAGGCGATCTCCTTGTCCTTATAAACTCCTTGGTTCAACTCCACAATCTTGTCGGAGGCTCCCAAGTGACACCTAACCAATTTAGGAGACACCACTCTCCAAAAGGTAATAGACGGTGTGTTGATGATGAAATCCTTGCTCAAATGCTTCAAATGATAGTCTCCCCAACACTCAAACAGCTCCTCACAGATTTGGATATGGTGGAAGAATGATTTGACTGGAAATCAACTTGGGGAAGGCTTGAGAACAAGATTCATATTGTAGGAATGGAATATCTTGATCTCAACACTTGAGTAGGTGGTTCTTTCTCAGGACATGCATGACGGAAGTGTAGGTATGTTCTGATGGCTCTCTCCACGAGTGAAGAGTGGGTGGAGGGGTATATATAGCCTCCACACAAAATCTAACCTTTACACACAATTTACCAAACTCGGTGGGACCGATTCAAAGAACTCGTTCAGACCGATTTAGTTCATAATGTGACCGTTAGGCATTTCGGTGGGACCGATATGATCAACTCGATAGGACTGATTTCATTAGGGTCAGGGCATAACGTAATCTCGGTGAGACTGGTTACACATACTCGGTGGGACCGATTTTGGTAATAAGCACACAGAGGGTTGGTCAGGCAAACTCGGTGGGACCGGTTCGCTCGTTTCGGTTGGACCGAAACGTTACAAAGAGGCAACAGAGAGTTTGCATTGCAAACTCGGTGGGCCTGATCGCTCATCTCGGTGAGACTGAAATGTTACAAAGGGAAATAGAGAGTTTGCAATCCCATCTCGATGAGACTGAGATTCCTTTCGGTGAGACCGAAATGATTAGGGTTTCTGGCAGTGGCTATGTCAAATGAACTCGGTGGTGCCGGATAGAATGTTTCGGTGGGGCCGTGTTGGACTTTTTGTTTGGGACATATGTGGATGTGAGAAAGTGGTTGAGGGTTTGGAGCATATCACTAAGAAATTTGAGCAAGCAATCCATTAAGCAACACCCCATTCCCTTTCAATAGTATTGGCTTTCCTATGGACTCAATGTGATCTTGGATCACTAAAATAGAAAATGTAGAGTCCTGAGCTTTCGGCTTGAGCCAATCCTTTTGTCCTTGGCATTTTGAGGGGTCCACATTCCTAATCCATGCCATGCCAATCATTGAACTTCCCTTAAATATCATCTTGAGATAGCATTAGTTTAATGAGCTATATGTTGTTAGTAATTACCAAAACCACACAGGGATAGTTACACATTCAATCTACCCCTTTTTGGTAATTGATGACAACATATAGATCAAAGCTTCGACAAATGAATAAGATTTAAATACGTCGTCGCTTTGAGAAGTATGTGATAAGCAAGAGCTCCCCCTCAATTTGTGCATTATTTAAAATTTGTGTTTCAATGCAAATGCACAATCGATTAGGATGATGGGTTACACCTCCATGTCACATACATCTTGGTGGAGCGCTCAAAATGATATACACTAAAACATGCACTCATCACCATGCAAAGTAAATGATCATATAAGGATATAAAAGATAGTATCATCCAAGCAAGCATTAAGGTAGCATATGATCAATCACGTGATCAAACAAGTATCTCACACACGAACATAGAGTATAAAGCAACCCACAATAAAGTTCAACCAAAAGCAAGAGAGACAAAAGAGGTAAAACACTCTCTCTCGAAGCCTATGATCTATACATATTTCTCCCCCTTTGACAACAAGTTACCAAAAAGTTTGAAAATGCATAGTGCTATGCGTCTCTCAGGCTTGGTCTTCGGGAGGTGGTGTAGATAGAACTCCAAGGACGAAGGCTTCAGATGATGTAGTTGGAGCTGGTGGAGTGGCTACTGGAGGTGGCACTGAATCTGCGGCTACTAGTGCTGATGTTGTAGCTCTAGTGTCCGGAACTGGCACTGCAGCAGATCTCTGACCTCGAGGCACTCGCTGAAATGCATCTGTAGTAGCCTGTCCTCTCCTCTCCTGTGCTTCCTCCTGGAGCTGCTCAACTGCAGTCTGTATCTCAGTCACTTTTAGATCAAGACCATAGAACTTAGTCTCAATGATCCTCTCCAAGCTCTCCTGATTCTGAGTCAGGCTGGCCAAGCCCTTCTCAATCCTCATAGTTGCTTGAATCAGATATGCCATTTGGTCTTGCTTGGACTTGAGAGACACTTGAGATGCTTCTGCAGCACTTGCTATCTTGGCAGCTTTCTCAGCTCTTGCTTTCTCTCTCCTTTCATGTGCTTGCACTGATGATGGTTCATTTTCATCCATGACAACTGTGTTGTCCTCAAATTCAGGAGCCAAGGGAAGATATTCTCTATCCAATAAGTATGTGCCTGTGCCCATCTTGGAGTTGATGAGCATCTGGATGTGTGGAGCATACCCACATGATCTCTTTTCGTCTGTAGTAGTCCTCTTGATTGTCTCTACAATCTGGCTCATAACTCTGAACTTCTAAGGCACATCAAATATATGCAGCAAGTTGATTGAATGTCCTCTGATAATCTTTGCATCTCCAGATTTGGGCAACAAAGTATGCCTCAAGATTGTGTTGATAGTGGCTAGACCAGACATCAAGTGATGTACAGATCCAAACTTATGTGTCTCCAAGTCATCATCAGGGATCTTGTACATATTGGCCATAGAGTTGTGGTCTTGCTTCTTCTTAGCATACACATCCAAATCATCTTCATGCTCTTCAGGGGCATTAATCAGCTTGGCCCACTCATCAACAGTTGACTGGTACCTTGTACCTTCAGACATTCATACAATTATACCATCAGGATAAAAGTGAGCTGTGTAGTAGAATTGCATGACGAGTTCATCATTCCACTTTGTCAACTTCTGAGCCATAAACTTGTCAACACCACATGCTTTGAAGCTTTCATGCACATTGGGGAAATAATCTACATTCTCATCAATGAAGTCCCAGTCCACTCTCTTCATATCACACACTATGGGCTTCTTGTCGAGCAGAACTGTCTCATAGAAGTCTTGATGTTCTTTGGTGTGAAACCTGTACTGCACAGCAGTCCTTCTCCTTACAGCATATGGATCAGCTTGTCTACACTTTCTGAGACCTGGATCCTTCCTCAATTTCATGTCTTCTGCAACTAGATGAGCATCATTATGATCAAGGATCTTGGGCTTCAACTTTCTGAGCACTTGGGCCTCAGCTTCTTCATCAATCTCAAGCCCTGGGGCCTTGTTCTTCTATGAAGCGGGAATGTTTCTTGTGCTTATCTTGGGTGCAGACTTGGTGGCTCGAGCAGCTTTGGGACCATTCTTGGGCTTAGAAGGAGCAGCCCCATACTTGATAGCATCTCCCATAAGCTTCTGTGCTTAAGGAGCTGTTGCAGCAACCTCTCCTTCCTCAGCTTCATCATCATCATCATCCCTCATGGATGGCTTGCCAATCACTCTGGTTGTTATCTTTCTAGCTCTCTTCTTTGTACCTGCTGGCTCGTCATCTCTGGATTCAAGTGTGAATACCATAGTCTCTTGAGTAGATGATCTGGCCTTTGACATAGGAACTCTCTTGGCAATGATCTTATTTTTTTTGACCTGGCTTAGTTGCAGCAGTTGTGCCATAGTCCTTACTAAGCACCTTCTTCTTTGAAGTGGCCTCATCAGCCACAAAATCCTCATCCTCAGTAGCTGAGGTTTTCTTCTTTTTGGTCTTGGTAACTGCCTTGGGAAAGTTGCTAGGTGTGCTCCTGCTACCCTCATCACAGCTGCTAGACGGACTAGAGCCCTCACTCAAGTTGACTTGCTCCTCAGACAAATTATGGCTATCACTCTGGTCAGACAACTTGTCACTGCACACTGAGGGCTGACCCTGCGAATAGATGTTGATGAGGTAGAGTGGATCAGCATCACAAAGTGAAGAGTTTTTGCAAAACAGATGACTCAAAAACTTGGTTTTAGTTCTCTACAGAAAGCATTTCAGAGCTACAGATTTGTTAAACTCGGTGTTACCGAAGCAATTCTGGAGCCTAAACTAGTGAACTTGGTCAGACTAAGTCACAGTTCGGTGGCAGCGATATTGCTAGGGTTTCATAGAGAGTTGAACTCGGTCACATAGATTTGCAATTTTCGGTCAGACCGAAAAATGCAAGTGCAATGGCCTAAGCCAAATCGTTGAGACCAATTTCTACAACTCGGTCGGTCCGAGATGAGTTCGGCGGAGACCTAACCCTAATTTTTTCTCGAATCAAAACTAACTTCTACGGAGTTTCTGCTGGATAGGAAGATTTCATACGTGGCAAGAATCATGGCAAAGCAATGTGCTATGAATCGGAGTTATAGAGCAGCACAAAAGATCAAGTTCATACCCTAACTCGGCGATAAAGTTGCTACGACGACAACTGCGGCGGAGATTGCCATTGACGGCGGTGGAGACCATCGGCGGGAGGTCGCTGGCGGCGAGGAGATGATCCGAAGACCCGAGGTTTCAGAAAGTTTTCCAAAATTCAACCCGTCGGTATTTATAACCCGACCCTGTCCGTGTGACCGAGTGGAACAACTTGGTGGCACCGAGATGCAAAACTGCTAGCAGTTACTGCAACTCGGTGTGACCGAAAAGTTCAAATCGGTTGCACCGAGACTGAAAACCTAGATCAACATAGTGAACTCGGTGTGACCAAAGTGGATGACTCGGTCATACCGAAATGCACAAAGAGGTTTTGGAAGTTTAAGTCTATGACGAATCGGGGACTCCGAGTGCTGCTCACACAGAGTGGTTCGAATCCGACTTGATCAAACTTGGTGATGTAGCATGAATAGAGTTTGAGATGAGAAAATCATAGATAGCTAGAGGGTGTCCTTAGGCATTCTTGTCCATCCATTTGGCAAAAGAAAAAAGAGCCAAACAATCAAAGCAACAAATGGATGTCCTCGAATAAGAAAAATATGCATTCAACATGCTCACACAATAAGATAGAAAATGAAACATGTGGCAAAGCATGCACAACCATTCTAGCATCTATCAAGCAATTGGTGATGACTAGGTCATCTATATATGAGTATATTGACTTAGGAGTCAAATGAGAACATTTGATCATATGTCATACTCATCGTTTAAGCACAAGTGGGGTTACCACTTTTATATAAAGCATTGTTGTGTTCACATCATTAGAGTTGCTTTAGGTCATTGATTAGAGTAAAGCTCCCCCTAGATGTGATATCCCCCATTAAGAGGGATGAACTAACCTTGGGTTTTGTCGATGATGACTTCATGTAGGTGGTGAAGATGTAGATGCTCAATGTTGATGTGGATCATTTGGAGCAATCCATTGGAGTGAGTTGCACTTTCAATACCTACATGGGTTAGTCCCACAAGGAACAAACAAAGATATCCATAGACATAGAGTGAATTGCACACATGATGATGTCCATGAAAGCATTAGGTTACCTTGTCCCTTGTCTTACCAACAAGAGGGTTTGCGACTCCTCGAACTAGTGCAAGAAATGGAAGTTGTTTGCACTTATGCTCGCCATAATGATATGAGTGAAGTATGTTGGCGGAGTCACCCTCAAGAACTCTCTAGTTCTTATTCTTCGGGATCCACACCATCTTGAGGGGAATCCTTGGAGTTGTAGTCGTACTTGATGAAGTAGAACTTAACGTAGTGTTGGGAACCCACTTGACCAAGGCCATGGGAGCTTCTTCAAATGCATCAATCTCCTCTTGAAGCTTATCCTTGCCCTTTAGCTTGTGGTATTGTGGTGGAAGATCATCTTGTGCTTGTGTCCCTTGAAAAGAAGTAGGATCATACTTCTCTAGTTGAGGAACAAACTTCGTCTTGGGGCATTGATCTTCTTCCAACTCAACTCCATTGGCATTGAACTTCCGTTCAAAACCAACACATTGATTCTTCAGGTGTCTTCCTTGCTTGCGTACAATCTCCTCAAATTATTTACTCCCAGCAAGGCTCGTGTATACACCTTTCTCTATAATTCCCTTCAATAAGCTATTTTCTTGCTCAAGTGTGACTTGGCTAAGAGTATCATTAGTGGAATCAAGAGAACTACTAGAAGCAACATAATTGGATTTAGCATGATTATTGTTACTACCAGAGGAAGAATCTTTCTTGTTCTTGTTCCTAGATTTTACTTGTGGCATGTAAGTAGATAGGAGTAAACGCTTGGCAATGTAAGAAGAACTTTTCTTGCGAAGATCATCATTGATTGCTTTTAAGAACTCATGCTATTGCTCAAGGTTGGGCTTTTCAAAGCGTAATTTCTCATCAGTCTTTAAAAGTTCATGATGATCTTCCAAGGTAGTTTCATGAGCTAACTTAGGAGTGTTTAGTTCTTTAGTTAGACGCTCAATCTTCTCCTTATCATTGTCATTCGTTTTATTTTGATTAGCATGATTAATAGCAATTCATCATAGTTTTCATGATAGGTTACATCACTATTGCTACGAACAAGTAAATCATCATCTCCTAGCAAGTCGTCTTCATCAGTATTGAAATCAAGATACTCGGGGTGTGATACCTTAGGGCCTTTAGCCATTAGGCATCTTCCAATTCCTTCATTTGGTGAGTCAAATATGTCGTAGGAGTTGGTTGACACAAGAGAAATTCTGACAACACCTTCATCTTGAGTATCTTCGAAGTTGGAGTAATAGCTTCTCTCGAAGTGGTCATCGGAGTCGGAACCGGATACCCATTCACCAACATGAGCTTAATGTCTTCGTCTTGTATAGCTCCTTGATGATTTGTCCTTCCTTTCCGAATCTTTGCTTCTCCAAGAAGGTCTTCATTCATAACGATCATATCTACTCCTTCTCTCTCTTGTTGGTGAATCTTCTCTTCTACTTCTCCTTTTAGGTGAGTCTTCTCTTCTCTTATGAGGAGCCGTACACTCATTTGAGTAGTGTCTGGGTCTTCCACAATTGTAGAAATTGTGGTCACGACTTGAAGATCTCTTGTCATTGTAGGACCTTGACTTGGAACTTCTCTCTTTGCTTGTATTCTTGTAGAATTTGTTGAAGTTATTCACCATTAAGCTGAATTCTTCATTGAAGACTTGTTTCACACTTGATGATATAGGAGCATCACACGAGGCTTTGTAAGCACCACTAGACTTGTTGTGAAGCTATTCTTTATCTTTCAGTTACATCTCATGAGCAACAATTCTTCCAATGACTTCCGATGGCTTGAGGTCTTTGTAATTGGGCATCATTTGGATCAATGTGCACACGGTGTCATGTTTTCTATCCAAGGATCTTAGGATCTTCTTGATGATGAATCTGTCGGTCATCTCTTCACTTCCTCAGCTGACAATCTCATTTGTGATGAGAGCAAGCCTAGAGTACATTTCAGCAACACGTTCACCATCCTTCATTTTGAACTTGTAAAGTTGACTTTGAAGCACATCCAACTTGGATTCCTTGACCGAGTGAGTACCTTCGTGCATATCAATCAAAGTATCCCAAATTTCCTTTGCATTCTCAAGACGGCTGATTTTGTTGAATTCTTCAGGGCACAATCCGTTGAAGAGGACATCGCAAGCTTGAGCATTGTATTGCAACATCTTGAACTCTTCCACGGATGCTTCACGATTCGGTTCCTTCCCATCAAATAATTCACCTTGCAAACCAATACACACAATAGACCAAATGGTAGGGTTATGTCCAAGAATATGCATTTTCATATTATGCCTCCAACTAGCAAAATAGTACCATCAAAATAAGGACCTCTACGGTGGTAACTTCCCTCGCTAGACGCCATACTCTCCTAGGTTGTGAAACCAAGGCTATGATCACAAAAGCTATGAAAATCACGGCAAATGGAGACCAAAGCTCTGATACCACTTGTAGGATCGAAAGTATGTCTAGAGGGGGGTGATTAGACTACTTGACCAAATAAAATTCTAGCCTTTTCCCGATTTTAATTCTTTGCAGATTTTAGCAACTTAGCACAAGTCAAGCAATCAACCTACACATGCAATTCTAAGAGTCTAGCAGCGGAATGTAAAACAATTGCATATGAAGGTAAAGGGAGGAGTTTGGAGGAGCAAACACAAGTGAATACAAGGATGTTTTTGTCGTGGTTCCGATAGGTGGTGCTATCGTACATCCACGTTGATGGAGACTTCAACCCACGAAGGGTAACGGCTGCGCGAGTCCACGGAGGGCTCCACCCATGAAGGGTCCACGAAGAAGCAACCTTGTTTATCCCACCATGGTCATCGCCCACGAAGGACATGCCTCACTAGGGTAGATCTTCACGAAGTAGGCGGTCTCCTTGCCCTTACAAACTCCTTGGTTCAACTCGACAATCTTGTCGGAGGCTCCCAAGTGACACCTAACCAATCTAGGAGACACCACTCTCCAAAAGGTAATAAACGGTGTGTTGATGATGAACTCCTTGCTCAAATGATTCAAATGATAGTCTCTCGAACACTTAAACATCTGCTCACAGATTTGGATATGGTGGAAGAATGATTTGAGTGGAAAGCAACTTGGGGAAGGCTAGAGAACAAGATTCATATGGTAGGAATGGAATATCTTGATCTCAACACTTGACTAGGTGGTTCTTTCTCAGAACATGTATGATGGAAGTGTAGGTATGTTCTGATGGATCTCTCCACGAGTGAAGAGTGGGTGGATGGGTATATATAGCCTCCACACAAAATCTAACCGTTACACACAATTTACCAAACTCGGTGGGACTGATTCAGAGAACTTGGTCAGACCGATTTAGTTCATAATGTGACCGTTAGGCATTTCGGTGGGACCAATACGATAAACTTGGTAGGACCGATTTCATTAGAGTTAGGGCATAATGTAATCTCGGTGAGACGGATTACACAAACTCGATGGGACCGATTTTGGAAATAAGCACACAGAGGGTTGGTCAGGCAAACTCAGTGGGACTGGTTCGCTCGTTTCGGTTGGACCGAAATGTTACGAAGAGGCAACAAAGAGTGTGCATTGCGAACTCGGTGGGACCGATCGCTCATCTCGGTGAGACCGAAATGTTACGAAGGGAAACAAAGAGTTTGCAATCCCATCTCGATGAGACCGAGATCCCTTTCGGTGAGACCGAAATGATTAGGGTTTCTGGCATTGGTTATGTCAAATGAACTCGGTGGCGTCGGATAGAATGTTTCGGTGGGGCAGAGTTTGAGTTTTGGTTTGGGACATATGTGGATGTGAGAAAGTGGTTGAGGGTTTTGGAGGATATCACTAAGCACTTTGAGCAAACAAGCCATTAAGCAACACCTAATCCCCTTTTAATAGTATGGGCTTTCCTATGGACTCAATGTGATCTTGGATCACTAAAATAGAAAATGTAGAGTCCTGAGCTTTGAGCTTGAGCCAACCCTTTTGTCCTAGGCATTTTGAGGGGTACACATTCCTAATCCATGCCATGCGAATCATTGAACTTTCCTGAAATATCATCTTGAGATAGCATTAGTTCAATGAGCTATATGTTGTTAGTAATTACCAAAACCACCCAGGGATAGTTGCACTTTCAAGAGGGCCTGAACCTGGGTAAACATCGTGTTTCCAGTCTCCTATTACCATCAATCCTCAGACGCATAGTTTGGGACCCCCGTACTCGAGATCCGCTGGTTTTGACACCGACATTGGTGCTTTCATTGAGAGTTCCACTATGTCTTCGACCGAAGGACTGATGGATCATTTCATCAACCACGACGGCGACACCGATGGAATTTTCCCTCTCGGACAGGTTTTTGTGTTCGGCGGCTTCATGCTCCACGCCAACACTGAAGGCCACCTCGAGCAGGTTGAGAGCTACGCCCCTAGCCATCAAGTCAAATTTGGAAGCTTAAACTACGTTGCTGATATCCGCGGAGACTTGATCTTCGACGGATTCGAGCCCACGGCGACCTCTCCCTGCCATCACGATGAACACGACCTAACACTATGGTCGGATCAGGGAATAGCACCTACAATAGTTCTGGCCCTATATCCGAAATAGATTGCGTCACCCGAGGACGGGAAGCTCAACCCCGCTGTGGAAGCCGCAGACTCAACGGCGTTGGAGTCGCACACGGACCCAACTTCGAGCGGGATCTATGTTACCGGAACTACAGACTCGTTTCCAACCTTAGGTTCCGAATCATGCACATCTGCGCCCTTCAAGCTTGATCAGGTGTCTATCTCTGAATTCAGTGCTGCACATATCCTCTAGCTCTCACCCTTTGGCGACATGTTAAAATCGTTAAAATCCCTCTCCTTAGCTAGGGACACACAACCGAATTATATCCGGTTTGAGCTGGAGGCTGATGGAGAATTTTTCTCCCTACCCACCACCCACTTGGTAGCCACGGTCGAAGATCTAACCGATCTACTTGACTATGCTTTCAATGACTTTGAAGGGATGGACCTCGAAGCCGAAGCATATCCAGATCAAAACCGGCCCGTAACCGGGCGGTGGACAGTTACGTCTTCGTACGACGTGTATATGGTGGATACACCTAAGGAGAAGGAGGGCGACGGTGAAAACGATCCCTTAGAGGACAAGCCTGTCGAAGAACCTTCCAAACGTCGGCGCCCAAAGCGCCGAACTAAATCCCGTAAAGGAAAAGATAGCAACACTGTCACCAACGATGGTGACAGTCTGGAGCAAGCGGAAGACCCCGCAGACCCAGCGATGGAGCAGGGCGAGCGAGAGGACGGAGAACATAGTCCTAAGCCGTTGTCTGATGACAGCGATGCTGAGGACAGTAATTATGAACCTGTGTCCGAAGAGGATGTTAGCCTGGGCGACGACGAATACATTGTCCAAGAAAAACCCTTAGAACAAAAGCGCTTCCATCGAAGGCTTATTGCCACTGCAAGGAGCCTTAAAAAGTAGCAGAGACGGCTTCGAGCCGCACAGGACACACTCAATGATAGATGGAACGAAGTGCTAGACGCTGAGCAAAAATATGGCTACAATCGCCAAACCAAAGGCTATCCTAAGTGTAAACTGCTGCCCGAATTCGACGACGAGGCCACTGCGCCCGTACCACCGAAGAATAACACCGCCGATAAGCCGGACCGACCACCTCGTGAGCGGGACTGAGTGGCTAGCAATGGCGTACACAAGCCCGCACCCCCACCCCGTAAAGGAAAGGAGGATGCGGCTCAGGCCCGGAAACACGATTTGCGTGAGGACCTGAACAACAAGGCCGACAAGACCATATCCATCTATGGATCTAGGGACCATGCTCCCGCACGGGACGACGGCTACCAAGCCAATCGCACCGGTCATATACCAGTTCGGGGTTAATACCGAATATAACAACCATCGGACATACGCCATGATATAGCAAAATACAGAGGCGCTGCACGCCCTCTGTGCTTCACCGCTGAGGTGCTGGATCATGATTTTCCAGAAGGGTTTAAACCTGTGAACATCGAGGCATGCGATGTAACGACGGATCCTGCCGTCTGGATAGAAGACTTCATCCTTCACATCCACATGGCTCGCGGAGATGATCTCCACGCCATTAAATACCTACCCCTCAAGTCGAAAGGACCAGCTCGACACTAGCTAAACAGCCTCCCAGAGAACACCATTGGGAGTTGGGAAGACCTTGAGGATGATTTTCAGGCCAATTTTCAAGGGACCTATGTCCGGCCCCCGGATGCTGCCGATCTAAGTCACATCATCCAAGAACCCAGGGAGTCAACCCGTAAGCTTCGCAATCGGTTTCTCACTAAGAAGAACCAAATCGTCGACTGTCCAGACACCGAAGCTTCGGCGGCCTTCAAGAAGAGTGTCCGGGACGAATGGCTAGCCAGACACCTCGGACAGGAAAAGATGAGGACAATGGCAGCCCTAACTACACTCATGACCCGCTTTTGCGCGGGCGAGGATAGTTGGTTAGCGCGTAGCAGCACCAGCGACCCTGGAACATCTGAAGTCAGGGCCGACAATGGAAAGCCACGACGTAACAAAAACAAACGTCGATATAATGCTGCAAGCCCAGATGACACAGCGGTAAACGCCGGATTCAGCGGCTCCAGACCCGGTCAACGGAAGAAGCCATTTAAAGGCAACAAAGATGGTCCATCTAGCCTGGTCAAAATATTAGATAGACCCTGCCAGATTCATGGCAACCCAGAAAAAATTACAGACCATAACAACCATAATTGTTGGGTTTTCAAGCAGGCCGGCAAGCTCAATGCCGAACAAAAGGGGAACGGATCTCAGAGCGAAGACGAGGATGAACCTCGCGAGCCAAATACAGGGGGACAAAAGAAATTTCCACTGGAGATCAAAACAGTGAACATGATATATGCCACCCATATCCCAAAGAGGGATTGCAAGCGCGCACTCTGAGATGTCTATGCCGTCGAGCCTGTCGCCCCCAAATTCAACCCGTGGTCGGCCTGTCCGATGACTTCCGATCACAGGGATCACCCGACTAGTATCCGTCATGGGGGTTCGGCTGCCCCAGTGCTCGATCCAATAATCGATGGATACCATCTTACCCAAGTCCTTATGGACGGTGGCAGCAGTCTCAATCTTATATATCAGGATATTGTCCGCAAGATGGGAATTGACCCATCAAGAATAAAGCCAAGCAGCATGACCTTTAATGGAGTGATACCGGGCGTAGAAGCCCGCTGTATGGGCTCTTTAAGATTGGAGCTCGTATTCGGCTCTCCTGATAACTTTCAAAGCAAAGAGTTAATCTTCGACATAGCTCCATTCCAAAGTGGCTATCATGCACTACTCGGAAGAATGGCCTTCGCCCGCTTTAATGCAGTCCTGCATTGTGCTTATCTAAAGCTTAAAATGCCTGTACCACGGGGCATCATCACGGTCAATGGAAATATGGAGCGCTGTCTCCGCACGGAGGAGGACACTGTGGCCTTAGCCGCCGAAGTCCAAAACAGCCTATTCAAGCCGGATAACATGTCGGTCGCGGACATAGCTAAACGTGTCCGGCACATGCCTCAGTGTGGCACCTCAGATGAACCTGAGCTAGCTTAGCAGCTATGCCCCCATTGACTGTCACATAAGGTGATGGCATATGTGCCTCGGGTACATAATTATGCCCTAAAATACCTTGGGCGACGCTGGGGGCACACTGCACATAGTCCATAGTTCGGTTCGACCCTATTCGGACTCTAATGTTATCTTTTAAAGGTTCACTAAACGAACCGGTCTTGTTTATGGCCACACTGTATCTCTTTTTCTTTTCCAGGTTTCTTTTTCTTTTTACAGATGGTCATCACACTCCCCCCTTCAAGGACACATTAAAGAGGAGGAAACGGTGCAGACGTGCAGCAGGGACCTGCGCTAAGGTTTCTTTTTAGATTAAGCCCCTGTGTAAACCTTTTTCTCATTCTTGTCTTATAACTTTCTGGCAAGTAAAATGTACAAGAAAGTCATCGGCATTATCTGTAAGCTTACGACTCGCCGTACTATAAAGGGATATTAATAGTGCAACTTGATTCACATTATGTTCGAAGTTTTATTGACTCACCATATATGTTCTCTCCCCTTGTCAGATTGCCACATGTGCCTTGTCAACAGGGTCTATTATCAGGGGCTGTATTCAGCCCGGTATATGTCGAAAAAGTCTGAACACCTATAAGGAGTGTTCGGCGTCCTGGATATTTGCCTTATATTCATCAGTTCTAAATCATGTCTTGGGTCAGTAGTTGGGTTGCCCGGCTCCTGTGCTTTCCCCTACGGTCCAGATTGTTCGGCTAGGGTGTAAAGGGAGCACTACTGCGATTGTACTTCTGGCTCTTCCCGTCAAGTACCTCAGTAGAGAAAGCCGAAAACTGACTGTCATGATAGCGCGAACCTGGTCCGCAATCCGGTGACTTAGTTTTATACTACGATCGATAGAGATCTACCCCATGTTATACGAAGGGTTGGTTTTTTCGCCCAGCCAGGTGCAATTGGATACCTTACTTAGGGAATATCGTATCCGCACCAGGGGCTAGTACCTAGCCTCATTTGTCAATTTTCTATGGCTAAGTGAAAGCAATAACGCAGCATAGTGTAATTGCGTGGTTCGCTCCGCATATACCTCCTACACGGACCAAGACGTTGGATAAAGAGTGTATTTGCATATGACTGAACAACCCAATACTATGTACGTGGGGGCTGAAGCCGACGACTGGAAACTTCAGAATTATATAAACAGCCACACAGAAGATAAAACTCGCTCATATTATAATAGCACAAAAGTTATATACATCGGTTCATAAGCATAAGTCTTTAGAGCTGGATACAATTACTCGAAGATAATATCCTCCGAGCATTGGCCTTCTACAAGGCAGGCGCCTTCTATGACGTCCTCGAAGTATTTCTTCGGCTTGTGGAGCTCCTTGCCTGCGGGTGGGCCAACAGTAGCTATGTCATGCGCCCTCATCTTCACCTAGTGCACCTTCACATGAGCAAAGGCCATCCGAGCACCTTCTATGCAGGCAGAACACTTCAATGCGTCAACGCGCGGACTCGCCTCGACGAGGCGCTTCACCAATCCGAAGTAGCTACTTGGGATTGGATCAGCGGGCCATAGCCGAACTATCAAGTCCTTCATGGACGAACCCGCCATGTTTTGCAGCTCGACCAGCTGCTTCATCTGGTCGTTGAGGAGCACCAGATGTGTTGGCACATAGAACTACGACCGAAACAACTTCTTCGTGTCATTCCCCTCCTGGGCTTGGAAGTATTGGGCTGCGTCAGCACTGCTCCTCGGAAGATCAGCAAACGCGCCTGGAGAACTCCATAACCATGTTAGCCCAAGATACTTCTGCCCTCCGAAGATGCTCTGTAAGAGAACGGTCTTACCAGAGGCTATCTTTCTTGCCTGATTGATTTCTTCACAAGCGTCGCGCGATTCGCTTCGCGGATCCTGGGCAGCCTTAACTGCCACATTCAGCTCCAACTCTTCACAGTTGCGAATAGCATTGTTGAGCTCAACCTCGAATTCGAACACCCGAGCATGGTGCTTCTTGCACGCAGCCTTTTCGGCCTCTAGTTCGGTAACCGCTTTGTCAGCGATTGCCTTGTTCGCATCGGCCTCCTTCTTGGCCTTTGCGAGCTCGCCCTTGAGGGCCTTGTGCTCAGTGGCGCCAAATGTTTAATACAGAATATCATAAAAGAGTTTATACCCATACTCAATTAACATTATTAGTCTTCTTGACATTTTAATCCGCATACCTTGCGTTTCATCTAAATGCTGGTTGACGTGGTTGAGGTCCGCATTGGCTAGCAAGAGCTTCCGATTTAGTTCGGCAACTTCTGCATCTCGTGTAGTTGCCGAAACTCGTGAAGCCTGTTCAAATACAAAGAACATACAGTTCAGCTCTACAATATGCTATACTAAGGATACTTCATTCGATTCTGTTCAGAATCACACAAAGCATCAGGGGCTACTAGCTATATATGTGTATTTAAAACAAATAAAATTCCATAAAGAACATTACATTGCTCACCTCAAAGCTTGTTAACAGGCCATTGAAGGCTTCATTCAGTCCGCCCTTGACGGACTGAATCTTCTTCATCACCGCACCCATCACGGTGCGTTGCTCCTCCACGATTGAAGCACTTTGTAGTGCTCCCTCCATAGGGTCTGGAGCCTCCGAATTGACTCCGAGCACCGTCGTATCCAACCCCGCCTTGGGGGTCTGGTCTTCAGACCCCGGAGCCGCACTAGTCTCCGAGTCAATTTTCGGGAGGGTCCCGGATTGTCTAGGACCCCCGTCTTCGGTCTCCATGGGGATTGTTTCCCCATGGTCAGCGGCAGCCGAGGTGTTACCCTCGGTCGCCCTATCACTTGCCTCGCCCCCATCTCCTTGAGCGGAGGACGCACGTCGGGAAGACATGTCGGTGTCCCCGCGGGCCACGGGCGATGGAGCTTGGGCCGGTGGGCCACTCTCTGTCTCTCCAGAGGGCATAGAGTTCCCCTCCGATGAGGAGGCATCTTGGTGTGCTCGGGGAGGGCTGTAGGTCAGTAGGTGACAAATACTTAAAGAGCATTAGTATGCCAAATAAATAGGGTGCAACAATTGACATATCCGAACAACTTACGTTTCGGTCGGGGGCTTCTCCCTGGGCTTGACCACGAAGCTATGTTCGGATGATGAATCCAAACTGGTAGAGAGGTTCAGCCTCCTCCAGGGTGCGCCCATGCTCGCGTGAGCAACGGCCCCCCTCTTTACCCCCCTGCCTTGCGCAGGGGGCTCTTAGTCTTCTTCTTCTTCGTCATCCTCCTCCTCTTCGGGGGTGAGGATGTTGATCTTCTCGGACTTCTTGTCCACAGGGCGGGGGCTGTCTCTGGCCTCCTTGCCCTTCTTCTCGGGCTTCTTGACAGGCGCCTTGTACGACGCTGGGACCAGCTTCGCCGCCAGTCGAGGCGATTCTAGGTCTTCGGGCAGAGGCGCCGAGCACTTCATCCGGGTCGCCTTCTTCGTCCAACCATGTATGTCACGCAAAAACTCCAATTCCTATTATTGTTAAATATGAAAGGGAATATATGTTCGGTGGAGTTTTTTTTTATTACTTCTGGGGCGGAGAACGCGGTACTATTGCCCGCGTCCTCGTTTTCCTTTGGCCACTCCTTCTGGCTCTTGAAGATATGCTTCCAGATCTCTTTGTGCGTAAAGCCAAAGAGATTCTTTAGAGGCCGATCTCATGTAGGATAGAACTCCCATAGGGAGGGGTCCCGGCTTTGGCAAGGAAGGACAAGCCGGGCTAGTATTATCTAGACCACGGTCGAGAGCTGATAGCCCTTGGAAATCATTCCAGACAGACGGCTCTGGAGTGTTGGCACCTCAACTTGAGACCCCCAGTTCGGACTCTTCTCAGTCCAGGAGGTCAACCTCTCCGGGGGTCCAGATCTGAAAGAGGGTTCCGCCGCCCATTTAGCGTCGCGGGGTTCAGTGATATAAAACCACTCCTCCTGCCAGACCTTGTTTGTCCCTAAGAATGACCCTTTTGGCCAAGTCGCATTCAGGAGCTTGCTTATAATAGCACCTCCGCACTCCGCGTGATGCCCATCCACCACCTTCGGCTTCACGTTGAAGGTTTTAAGCCATAGGCTAAAGTGTGGATGGATGCGGAGGAAAGCCTCACACACCACTATAAAAGAGGAGATGTGGAGGATTGAGTTCGGGGCTAGATCGTGAAAATCTAGCCTGTAGAAATATAGAAAACCCCGAACAAAGGGGTGGAGCGGGAATCCTAGCCCCCTAACAAAGTGCGAAAGGAACACAACTCTCTCACCTACCTCTGGGACGAGAATCACATGGCCCTTGGCGGGGACTCAGTGTGCGATATCGCGGAGAGATAGGCCACGCTCCAAAGATCCTCCATGGTTTTCTCAGTGACCGTGGAAGCCTCCCACTTGCCCCTGGCACCGGATCCAGCCATTGCTGGGAAGGAAGTAGTGGTTGAGGAACGAAGAGCGGTGGGCGCAAGAGATGAGGATGCTGGGGCCAGGGAGATTGGAGAGCTCGAGCTTGAGGAAAGCGTGGGGCTGATGAAAGGGATTGGTATCCTTTTATAACACTATGAATACAGAACGTCCCCCCACTTTAGCCATAAACATCACCGGTTCCCAAAGCGGTCGTGCGTAATGCACGATGTGGATGCTCACGTCACATTGATAAGGATCCCATAATAAGCGGGTGCGATCTCTATTCTGATAAGACGTGTTAATGAGGATATACCTCGAAACGTGAAACTAGGGCCAAATAAAATAGTTTGATACGTTAGTGGGATGGACATGACGCTTCACCAAAAAGTTGTCAGTAAAGACACGTTATTCATTTTCTTTCAAGACCTTGCCTCTGAGGCTAAGGGTTGTACTAACCTTGCAGAGCCGAGCACAATACACCTTTTTGCAGAAGATATATTCGGAAGAAGGAACCCGCCTTGCAATGCCGACGACAATACGGAAGCCGAACTCATCGTCATCGAAGACAGGTTCAGGGGCTACTGAGGGAGTCCTGGTTTGAGGGGTCCTCATGTGGACGGATCACTCGTGGTGGGCCGGACTGGTGGGCCGTGAAGATCATTGTTGAAGATCGTCTCTCGTATCCGGATAGGACTCCTGTATTCGTACAATGGCATGTTTTATGTTCGGGTGTAATATTTCCTTCCTTTGCAAGATGGTTATGTACGAACTCTAGGACCCTACGGTGCATATATGAACCGAAGGGTTTAGTCCATAGAGGCTAATAGAAAAACACAAATCCTCATAGGCTAGACTCTATGGTTTAGCCATTACGATCTCGAGCTAGATCAACTCTCATAATCATATTCATCCATATTAATATAGCACGAAGTAGGGTATTACCTACGGTTTTGACATCGTGTCCCCAGCCTCCTGTTAACATCAATCCTCAGACGCATAGTTCGGGACTACCTACCCAAGATCAGCCGGTTTTGACACCGACAGCCCATCTGCGTCCGCTTGGTGCCCGCCTGGCTGTGGTCGTCATGGCTTACATCACTCCTTCCTCAAGAGGGAAAGCACTTTCCTTGGAATCTCTGCCCTTCGGGAGGCAGCTTGCAGAGCCGCTCCCTAAGGGGTCTTGGCGCATCTTGCCTCGCGAGGGCTGGGGCCCCTCGTGAGGGCTCTCCTTGAGTAATCTTGAAACCTGGCCCCGCTAGGCCATCGTGAGGCCGCGCATTTGGTCGCAGGTAGGCAAGTCTGGGTACCCTGGTTCCCAGTACATAGATAGTTGCCCCTGGGCCCAAGGCGTGTTGGTCACTGCGCTGAATAGAAGGCGAGGGGCGGAGGGCCAAACGTCGCGAGCCCAAACAGCGGCCTGGTCTTGACGCATGGCGCATGACGGGTTGCTCACACCTCTACTCCCCCAGTCCATCTCTATTGGATTCAGGGCTCCGCAAAACCCTTGTAAGATTCGAACACTGGGGTGCATGCGAAAAAGTCAACTTCCCCTATTTGCTTACTCATCGTCCCCACGATCTAGCTTGATCAACAAGAAGGAAATGGGATAAAGCAGTTTACCCAGGTTCGGGCCACCTTGCGGTGTAATACCCTACTCCTCCTTTATGGTGGATTGCCTCGAAGTGGGCTCAGGATGAACTACTACGATGGTGGAACAACCTCAGGAGGTCTGTTCTTGAGTGTGAGGGTGCTGGTTGATCCGATCGATCTGTCTCTCGCTTCCTATGGTGGCGGCTAGGCTATATTTATAGTGGCCTTGGCCCTCTTTACCAAAATGTAGGCGGGAAGGGATCCCACAATGGCCAAATTTGAAGGGGGGCAACTAGTACATCTTATACTGACGAAAGGTGGTCTTCAGCTGCAGAGCTTCTAATCCTGACGCCATTGTGGGAAATGGAAGGGATCCTGGTCTTGTTGCATGGAAATGGAAACATTTGGATGATTCCTCGGGACTCCGTGCTTGCACTTGCCTCTTTAGCACCAAAGGGAAACCTACTGTCATGCGCCTGCTGGCGCCTGCCTGGCCTTGGTCGTCATGGCTTGCGTCATCTAAACCTCGTGAGGTGGGGCTTCCATAGAGATCTTCGCTCCTTAGGAGCCAACCTAGTGAGACTGCTCCTTATGGAGGTCTTGATGTCGTCCGCCTTGCAAGGCTTGGCCCCATCATGAGAGTCTTGTCTTGCCGATGCTGAAGATGGGTCGTACCAGGACGATGAAGGAGCCACGCCGTGGGCCACTGGAAGGCAAGTCTGGGTACCCTGGTTCCCAGAACACCGACAGTAGCCCCCGGGCCCAAGGCGCACTCGGTCTTGGCTTCGAGGCAAAGCTAATGGGCAAGGGCGAAACATCGCAGGCACCAACCGCCTGTGGCCTGGTCAAAGTGTGAGGCCGGATGAGTGGTGGCCGCCTGACTTGACGGCCGCCTATTGCTAGCACGGCCTTACCAGACTTGACCATCGCGCTCAGACTTGGTTCCTCCTTCATCTTGCAAACTTGCAAACTTGTGGCTTCCGTTCCATACTCAGCGCCGCGCCAATCCTCCCTTGTCTCCATGGACCCTACGTCGAAGAAGAAGAAGCAGAAAGCCAGCGCTCCTGCCGAATCCCTATTGGGCTTGGAGCCCTCGCTCGATCGATCGACGGTGGTCAACTCATTGGGGTTGGCCAAGGTTCGGTCGGCCCTCGCCGCTGACTCCAACGAGTGGAAGGCGATGACAGTCTGGCCCGCCTCCTGGTCCATGGTGGATATGGAAGCCACCAAGATCCCCATCCATCTTCACACTCTTCTAGCTATGCTTGTTCCCCCTTTCTCCGATTTCTTCAATGCCATACTCTTGCATTACCTGATCCAGGTGCTATATCTAGACCCAGCGTCCATCATCATCCTAGCCACCTTCGCCTTCCTGTGCGTGGCCATGGTGGGCATTACCCCGTCCATCGCCTTGTTCTGCCATTTCTTCTTGCCCCACCTGGTCGACGGCCGGCAACGCTTGGGGTGCGTGGCTTTACAGGCCGAGGCGGCAACGGCTGGCTTGGGCATCGACTTCGCGCTCCATTCGGGTGTGAAGGGATTCCAGAAGCAGTGGGTGCTCGTGGACGCCACCACGCTCAGCCCCCTGCTCTAGCTCCCGCGAGGTCCAGCAGAACCCAGCTCTGGCTGGGACCACGCAAAGCTTGTCTATCACTGGCTTGCTCATGTTTGGACCAGGCTGGCCAAGTTGAATTGGGTTGGGGTGATGGCTCCGAAGGTGGTGAGGGAGTCATTCCGATGGCGCATCACCCCGCTCTAGCATCACTCTCGTCTGATGTGGGCGTTCATCGGCCCCGAAGATCCCATGCGGCTCCAGGTGCCTTCACTTCCTTCCAGGACGCTGCACGCTATGCTTGCGCTTCTGACGGGCGACCCAGTGCCTGTCGCGCTGCCGCTGGAGGGCTGCCTCTTGTACAACTAATCGAACAAGGAAGATTTCGTGAGGCAGATGGCCCTTTTAGACGGATGGGACATTCTCCCGGAGGGTCTTGGAGGGCCCCGCGAGTATCCTATCTTGGTGACTCCAGTGCTTGGTTGTCCTGCGACGCACGTCCCAGACGTGGGCGCAGCGAGGCGAACACCGCCGGAGAATCCTAGGGCAACTGATAGGTAGCAGACGTTGCTCGATGCTCCCGTGGCAGTCACTCCAGGAGACCCCGTGATCGCTCCTGAGGTGGCCACCAACGAGCACGCGCGGCCCGATGCTCCCGAGAAGGCCACACTTGAGGGACAAACGCGTGCTTCCGAGGTGGCGACGCGCCACCTAGCCACTGAGGGTCATGCCCCAGCCTTCAGCTCGCTTTGCCCAAACCTCGAGGCGCTCTACAAGAGAAAAGGGATGTGGGGCTGTAGCAGCGACGGTCTCCGGACCCTGAACTAGAGGAAATACATAGTAGTAGGCGGGTAAGTGTCTTATCTTTGTGGTTCTTCATGAGCGCCGCCCTCTCATGATCCTGTTTTTCCTCAGGGTCTCTCTGATCGTGACGGCAAAAGCTCATGAGGTTTGCCCCCTGGGGGCCCTTGGCATGCTGCCGACTCCGAGTCCCCTGCGCCAGGCATCCGCGCGAGTTACGAGGACGACTCGCGAGGCAGGTGCACCGCCGGGGGACCGATGGCCCGGCCCTTCTGCATCCTTGCTTCGTGGTTGCTTCCGGGGTGACGAAGACGTGCCTAGGTCTCCTCCGCTAGTCCTTGATGGCAGTCGGGCACCCTCTGCACTGGCTTCTCCTTCGAGCGGCAGAGCCGAGTCACCCGATTCCCCTGATGGGTCCAACAAAGCAGCTGGGGGAGCGCCAGCTGCCAGCCCCTTGCGGGGGACGGGCGGGGCACCTCACGTCCCCCCCGGCAGCCCCCGGCGCCGAGGAGGTGCTTGGTCATGCGCTGGAGCTTGCGCGTGGGTGCAGTGTGGTTCTCCATGACCTTTTCCAGGAAGCCATTAGTGCACTTGGCTAGCTTAGGGAAGATCTTGTTGATGTCGACGCCCAGCGCCAGTCGGAGAATCTCCGCCTGGCGTGGGAGTGCCACAAGCTGAAGGTCGCCATCAAACTTGGGCATCAGCAACACGAGTGAGCTTGCACGGATGCCGTGGAGTCCCTTGTGGCTTCTCACGAGGCTTGTGCTCGCGCCTTGGATCAGGCCAGGGCCGCCGACCGATGCCGCAAGGCGGCGGAGGAGCGGGAGTAGGAGCTTCAAGCATCGAATGCCACCCTTGAGCAGCGAGTGCAGGCATGGCGTGCCGCGTTGGTGACATCGCCGAGGGAGGCCGCTTCTAATGAAAAGGAAATCCATGAGCGTGAGGAAGTGCTGATGCTTGCGGCCCGGGAGCACAGCCTGGAGCTTGAGCAGCTGGAATTGAGGGAGCGCCAAGTAGCCACGGTTGAAGATGCCGTCGCCCCCCGGGAATGCAGGATCCAGCAGGAGATTGATCAGAAGGCAGCGAAGATTCGTGAGGTTCTTGCAAAAGATTACCGCCAGGAGTTGAAGCTTTAGGAAACCAGCTTCCAGCGGCGGCAGGTCGAACTAAAGGGCAGGACTGCCACCCTCAGGGCGAAGCTAGCTGCAATAGAGAAGCGCGCGGTGGCCATCAGGGAGGCTCAGGCCTCCACCCAGACCAAGTTGTCTTGACTTTAGTGGGAGGTCGCATAAGCTGAGTCCATCGTGGGCCGGTCTATGGACGAGGAGAGCCACCGTCGGACGATGCAGCACGAGCGCTCTTCAATGCTCAAAGGTCTCAGGGTCAGGGTTAACCGGGCCCTAGACACGATCTACAAAGATAGCATCCCACGGCCTCATGAGGACGATGATGCTGGCTACCTCCACTTCTTCACCCAAGTCACGACCCGTATGGAGGATCGGGCCACAAGAGCTCGCCAGCTTGTTGAGGAAAGAAGTCGAGGTATCCTCGAGCGCGCATTCTCACGCGTCTTTATCCACCTTCTCAGCCTCGACCCTGACTTTGACTTCGATGTTGCGATATCCCCCATGACCGGGGCCACTCAGGGTGTCTTGGCGAAGTGGGTGGCCGACTATGTGGACGACGTGATTACGAAGCTCGCACTTCAGGGAGACGTAAATGTGCATGCGGCCGAAGTGGGTGATGCGGGTGGCAATGATGATGATGATGCTGACAACGATGCGTCTCACTAGGCTCTTATTTTCTGTCTTGTCCTGTATGCAACAAACTACCTAGAGGGCGTGACAACATTTGGAGATGAGAGTTCCTCTATAATGTATGAAATGAGGACATGCTTTTGAGGTAGGTTGTTAGAGGTGCCATCTCAGGCCAAGAGGCCCTTGACGAAAGAGAATATCACAACTTATCTTGGGTGTTGACGATTTTGGATGGGTTCACATGGCGCCAGTGCACCTTTCTTCCAAGATGGCATCTCGAGGCTGACGAGGGCCTAAGACTCCCGAGGAGCCTGCAGACCTTGCTGAGAGCAACTCGTGAGGAGTCAATTGCCAAGCCATGGCAAGGTGTGTGCACAGTGGCCCTATGACAGCCGTTTGAGTGCCGCTTGTGGTAGCCCAAGCGTGCACAGTGCACACAACACGCCCAACCCCCACTCGCGAGGCGCTTACGAGAGAGGGTAGCAGACCTGAGCCCTGCTTTGAGACAAAAAACCAAAGGCAAGAAAACACCAAGAATCGAGAAAAAAAAACCTTTATTCTTTTGACAAGCACACGAAACTCCATGTCTTATTCCAAGAGATGGCAAATTGGGCTACAGAAAGAGGGCGAAAACTAACAGTTGCATCCGGCACCTAGACTAATCTTCGTCTTCCTACAAGCGCGGAGCTAAGTGCTTCCACTAGGCGTGGGCATAGTCATTGGAGGACAGTGTGAACAGATAGCACAGAGCATGTTGCTTCCACTTAGACGTGGGTTGGAGCCCTCGTGAGGCCCGTGGGCGGCACTCAGGAGACTCCGGGGCGTGTACAACCCCAACTCATTATTTTGTGGAACTGTCACGAGCGGAGATCTTCATGAACGTCTTTGGTGCCTGGACAGGGCCCCACCCTGCGCCTCCCCCGACCACCATTGGGGCATCCGAAAAACAGGACGAGACCGAGGGGCAAGGGGGACGCGGGCGGTGCCCTGGCGACCGCAGGCCCTCTGCCGGGGGGAAGGGCTTGCCGGCGCCTTGCACGGCAGGGGGCCTACCTCCGAGCGGCGTGCGGTGGCGCCATCGCGGCACCTTGCTCCGTGCTGCACAAGGGAGGGCATGGCGCCAGGCCTACCCCATGCATCTCCCAGTGCATTGCTTTGGCCTGCAACAGGGCCATCGTCCTAAGGTCCATGGTTGTTGCCGCAGTTTAGTTCACATATGGTCCATGGTTAGCGTTATCATGTCCCTGAGATATTGGCTGTACCCGGTGGCTGCGGTTGATGAAGGCATCGATGAATCCCCAAGGTGGCCCGCTGAGGGCCTCGAGCTCGCTCGACCTAACCACCCAGGCTGGGGAGGGAAACAGATGAGGGCTTCTTGGTGAATACGGCTGGTCTACTGCCGGAGGCGCGGTGGGGTCTGTCTCTCCCGTTCTTCAGCATTTGTCTGGCCATCCGGGATCACCATCTGATCGGCCCGGCGCCCAGTCGTGGTGACCACATGGCAACGCCCCGACACGGCTCCAAGAGGGGCCGCCCGAGCGTGCCACGCCCGTAGGCATCGCATCCCTGGCCAGGCGAGCGGTGTCGTGGCTCAGGTCGGCACCGCGAGGTCCTCCAGGCTCCTCGAGGAGAAGTGGACGGGCGCTGCAAAGGCTGGCGCGCACCCCTGGTAGTGCTCGCGACGTGGGCAAGGTGCAGAAAGGTGCAGCGCCTATGCATGATGCATCAAGCAACTCCGCGACTCGCTCCAACAGGCCGTCGTGGCTGCCTTCCGCTAGCCCATGTTGTAGGAGCTCTCGCGCCATGATGAGCGTGGCCCGCATCTTCGCCTGCTCCCGGCGAGTGTGCAACACCATCGCCGTGGTGCAGCTCGAAGATTGTGTGGTGGAGCGGTTGCGACACATGGTAGAGGAAGGCGGCAACGCCCCGCGCCGCCCGTGGCCGGCGGCCTTGAGCGGTGCGCGAGACACGTGGAGCGCGAAGTTGAGGTCCTCTTGGGTGGACGGTGCCGCCCGAGCAGGCCAAGCAGCCCAGGACGCGGCTGAGCCTGGGGAGTGTCAACCATGTGGGTGATGGAGCGTCTGCGAGCTGACCAGGAGAAGAGAGTCTCCGACACACCCCTATCTGGCGTGGAAAAAGTCGGATTCAGGGGTCCGCAAAACCCTTGTATGATTCAAACACTAGGATGCGTGCAAAGAACTCAACTTCCCCTATCTGCCTACTCGCGGTCTCCATGATCTAGCTTGCTGAACAGGAAGGAAATGGGACAAAGCAGTTTACCCAGGTTCAGGCCACCTCGCGGTGTAATACCCAACTCCTGCTTTGTGGTGGATTGCCTCGAGGTCGGCTGAGGATGAACTAGTAAAGTGGTGGAACAACCTTAGGAGGTGTGTTCTTGAGTGTCAGGGTGCTGGTTGATCCGATTGATCTATCTCCCGCTTCCTATGGTGGTGGCTAGGCTATATTTATAGCGGCCTTGGTCCTCTTCCCCAAAATGTAGTTGGGAATGGATCCCACAGTGGAAAAATTTGAAGGGGGACAACTAGCACATCTTATCCCGACGAAAGGTGGTCATCTCCTGCAAAGCTTCTGATCCTGACACCATGCTGGGCTCAGTGATGAACTTTGTCCTGGTGATCCTGGTCTTGTTGCATGGAAATGGAAACCTTTAGCTAATTCCACTGGACTCCGCGCCTGTGCTTGCCTCTTGAGCACCAAAGAGGAAACATGTTGTCCTGCACCCGCTGGCGCATGCCTGGCCTTGGTCGTCATGGCTTGCGTCATCTAAACCTCGCGAGGTGGGGGCTTGCATAGAGATCTTCGCTCCTCAGGAGCAAGCCTAGTGAGACTACTCCTTCTGTAGGTCTTGGTGTCGTCCGCCTCGCGAGGCTCGGACCCTCGCGAGGGTCTTGTCTTGCCGATGTTGAAGATGGGTTGTACCAGGCCGATGAAGGAGCCATGCCGTGGGCCGCAGGAAGGCAAGTCTGGGTAGCCTTGTTCCCAGAACGCCGACAGTATTAGCAACCGCGCGGCTGACAAAAAGCCTGGCAAGAGCTGTGAGACCATCATTGCTCTTCTTCCTTACACCTATATCCTCCCGCCCAGATCCCCTTTCCTTTGCGAGCAGGTCCTCCAGATCCAAGTGAAGCGCCGCCCTTCCTCCGTACTTCTTCACAGCCTCCAGCCGCGTGAATGGCGCCTGGGAAGTCAAATCCTGTGGTGCGGGCCGCAGCCTCCTCATCCTTTTGGTCCACGCTTGACGCGTCCTTGATCACCGAGTCGGAACACCTAAAGCCAGTGCTCCCACAAATGGCAGGCAAAGGCCATGAGAGTGGCGAGAACTTGATCTAGGCCGGTTCCATCGAGCGGAGCGTGCTGGGACCGACGGTTTATCCCTTCTTCCTTGATAGCATCTATGAGGGGCTCCTCCCACCCTTCTCGGAGTTCTTCTTTGCCATTCTTCGCCATTACAGGGTGTGTTCCCTTCATCTTTAGCCCAACTCCATCCTTCTTCTATCCGTCTTCGCTTTGTATTGTGAGGCGTTCGTGGGCGTGAGGCCCTCTATGGCGCTCTTTCGCCACTTCTTCTACATGTGGCAGCATGACGAGACGCAGCTGAGGGAGTCCTGGACTAAGGGGTCCTCGGGCGTCCGGCCTGTTATCCATGGGCCGGACTGATGGGCTATGAAGACATGAAGGCAGAATACTGCACCCGTGTCCGGATTTGGCTCTCCTTGGCGTGGAAGGCAAGCTGGGCGATCAACCAGGAAGATTCCTTCCTATGTAACCAACTCTATGTAATCCTAGATCCCCCCCGGTGCCTATATAAACCGTAGGGAGTAGTCCGGAGAGGACAGACACATTAACATAGTCATACAGGCTATGCTTCTAGGGTTTAGCCATTACGATCTCGTGGTAGATCAACTCTTGTAATACTCATATTCATCAAGATTAATCAAGCAGGAAGTAGGGTATTACCTCCATAGAGAGGGCCCGAACCTAGGTAAACATCGTGTCCCCAGTCTCCTGTAACCATCGACCTTAGATGCACAATTTGGGACCCCCTACCCAAGATCCGCCGGTTTTGACACTGATATTGGTGCTTTCATTGAGAATTCCACTGTGCCGTCGACGAAAGGCTCGATGGCCCCTTCAATCCTCGATAGTGATGATGTCCACGGAAAAACCTTCCTCCCCGGATAGATCTTCATATTTGGCGGCTTCGTACTGCGGGCCAACTGGCTTGGCCATTTGGAGCAGATCGATAGCTACGCCCCTGGCCATCAAGTCAAATTCGGGAGCTTGAACTACGTCGCGGACATCCGTGGAGACCCGATCTTCGACGGATTTGAGACCGCGGTGATCGCTCCCCCTCGCTCCAATGAACATGACTCTAATCTGTCATCGGATCACATCCAGGAGATGGATCATGTTGCTGCTACGGCCTTAAATCCGGAGCAGATTGCGTCATTCGAGGCCACAGAGTCCGCGGCGTTGGAGCCACACACAGACTCGACACCTTGCAATATTTGCGTCAGCGGAACTCCGGACTCGTCTCCGACTATAAGTTCTGAACCACATATGCCTGCGGACACCAAGCTGGAACGGTTACCGATTTCCGTATTCGGCACCGCAGATATCTTCCAACACTCGCCCCTAGGTGACCTGCTAACCTCATTAAAAAACCTGTCCTTGGCAGGGGAATCACAGCCGAACTATGTCCGGTTCGAACTAGGGGCTGACGACGTAGAATTTCGCTTCCCACCTGCCACCTATTTCATAGCCATTGTCAAGGACTTAACCGACATGCTTGATTATGGCTCCGAAGACATCGACAGTATAGACGACGATACCAACAAGGAGCAAGGCCAAGACCCGCCATTCACGGGACGTGCGATGGCCACCTATTCGTACGACGTGTACATGGTTGATACACCTAAAAAAGCTAGCGATCATGACAAAGAAAACCCAGGTGAGAATAAACCTCCTGAGACACAGTCTAAATACGGGCGCCCTAAATGCCGCTCTAAATCACATCGCAACAACGCTGGCACCGGAGAAAACAGCACTCCCGACGCGGCCGAAGACAATGAAGACCCTGTTGGAGCAAGATCCGAGCAGGAGGAACAAGAAAACGGGCAATCCAGCCCCGATGAACAAGCCCTGCCCAGCGACAATCCGGAGGACAACAACTATCTTCCGCTCTCCGAAGATGAGGTAAGCCTCAGCAACGAAGACTTCATCGTACCCGAAGAACCCCTCGAGCAGGAGCGCTTCAAGCGCAGGCTGATAGCCACCGCAAGGAGCCCGAAAAACAAGCAGCAACAGCTTCAAGTTGACCACGACCTACTCAACGATAGATGGACCAAAGTCCTGACCGCCAAAGAATACGGCCTTAATGGCCCAGCCAAAAGCTACCTGAAGCATAAATTGCTACCTCAGTTCGATGACGAGGCATTGGAGCCCGCACCATCATCACACAATGCGGCAGGTCATCGACAATCTCGTCCAGATAAAGAGGAAACTCAAGACGAACACCAGACCGCCCCACCTCGCCATAAAGACAAGAATAACACACCTCACGGTTGTACAAACGACCTTCGACAGGACTTGGACAGTAGAGAAGGACACGCAAGATCGATCTACGGATCGCGAGGGCATGCCTCGACACACGATGATGGCTACCTATTCGGACGTGGCAAACCTAGCCACGCCCGAGCCAACAACCACAAATGGTCACCTTCGGAGTTACGTCGCAGTGTGGCCCTACATAGAGGCACCACACACTCTCTTTGCTTCACTGATGAAGTAATGGATCATGAATTCCCCGAAGGATTCAAACCCGTCAATATTGAATCATACGATGGAACAACCGACCCTACGAGATGGA
Organism: Secale cereale; assembly: GCA_902687465.1. NCBI lineage: Eukaryota > Viridiplantae > Streptophyta > Magnoliopsida > Poales > Poaceae > Secale > Secale cereale. The sequence goes on from LR738714.1 coordinate 204,123,840, forward strand.
TAGAAGATTTTATCCTCCACATCCATATGGCCCGTCAAGACGACCTCCACGCCATTAAATACCTCCCACTAAAGCTAAAAGGGCCAGCTCGGCACTAGTCGAACAGCCTGCCTGAAAATTCCATAGGCAGCTGGGAAGACTTGGAAGAAGCTTTCCTTGACAACTTCCGAGGAACATATGTCCGGCCGCCAGATGCCAATGACCTAAGTCACATTGTCCAGCAGCCCGGAGAGTCAGCCAGAAAGCTCTGGACTCGGTTCTTAGTCAAAATGAATCGAATCGTCGACTGTCCAGACACGAAAGCCCTCGCAGCCTTCAGGCACAGCGTCCGGGACGAATGGCTTGCACGCCAGGACCTAAATCCATGACAGCCCTTACTGCTCTAATGACCCACTTTTGCGCGGGATAAGACAGCTGGCTCGCTCGTAGAAGCAACAACGCCAGCGACCCGGGCACTTCCGAAATCTGAGACGGCAACGGCAAGCCAGGACAAGGCAAACACAACAGTCACAATGATAATGAAAGATCACGCGACACATCGGTAAATGTCGAATTCAGCAATCCCAAGCCCGGTCAATGGAAGAAGCCACTCAAGGCGAACCGAGACGAACCATCCAACCTAGACAGGATATTGGACCAACCCTTCCAGATTCACAGCCACCCCGATAAACCAGCTAATTATACTAACAGAAACTGTTGGGTATTTAAGCAAGCCGGCAAGCTCAACGCCAAACACAAGGGGAGACCTCCAGGCAATAGGGACGACGGAGAGGTTCACCAACGAAATACCGGGAGTCAGAAGAAATTTCCACCCGAGGATCGACTACTCCCGGAGCGAAAATAGCAGTCCGGCTTCCGCCGCCCACCTTGTACACCTGCAAAATTTGTACCATGCATACATCACTACGCACTCAAGATACCATGGGCATTAGAGGAAGCACACTACAGACAATCCTGCAAGCACTCCCGTTACACTTTTTATCTATTTTCTTTTTATATATTCCTTCACTATCTCTTAAAACAGGTGTAGAACATGACAAACATCTAAAACTGACTCTATCGGAGTTCGGATCTGTACACTCACCTAAGGGGCTACTTCCATCAAGGATTCCCCTCAGCGAGGATAGGCGGCGCAGACGTGCCACAGGAGGTCCAAAGTAAATTTTGTAGACTGCACTCTTTATTTCGATCCTGTACTATGCCTCTTCCTCCGCCTACGACCCCGAACATTTCAAATAGCCGGGGTTGTGGTCTTTATATATATAAAGTAATTATTGGCATATCTCTAAGGTCCTAGTAAAAAGTATCCGAATTAATCATCCATGCTGTTTCGCTAGTGAATATAGCTCCTATGGTTGTTTCAGAGATATACCTTGGCATAACTTGCCAGGGGCTCGTTATGGGAACAAATGAGTCGCCAACAAAAGTCCGAACACCTCTATAGCGTACTACGACATTGCAAGTTTGGCCTTATATGCATCAGCTCCAAATCATTGTCTTGGGTCAATAGTTGGGTTGCCCGGCTCCTGTGCTTGCTACCCTAAGTTCCGCTCCAACGGCTAGGGTAGTAAAGGGAGAACTACTGCGATTGTGCTTCTGGTTCATCTAGTAAAGTACCTCAGTAGACAAAGCCGAAAACAGACTATCATGATGCGGTGAGAGCTGGTCAACCCCTTGACGACTTATTGGAATGTTTCACGATTCTTCGTGTCACACGAGGGATCTTTTTCAGATCAAATATGTAAGGCCCCATATTCTAATATGCCGTATACATACAAGGGGCTATCTCGTAGCCCCACCATAAAACTCCTATGGCTAAGTGAAAGTGTTAACACCCTATAGTCCGATTGCCTGGTTCGCCACATTATCACCTCCTTCATGAACCAAGACGTTGGATAAAGAGTGATTAAATGCTTTTCCGAACACCCCCGTACTTCCTACGAGGGGGCTGAAGCCGACGACTGGAAAACTTTCAGATTATATTAAAACAGACGCACAGGAGGATTTCAAGCTTTCGAGCAAAACATAAAAATAGATTGACTATGAAATTGTCTTTACAATTCTCATACACCTCACTCGAACATTACGTCTTTTGAGAAATGACCCTCTATTAAGCGGGTGGCCTCTAGGACGTCTTCAAAATAACGCTCTGGCTCAGGACGGTCCTTGCCCTTGGGTGGACTCTTCGCCGCAACTCGGGCAAATGCCATCCGTGCACCCTCAATGCACGTCGACCTCTTCACAGCGTCAATACACGGCACCGCGTCAACAAGCCTTTGCACCAATCCGAAGTAGCTATTCAGAACAGGCTCGGTTGGCCACAACCGGATTATGACGTTCTTCGTGGCAGCGCCGGATATCGTATGAAGTTTGGCCCATTGGGACATCTGTTCATTCTGCAACAGAGGGCGCTTTGATGCGCCAAACTGTGACCTGAAAAGCTTCTCCGTTGCGTACCCCTCTCGCGCTTGATAATACTGCGCCGCAACGGAAAAACACTTCGGCAAGTGTAAAAACTAATCCGGAGAACTCCACATTCGGTCAAGCTGAGCATAGTTCGGCTCGCCAAACTTATTCTGCAGCAGAAAGAGCTTACCAGCCGCAATCTCCCTAGCTTCCCGGATTTCCTCACGGGCCACTCTGGATTCCGTCCGCGCTTCTCTCGCCTCTTGTAGGGCCTTGACAAGTTCAGCCATTTTGGCTCCACTCTCCTTCTCCAGAAATTTGCAGCGGCCAGTAGCATTTTTCAGTTCGAGCGCCACCGCGGATATCTTCTCCTCGTCTTGGCGTCGTGTGGCTTGTTCGGTTTTCAACTCAGCCGATGCCTTTTCGGCAGCTGCACTGCTACACCGGGCCTGCTCCTCGGCCCGGGCCAGCTCCGCTTGTAGAACTTCAACGGCGGCAGCACCATCTGCAGCCATGCATATTCCAGCATATAACTTTTTTGCATCATGCTCATACCACAAAAATGTATGGGGATTTCCCCGAATACATACCTTACGACTCGTCAAAACACATATTGATTAATGCAAGATCGTCCCCCACTATATCCAGCTTCCGCTGGAGCTCGGCAATATCCGTAGTCTGGGAAGTGGCCGAGGGGGGAAGCAGCTTACGTTCAAGTTCATCATGTTAGTCCTCGAATGATTCTTTTTTATCCTCCATTTGCTTCCCATTGGAAGCCAACCGGAGTCTTAAGGGCTACTACCTATACACAGGTGCATCTTTGCAAATAAATCTTAACTGAAAACATTGTATCACAAACCTCGAAGCCTTTTAGCAGGCTCATGAAGGCTTCACTCAATCCGCTCTTCGTGGACAAAATCATCTCAACCACTGTACCCATCAAGGTACGTTGTTCCCCCGAGACAGATGCTTTTCGCAACATGTCTCGCAATATATTCGGAGCCTCCGGGTCTCCGGGAGCCGCTCTAGGAGTACAACCATCCTTTGAAGGAATCAGTCCACCCATCTCTAGAATCACCGTCGGCTGTGAGCCAGATAGTCCGGGGCCTTTATTATCAGCCCAGGAATCCCAGATGGTCGGAGATCCACCTTCGGGTACTGCCTCTTTTATCACCAGCATAGCTTCCTGATCAAGAAAAACCCTCCGCGATGACACTTCATAGCCATCCGCCCTATTAGGCGAGGAGGTTGGGGGAGGTGTCTCGCTCTCCATCATCTCTGGGAGGAGACTGTCAGGCCCAAGATGCGATTCTATCCCGATCACGTGACACTTACGTGATTGGGGCACAACCGCATTTCGGGCGCTTAGCAAGATGGATATCATTACATCGTACCATTACATACATACATGGGGGATACAACAATACATACAAGTCACATGAATACAACAACATCAATACAAGGCATCCGGCTACGGATGCAAACATGAAAAGCACAACGACATCCATCTGCTATCCCAGGCTGCCGACCTGGAACCTAACCCAAGACTGAAGAAGAAGAAGAAGAAGAAACAACTCCAACACAATGATCATCGCTCTCACGTCAAGACATCGGAAACGTGCGCTTGCAACTGTTGTAGTATCTGTGAGCCACGAGGACTCAGGAATCCCATAACCATGGGTAACAAGACTAGCAAAGCTTAATTGGTAGGAAGACGTAAAGTGGTGAGGTTGCAGCAGCGGCTAAGCAATATGTATGATGGCTAACTTACGAGTACAAGAATAAGATGAGCATCTACGCAAACTGTCGCAAACTAGTAATGATCGCTAAAGATCCTGAACTACCTACGAGTCAGACATAACCCCACCGTATTCTCTTCTCAACATGAAAAGAGACAGTCACGGTTACTCACACCGTTGTGTGTTTTACTTCGGATCCTCTGTCAAGTTTTCTACAACCGGACATTAACAAATTCCAATCTGCCACATAACCGCGGGCACGGCTTTTGAAAGATCATAACCCTCCAGGGGTGTCCCAACTTAGCCCATCACAAGCTCTCACGATCAGCAAAAGTAATAATAATATTATCACCCCTTATCTTAGGGAAGGCCCGATCAGACTCAGAATTCCCGGTGCACAAGACATTTCGACAATGGTAAAACAAGTCCGGCAAGACCTCCCGGTGTGTCGACACCCTGATAGTAGCCGTGCGTATCTCATCTCAGGCCACGACCGGATTGGTGATTTTACGAGTAAAACCATCCCTCGGGTTTCCCCAAGGTGGCCCCGTCGAACCCCCGTTTGGGACCAACACCATCAGCACTGGCCCCCCTGCTATGTAGAAAAGAATCCCGAGGGCGCGACCCCCTATGCAAATTTAATTAATTAATTAAGTTATTATTATGAGGCAAATTAAAACCAATGTTGGGCCTTGCTGGAGGAGTTTTATTCAAAGACGAAGTGTCAAGGGGTCCCCATATACCCAACCGTGTAAGGAACGCAAAATCGAGGAACATAATGTCGGTTTATCGGCTCCTAAGGTGGCATGAGTGGAACAAAACACCGAGCAAAATACCAAGCCTACACCCATGCCCAGTATATAGGTGTGTTATTAATAATAATAGATATTGTGATATTCTCAAAGCATCAAGTTCCAACATGGAACAAACTTCATCTTCACCTGCAACTAACAATGCTATTAGAGGGGCTGAGCAAGCGGGTAACATAGCCAAACAACGGTTTTGCTGGGAAGATTTCAAAGGTTAGAGGTTTCATGGCAAAAAGGAGAGGGGCTGACAATAAATGATGGGTAGCGTGACATGTAACGATAGCATCGAGACAACTAAGCATGGCAATGATAGTAAAGGTATCCAAGGTAATGGTCATCTTGCCTGAGATCCCGCAAGGTAGAAGAACGGATCCGTAAAGAAGACGAAGAAGAAGCCTTGAAGACGAACCACGAGTAGACGAACGAATCCTCACGGTCGCAATGGAACAAGCACTAACGAGAAGAAGCAAGCAATATGATAAACACACAAAACAAAAACATGACAATATTCTCAACCAAGTATGATGCAAGAAAAGTGTATATATGATGCAATAAATGGCAAGGGATGAAGCACACAAGAACAACATCACCCAACAAGTTTAAATGAGGCCGAAATCAACATATAATAAAACCGGTAAGTCGTCATAAACATAATTTGAAATTAGTCCAGATCTGAACAAACCTTAAGTTAAAGTTGTTAAACAGCAAGTTAGCATTCACCGTGACGATCTACACGAAATTCTAGTCAAGTTTCATATAAAGTTTGTTTAATTCGGAGCTACGACCTAGAAGATATGAGCAAAAAAAGACAAGCAAGGCAACGGTGCAAGATGCACCCAAACATCAAGCAAACTCACTCCAAACATGAAAACAATATGATATTATGATTCTACATGCAAAATCACACAAGTTTCATATAGGGCACACTCAAAACGGAGCAACGGTTCAACACATACACACGAAACAAGATATAAAAACAAGCTGAAGTTAACAGCCACATAGCAACTTTGGAGCAAGATATATATAAGCTACAGCACCCAAACATGATAACAAGAAGCATGGATGTGAAGTAGACATGTTACTCTACAAGCATGAACTTAGAACACAACCAAAAGATTGCTGGAACACAATTAACCAAGCATGGCAAGTTGCAATACAATTATCCGGACTTAGCCAAAATCTGGGAAGGCAAAAACATCATCACGATGCTGCCTTCGGAGGCACAAAACAACATTCATATCAACTCCACTAAGCATATAAGGAGCATGGACAGGTAGTAGACATATCCTACAGCAAACAACTCCATTGGAGCAACTCCATAGGAGGCATGGATCAATAGCAACAAGCTCCACCAAATTGAACATGCTGATAAAATCCTGACAGGCATAATTTATAGCAACTTGAGAGCAAGAAAAAAATAAGCTACAACAGGTCATATGAGCAAGTAAGGGCATGAATGGATAGACAATAACATGGACAACAAGACATGATTAATGGCCACTCCAAAAGAAGCATGGAATTGACTAGGGCATCATGCAAACATGGCATCAGGTTATAACAGATTCCAGACTTAGCAGTTCTTTCACTAAGTATAAAACAGCAATAACGACATGGCATGTTTACAAGCTTGTTTAAGTCAACACAAGGCATATAATGGAAAGAGGTTTGCACCACAGTGAAGAGCATATGATGGTGCTTCTAAAACATCTAAACATGTGGCATGAAGACAAACACATCAATAGCAATGACCAAGTGAAATCAGCATCTCATAACAAGTTTCAGCACTTAACAGCCAAATGCACTTTTGCAACAGATATTAACATGGCAATATGAACTCAAACAAGCATGCTACAGCAACCATCATGTAGTACACTTCACAACGAACATTTTGACATATCATATGCTCCATTTGGATAAAGATGCACAAATTTATCATATCTCCAACATGGCATCAAATTAACAAGTAACAGTAGTTTATAACAAGTAGCACTCTTGCAACAGAGATTAGGGCATCTAGATGATGTCAAACAAGCTTGGCACAATGGAACAATGTGTAGAGCATATCACAACGATCATTTTGCCATATTATTCGCATCATTTGGATAAGCACACAAAAAGTTACAGGCATGCAAAGATGCAACAAAATAATGATAAAAAATGACTTAGAAGAAAAGGTAGACCTCGAGGAGTGGACATGTCCGTCGGTGCCTAGGGCTCGGGCCCACACGCCAGAGACACAGAGAGAGAGGGGCGGTGGAAATGTCCGTCGTCACCTGGATATGTCCGGCTAGGCAGAGGTCAGCGGCGGCTGTGGCCCGATGCGGTCGACGCCGGCGAGGCGGGGACGTCGTCTCCGGCGACGGGAAGTCGACAAGAGGGACGGAGAAGGCCGGCAGAAGGCGGATCCGGCCGCGGGGACTCCATTCCCGGCCGAATCTGGCCGGAACGGTGCAAGGACGGCGGCGGCTGCCTATCTACTCCGGCGGCACGAGGCAAGGAGGAGCTTGGCTTCGGGGTCCTCCGGCGAGGTGCTGTGAGCTCCGGGCGTCGAGGTTGGAGCTGGCCGAAGCTGGCGGCTGACGGCGGCGAGGTCCTCCGGCGAGGCACGAACGGTGGATCTGGACCTCGCCGGCGGGGAGGGCGGTTCCCCACGCGCGGCGGCGCAACGCGCTAGGCAGAGAGGTCAGCGGGCAAGCGGGAACCCAGGCGCGGCGCTCAGGCCCGGAGGGTGACTCGGGCGGGCCTGACCCGGGCTCGGGCGGGCCGCGGCGGCTGAGAGCCTGAGGAGGCGCGGGGCGACGTGGCCTCTCCACGTGGAGGCGCAGGATTGGCCAGGGGCTGCCCAGGTGGCGGTACTGGCCACTTGCGATGCGCCAATTGGCAGGAGGGGGCTGAGGCGCGCCTGATTTGGAGGAGGGGGGTTGGCTGCACGGAAACTGAGGAAAGAGGGACTAGGAGGTAGGTGGAGGCCTAGGCTGCCCAAAATGGACAAGAGGGGTGTCCATATATAGCAAGGGGAGTAGGGTTTAGGGGGTTTGGAGGGGTTTTGGTGCAGATCGGACCCTCGGATCGCGATCCAACGGCACTGGAGTGGAGGGGGTCTAGGCAGGCCTAGGTGGGCATGTGTAGGAGGCCTGTGGGGAGAGTAGAGAAGAGGCCCGCGGGGTTTTCGGAGGCCGAAAACATCCGACGAAATAACTTGCGACTAGTGTCGCTATATATATATATCTGTTGGGTTATCAAACGAGCTCCGACTGCGGTGAAATTTGACAGGCGGTCTACCTATGCTATAATAAAACCACACACCAAGTTTCAACCTATTCCGAGAACGTTTTCTGGCCACTCAGAAAATAAATATTTTGAGGCGCCGCGGGTGCATGTGAGTGTGTCTGGGCTCAGAACGGACAACGGAGAGGACGAGCGGACTCAGGCGGATGCATGTTTTGAAAACATGCTGATACAACACACATGATGACATGGCAAGATGCAACACACAAGCAGATGACATGGCAACAACGACGAATAACTGGATTACAACTCGCGCACCGGTCTCGGGGTGTCACTACACTCCCCTATTAACAAGAGATCTCGTCCCGAGATCTTAGGAATGAGACGGAAGGAAAAAAAGAGGAAGAACAAAGTTCTTCGAGGACAAAAGAGTGAAACCAAAGAACCTTGAGAGGTTGAACAACTTGAAAGGAAGAATAGCACGGAGATGAACGAAGTTGCAAGACTTCGTTAAACAAGAGGAGCCAGGAATACAACGAGATTATAGAGCTTAAGTGACAAAAGAGACAATGAAACCTCTCCAGTTAATAAAAGATAGAAAGGAACCTCCACGAAGGAATTCGGGCAACACTCCGGCTGGAACTGAAAGAAATAGCACACCGGTTGGACATGAATGGAATGGAACAAGAACTTGAGGGATGGAATAATAATTGCCGAGATAAACAATGCAATGCCCCCGGAAAGAATTAAAGAATGGAATGAGAAGAAGGGAGAAGAACAACATCTTCTAACCAAAAGAATTTCAAAACATCCTTGCGAAGGCAAGACGAACAAAGTTGTAGAGAAATTTAACAACAAAAGAATAAGCTGTTATGGACTTATTTAAACATCTCAAGACTTTAGGTGAATTATGCTGCAACCAAAAGATTGAATAGACGAGAATGAAGAAATGCAAAACTCCACTTCAAAAGAATACGGAGAATTATTTGCACTCGAAAGGCAAAAGAATAAGAATGCTTGAGCTGCTCCAGAGGAATTGCTCAATATTTGAAGAATGGATTAAATGATGAAAAATCACCATCAAGAACTCCGGTAAAATGAAAGGATGATGATATAGAAATGATGGGTGAAAAGAATAAGATTAAAGCCTTGCAATGATTTAGACGGGGGTACCGACGAGATAGCCTAGAAAATTTTGAACTCCGGAAAGAAAAGATAAAAGGACTTGGAACTAGAATTTATTCATCAAGAACAAATTCCGAAGGATGGGATTAAATCAACTTGAAGAATAAGAATTACGTTATGCTTATCCTCCATCAATTAAATTGATGAGAAGCAATGGATTGCATACAACTTATTTGCGTTGAAATGATTAAAGAGGGATATCTCGCGGAGTTGCGAAAGTCTTTATGAACCACCGGTAAGATTGGAATAAAATGAATTGATTGATAGCACCCGAAAAGAACTGTTGAGCGAATCACCGTAAAGAATTGAAACTGAGTGAAGAAAAGAATGAACCACCGTGAAGAAATTGAAATCGAAAGATGAAAAAGAACAACCCACCGAGAAGAATTTAAGATCAAGTGATGAAAGAAAACGGCCACCGTAAGGAATTGAAATTGAGTAATACAAGAAAATGAATCGCTGGGAAGAATTAAAAAGGAGTGAATACAAGAGAATGAAGGGATCGCGAACTGATTAAAGAATATTTGAACGAAGCACCGGACAAATGTGAGACGAACGATGAGGCATCACTGAAGAATATTAGTAGGACAAAGTTGAAAACTGAGAACGAAGAAATCTTCTGAACTGATGGCCTTCGGAGGAACACAGAGAAGAATTCAAGAACTACTCCGGATGAATGAAAAGAAGAAAGGTTGAACCAACGATGAAAAGAATTTACAAACGATGTTCAGAAAGCATATGACTGATGGAATCCATACTTATGTCACACTTGAAAAGAATTTCGGAACACTCCGGGAAATAGAAGAGTCACGTAAGATCCTGGGAAGGACCTGTGGGTTATGAGCCCACCGAAGAGAAAACATTGTTAAGAAAGATCAAAAAGGAGATGATGCACTGGAACGATAAAAAAATACTCGAAGGAGGTGACAACCTCGAATTAAATTGGAAGACTGACGAATATCCTGAGATGACTTCGGAATTCTGTAATAATTAATTAGCGAGAGGTGAACGAGCAAGAGGAAAACACTGAGCAAGGAAAGAATAAGATCAACACCGAATACTTGAATTGAATTGGATCCACCGGAAAAGAAGAAGAGGTGGAGAATATCAAACGAGAGAAGAACTCATCGGAGAAGACAAGAAATGAAGGATGACGAACTAGAAGAGAAATCACCGGTTGAAACAATTGAGGAAAAGAAGCAAAGGATTCACACGAGTAGGATGGATACTCGATTAAGGACTCCGGTTCCGAGAAGAAAAAAGGGGGGCGGGTGGGAAAAAGAAAGACAACTTCGGATGGAAAAACAACATCGGTTGGAAAGAACGGAGGATTGAACTTGCAAAGAAGAAGAGGGTTGAATCCACTTGACGAGAGATGCACCAGATGAAAGAACTAACAACGCAACGAACGAAAACTAACCACGTGATCCTAAAACAAATTTGAAGGGGAAGAGGAGTGATTCAAAACACCTACATCGAGATTCCTCACCAGAGCGACGAAGGGGCAGGGAAGTAAAAAGAATTCCTACTCTCCGATATAACTAGACTCCGAAAAAGTTTTCTGCTAGACTCGACAATGGCCAGACTACGACCAATCAAGGGGGCTCCTATGGTCGGTCGAAGCTCTGATACCAACTTGTCAGGCCCATGATGCGATTCTATCCCGATCACGTGACACTTACGTGATTGGGGCACAACCGCATTTCGGGCGCTTAGCAAGATGGATATCATTACATCGTACCATTACATACATACATGGGGGATACAACAATACATACAAGTCACATGAATACAACAACATCAATACAAGGCATCCGGCTACGGATGCAAACATCAAAAGCACAACGACATCCATCTGCTATCCCAGGCTGCCGACCCGGAACCTAACCCAAGACTGGAGAAGAAGAAGAAGAAAGAACTCCAACACAACGATCATCGCTCTCACGTCAAGACATCGGAAACCTGCACCTCCAACTGTGGTTGTAGTATCTGTGAGCCACGAGGACTCAGCAATCCCATAACCATGGGTAACAAGACTAGCAAAGCTTAATGGGTACGAAGAGGTAAAGTGGTGAGGTTGCAGCAGCGGCTAAGCAATATGTATGGTGGCTAACTTACGAGTACAAGAATAAGATGAGCATCTACGCAAATGGTTGCAAACTAGTAATGATCGCTAAAGATCCTGAACTACCTACGAGTCAAACATAACCCCACCGTTTTCTCTTCTCAACATGAATAGAGACAGTCACGGTTACTCACACCGTTGTGTGTTTTACTTCGGATCCTCTGTCAAGTTTCTTACAACCGGACATTAACAAATTCCAATCTGCCACATAACCGCGGGCACGACTTTCGAAAGATCATAACCCTGTAGGGGTTTCCCAACATAGCCCATCACAAGCTCTCACGATCAGCAGAAGCAATAATAATATTATCATCCCTTATCTTAGGGAAGGCCCGATTAGACTCAGAATTCCCGGTGCACAAGACATTTCGACAATGGTAAAACAAGTCCGGCAAGACCTCCCGATGTGTCGACACCCTGATAGTAGTCGTGCGTATCTCATCTCAGGCCACGACCGGATGGGTGATTTTACAAGTAAAACCAGCCCTCGGGTTTCCCCAAGGTGGCCCCGTCGAACCGCCGTTTGGGACCAACACCATCAGCACTGGCCCCCCCTGCTATTTAGAAAAGAATCCCGAGGGCGCGACCCCCTATGAAAATTTAATTAAATAATTAAGTTTTTATTATGAGGCAAATTAAAACCAATGTTGGGCCTTGCTGGAGGAGTTTTATTCAATAACGAAGTGTCAGGGGGTCCCCATATACCCAACCGTGTAAGGAACGCAAAATCAAGGAACATAATGACGGTTTATCGGCTCCTAAGGTGGCATGAGTGGAACAAAACACCGAGCAAAAGGCCAAGCCTTCCACCCATGCCCAGTATATAGGTGTGTTAATAATAATAATAGATATTTTGATATTCCCAAAGCATCAAGTTCCAACATGGAACAAACTTCATCTTCACCTGCAACTAACAACGCTATTAGAGGGGCTGGGCAAGCGGGTAACATAGCCAAACAACGGTTTTGCTAGGAAGGTTTCAAAGGTTAGAGGTTTCATGGCAACAAGGAGAGGGGCTGACAATAAATGATGGGTAGCGCGACATGTAACGATAGCATCGAGACAACTAAGCATGGCAATGATTGTAAAGGTATCCATGGTAATGGTCATCTTGCCTGAGATCCCGCAAGGAAGAAGAACGGATCCGTGAAGAAGACGAAGAAGAAGCCTTGAAGACGAACCACAAGTAGAAGAACGAACCCTCACGATCGCAATGGAACAAGCACTAACGAGAAGAAGCAAGCAATACGGTAAAGACACAAAACAAGAACATGACAATATGCTCAACCAAGTATGATGCAAGACAAGTCTATATATAATGCAATACATGTCAAGGAATGAAGCACACAAGAACAACATCAGCCAACAAGTTTAAATGAGGCCGGAATCAACATATAATAAAACCGGTAAGTCCTCATAAGCATAATTTGAAATTAGTCCAGATCTGAATAAACCTTAATTTAAAGTTGTTAAACAGCAAGTTAACATGCACCATGATTATCTACACGAAATTCTAGTCAATTTTCATATAAAGTTTGTTTAATTCGGAGCTACGGCCTAGAAGATATGAGCAAAACAAGACAAGCAAGGCAACGATGCAAGATGCATCCAAACATCAAGAAAACTCACTCCAAACATGAAAACAATATGATATTATTATTCTACATGCAAAATCACACAAGTTTTATATAGGCCACACTCAATACGGAGCAACGGTTCAACACATACACACGAAACAAGATATAACAACAAGCTGAAGTTAACAGCCACATAGCAACTTTGGAGCAAGATATATATAAGCTACAGCACCCAAACATGATAAAGCATGGATGTGAATTAGACATGTTACTCTACAAGCATGAGCTTAGAACACACCCAAAATCTTGCTGGAACACAATTAATCAAGCATGGCAAGTTCCAATAAAATTATCCAGACTTGGCCAAAATCTGGAAGGCAAAAACATCATCACGATGCTGCCTTCGGAGGCACAAAACAACATGCATATCAACTCCACTAAGCATATAGAGAGAATGGACATGTAGTAGACATATCCTACAGCAAACAACTCCATTGGAGCAACTCCATAGGAGGCATGTATCAATAGCACCAAGCTCCACCAAATTGAACATGCTGATAAAATCCTGACAGGCATAATTAATAGCAACTTGAGAGCAAGAAAAAATAAGCTACAGTAGGTCATATGAGCAAGTAAGGGCATGAATGGATAGACAATAACATGGACAACAAGACATGATCAATGGCCACTCCAAAACAAGCATGGAATTGACTAGGGCATCAAGCAAACATGGCATCAGGTTATAACAGATTCCAGACAAAGCAGTTTTTTTCACTAAGTATAAAACATCAATAACGACATGGCATGTTTACAAGCTTGTTTAAGTAAACACAAGGCATATCATGGAAATAGGTTTGCACCACAGCAAATACCATATGATGATGCTTCTAAAACATCTAAACATGTGGCATGAAGACAAATACATCAATAGCAATGACCAAGTGAAATCAGTATCACATAACAAGTTTCAGCTCTTAACAGCCAAATGCACTTTTGCAACAGAGATTAACATGGCAATATGAACTCAAACAAGCATGCTACAGCAACCATCATGTAGTACACTTCACAATGAACATTTTGACATATCATATGCTCCATTTGGATAAACATGCACAAAGTTATCATATCTCAAACATGGCATCAAATTAACAAGTAACAGCAGTTTATAACAAGTAGCACTATTGCAACCGATATTACGGCATCTAGATGATGTCAAACAAGCATGGCACAATGGAACAAAGTGTAGAGCATATCACAACGATCATTTTGACATATTATTCGCATCATTTGGATAAGCACACAAAAAGTTACAGGCATCCAAAGATGCAACAAAATAATGACAGAAAAGGACTTAGAAGAAAAGGTAGACCTCAAGGAGTGGACATGTCCGGCCTACATGGACATGTCCGTCGGTGCCTGGGGCTCACGCACACACGCCAGAGACACAGAGAGAGAGGGGCGGTGGACATGTCCGTCGTCACCCGGACATGTCCGGCTCGGCAGAGGTCAGCGGCGGCTCTGGCCCTATGCGGTCCACGCCGGCGAGGCGGGGACGTCGTCTCCAGCGACGGGAAGTCCCCAAGAGGGACTGAGAAGGCCGGCAGAAGGCGGATCCCGCCGCGGGGACTCCATTCCTGGCCGGATCTGGCCAGAACGATGCAAGGACGGCGGCGGCGGCCTGTCTACTCCGGCGGCGCGAGGCAAGGAGGAGCTCAGCTTTGGGGTCCTCCGGCGAGGTGCTGTGAGCTCCGGGCGTCGAGGTTGGAGCTGGCCGAGCTGGCGGCTGACGGTGGCGAGGTCCTCCGGCGAGGCACAAACGGTGGATTTGGAGCTCGCCGGCGTGGAGGGCGGTTCCCCATGCGCGGCGGCGCAACGGGCTAGGATGAGAGGTCAGCGGGCGAGTGGGAACCCAGGCGCGGTGCTCGGGCCCTTTGGGCGACTCGGGCGGGCCTGACCCGGGCTCTGGCGGGCCGCGGCGGCTGGGAGCCTGAGGAGGCGCGGGGCGACATGGCCTCTCCACATGGAGGCGCAGGATTGACCAGGGGCTGCCCAGGTGGCGGCGCTGGCCACTGGCGACGCGCCAAGTGGCCGGAGGGGGCTGGGGCGCGCCGGATTTAGAGGAGGAGGGGGGTTGGCTGTGCGGAAACTGAGGAAAGAGAGACTAGGAGGTAGGTGGAGGCCTAGGCTGCCCAAAATGGACAAGAGGGTGTCCATATATAGCAAGGGGACTAGGGTTTAGGGGGTTTGGAGGGGTTTTGGAGCAGATCGGACCCTCGGATCGTGATCCAACGGCACTTGAGCGAAGGGGTGTCTAGGCAGGCCTAGGTGGGCTGTGTAGGAGGGCTGTGGGGAGAGTAGAGAAGAGTCCCGCGAGGTTTTCGGAGACCTAAAACATCCGACGAAATAACTGGCGACTAGTGCCACTATATATATATATATATGTTGGGCTATCAAACGAGCTCCGAATGCGATGAAATTTGACAGGCGGTCTACCTATGCTATAATAAGACCGCACGCCAAGTTTCAACCCATTCCGAGAACGTTTTCCGGCCACTCAGAAAATAAATATTCGGAGGGGCCACAGGCGCGTGTGAGTGTGTCTTGGCTTAGAACGGAAAATGGAGAGGACGAGCGGACTCGGGCGGATGCAAGTTTTGAAAACATGCTGATGCAACACACATGATGACATGGCAAGATGCAACACACAAGCAGATGACATGGCAACGATGATGAATAACTGGCTGACAACTGGCGCACCGGTCTCGGGGTGTCACAACACTCCCCTACTAACAAGAGATCTCGCCCCGAGATCTTAGGAATGAGACGGAAGGAAAAAAGAGGAAGAACAAAGTTCTTCGAGGACAAAAGAGTGAAACCAAAGAACCTTGAGAGGATGAACAAATTGAAAGGAAGAATACCACGGAGATGAACGAAGTTGCAAGACTTCATTAAACATGAGGAGCAAGGAATACGACGAGAATATAGAGCTTAAGTGACAAAAGAGACAATGAAACCACTCCGGATAATAAAAGATAGAAAGGAACCTCCATGAAGGAATTCGGGTAGCACTCCGGCTATAACTGAAAGAAATAGCACACCGGTTGGACATGAATGGAATGGAACAAGAACTTGAGGGATGGAATAATAATTGCCGAGATAAACAACACAATGCCTCCGGAAAGAATTAAAGTATGGAATGAGAAGAAGGGAGAAGAAAAACATCTTCTAACCAAAAGAATTTGAAAACATCCTTGCGAAGGCAAGACGAACGGAGTTGTTGAGAAATTCAACAACAAAAGAATAAGATGTTATGGACTTATTTAAACATCTCAAGACTTTAGGTGAATTATGCCGCAACCAAAAGATTGAATAGACGAGAATGAAGAAATGCGAAACTCCACTTCAAAAGAATACGGAGAATTATTTGCACTCGAAAGGCAAAAGAATAAGAATGCTTGAGCTGCTCCAGGAGAATTGCTTAATATTTGAAGAATGGATTAAATGATGAAGAACCACCATGAAGAACTCCAGTAAAATTAAAGGATGATGATATAGAAATGATGGGTGAAAAGAATAAGATTAAAGCCTTGCAATGATTTAGACGGTTGTACCGACGAGATAGCCTAGAAAATTTTGAACTCCGGAAAGAAAAGATAAAAGGACTTGGAACTAGAATTTATTCATCAAGAACAAATTCCGAAGGATGGGATTAAATCAACTTGAAGAATAAGAATTACGTTATGCTTATCCTCCATCAATTAAATTGATGAGAAGCAATGGATTGCATACCACTTATTCGCGTTGAAATGATTAAAGAGGGATATCTCGCGGAGTTGCGAAAGTCTTTATGAACCACCAGTAAGATTGGAATAAAATGAATTGATTGATAGCACCGGAAAAGAACTGTTGAGCGAATCACCGTAAAGAATTGAAACCGAGTGAAGAAAAGAACGAATCACCGTGAAGAAATTGAAATCGAAAGATGAAAAAGAAGAACCCACCAAGAAGAATTTAGGATCGAGTGATGACAGAAAACGGCCACCGTAAGGAATTGAAATTGAGTAATACAAGAAAATGAATCGCCGGGAAGAATTAAAAAGGACTGAATACAAGAGAACGAAGGGAACGCGAACTGATTAAAGAATATTTGAACGAAGCACCGAACAAATGTGACACGAACGAAGAGGCATCACTGAAGAATATTTGTAGGACGAAGTTGAAAACTGAGAACGAAGAAATCTTCTGAACGGATGGCCTTCGGAGGAACACAGAGAAGAATTCAAGAACTACTCCGGATGAATGAAAAGAAGAAAGGTTGAACCAGCGATGAAAAGAATTTACAAACGATCTTCGAAAAGCATATGACTGATGGAATCCATACTTATGTCACACTTGAAAAGAATTACGGAACACTCCGGGAAATAGAAGAGTCATGTAAGATCCTGGGAAAGACCTGTGGGTTATGAGCCCACCGAAGAGAAAACATCGTTGAAAAAGATCAAAAAGGAGATGATGCACCGGAACGATAAAAAAACACTCGAAGGAGGTGACAACCTCGAATTAAATTGGAAGACTGACGAATATCCTGAGATGACTTCGGAATTCTGGAATAATTAATTAGCGATAGGTGAACGAGCAAGAGGAAAGCACTGAGCAAGGAAAGAATAAGATCAACACCGAATACTTGAATTGAATTGGATCCATTGGAAAAGAAGAAGAGGTGGAGAATATCAAATGAGAGAAGAACTCATCGGAGAAGACAAGAGATGAAGGATGACAAACTAGAAGAGGAATCACCGATTGAAATAAATGAGAAAAAGAAGCAAAGGATTCACACGAGTAGGATGGATACTCGATTAAGGACTCCGGTTCTGAGAAGAAAAAAGGGGGGCGGGTGGGAAAAAGAAAGACAACTTCGGACGGAAAAACAACATCGGTTGGAAAGAACTGAGGATTGAACTTGCAAAGAAGAAGAGGGTTAAATCCACTTGACGAGAGATGCACCAGATGAAAGAACTGACAACGCAACGAACGAAAACTAACCACGTGATCCTAAAAAAAATTTGAAGGGGAAGAGGAGTGATTCAAAACACCTACATCGAGATTCCTCACCAGAGCGACAAAGGGGCAGGGATGTAAAAAAGAATTTCTACTCTCCGATATAACTAGACTCCGAAAAAGTTTTCTGCTAGACTCGACAACGGCCAGACTACGACCAATCAAGGGGGCTCCTATGGTCGGTCGAAGCTCTGATACCAACTTGTCAGGCCCAAGATGCGATTCTATCCCGATCACGTGACACTTACGTGATTGGGGCACAACCGCATTTCGGGCGCTTAGCAAGATGGATATCATTACATCGTACCATTACATACATACATGAGGGATACAACAATACATACAAGTCACATGAATACAACAACATCAATTCAAGGCATCCGGCTACGGATGCAAACATGAAAAGCACAACGACATCCATCTGCTATCCCACGCTGTCGACCCGGAACCTAACCCAAGACTGAAGAAGGAGAAGAAGAAGAAGAAAGAACTCCAACACAAAAATCATCGCTCTCACGTCAAGACATCGGAAACCTGCACCTGCAACTGTTGTTGTAGTATCTGTGAGCCACGAGGAATCAGCAATCCCATAACCATGGGTAACAAGACTAGCAAAGCTTAATGGGTAGGAAGAGGTAAAGTGGTGAGGTTGCAGAAGCGGCTAAGCAATATGTATGGTGGCTAACTTATGAGTACAAGAATAAGATGAGCATCTACACAAACGGTCGCAAACTAGTAATGATCACTAAAGATCCTGAACTACCAACGAGTCAAACATAACCCCACCATGCTCTCTTCTCAACATGAAAAGAGACAGTCATGGTTACTCACACCGTTGTGTGTTTTACTTCGGATCCTCTGTCAAGTTTTCTATAACCGAACATTAACAAATTCAAATCTGGCACATAACCGCGGTCACGGGTTTCGAAAGATCATAACCCTGCAGGGGTGTCCCAACTTAGCCCATCACAAGCTGTCACGATCAGCAGAAGTAATAATAATATTATCACCCCTTATCTTAGGGAAGGCTCGATCAGACTCGGAATTCCCGGTGCACAAGACATTTCGACAATGGTAAAACAAGTCCAGCAAGACCTACGGTGTGTCAACAAGTCCAGCAAGTCCAGCACTTAACAGCGAAATGCACTTTTGCAACAGAGATTAACATGGCAATATGAACTCAAACAAGCATGCTACAGTAACCATCATGTAGTACACTTCACAATGAACATTTTGACATATCATATGCTCCATTTGGATAAACATGCACAAAGTTATCATATCTCAAACATGGCATCAAATTAACAAGTAACAGCAGTTTATAACAAGTAGCACTCTTGCAACAGAGATTAGGGCATCTAGATGATGTCAAAAACGCATGGCACAATGGAACAAAGTGTAGAGCATATCACAACGATCATTTTGACATATTATTCGCATCATTTGGATAAGCACACAAAAAGTTACACGCATGCAAAGATGCAACAAAATAATGACAGAAAAGGACTTAGAAGAAAAGGTAGACCTCGAGGAGTGGACATGTCCGGCCTACATGGACATTTCCATCGGTGCCTGGGGCTCGGGACCACACGCCAGAGACACAGAGAGAGAGGGGCGGTGGACATGTCCGTCGTCACCCGGACATGTCCGGCTCGGCAGAGGTCAGCGGCGGTTCTGGCCCGATGCGGTCGACGCCGGCGAGGCGGGGACGTCGTCTCCGGCGACGGGAAGTCGACAAGAGGGACAGAGAAGGCCGGTAGAAGGCGGATCCATCCGCGGGGACTCCATTCCCGGCCGGATCTGGCCGGAACGGTGCAAGGACGGTGGCGGCAGCCTGTCTACTGCGGCGGCGCGAAACAAGGAGGAGCTCGACTTCGGGGTCCTCCGGCGAGGTGCTGTGAGCTCCGGGCGTCGAGGTTGGATCTGGCCGAAGCTGGCGGCTGACGGTGGCGAGGTCCTCCGACGAGGCACGAACGGCGGATCTGGAGCTCGCCGGCAGGGAGGGCGGTTCCCCACGCGCGGCGGCGCAACGCGCTAGGCAGAGAGGTCAGCGGGCGAGCGGGAACCCAGGCGCGGCGCTCGGGCCCGATGGGCGACTCGGGCAGGCCTGACCCAGGCTCGGGCGGGCCGCGGCTGCTGGGAGCCTGAGGAGGCGCGGGGCGACGTGGCCTCTCCACGTGGAGGCGCAGGATTGGCCAGGGGCTGCCCAGGTGGCGGCGCTGGCCACTGGCGACGTGCCAAGTGGCAGGAGGGGGCTGGGGCGCGCCGGATTTGGAGGAGGAGGGGTTGGCTGCACGGAAACCGAGGAAAGAAGGACTAGGAGGTAGGTGGAGGCCTAGGCTGCCCAAAATGGACAAGAGGGTGTCCATATATAGCAAGGGGACTAGGGTTTAGGGGATTCGGAGGGGTTTTGGAGCAGATCGGACCCTCGGATCGCAATCCAACGGCACAGGAGCGGAGGAGGGTCTAGGCAGGCCTAGGTGGGCTGTGTAGGAGGGTTGTGGGGAGAGTAGAGAAGAGGCCCGCGGGGTCTTCGGAGACCGAAAACATCCGACGAAATAACCGGCGACTAGTGCCGCTATATATATCTGTTGGGCTATCAAACGAGCTCTGAATGCGATGAAATTTGACAGGCAGTCTACCTATGCTATAGTAAGACCATACGCCAAGTTTCAACCCATTCCGAGAACGTTTTCCGCCCACTCAGAAAATAAATATTCGGAGGCGCCGCGGGCGCGTGTGAGTGTGTCTGGGCTCAGAACGGACAACGAAGAGGATGAGCGGACTCGGGCGGATGCAAGTTTTGAAAACATGCTGATGCAACACACATGATGACATGGCAAGATGCAACACACAAGCAGATGATATGGCAACAACGACGAATAACTGGCTGACAACTGGCGCACCGGTCTCGAGGTGTCACAGAGACCTCCCGAAGAAGAGTATTGCCCATAAAAACTCTGTGCTGACCTATAAAAAAGCACGGACACATTACGTATATCTTCGGTCACGACAAAGGAGCGAGACGCTATCGAAGTACCCTGGATTCACTTACGGTTTGGTCGAGGGCTTGTCCCCGTGTTGGAGCTGTTCAATGGCATCGCTTTCCAAACCCCAGCCGCTCGACGGTGGCATATTGCCTCTCTTGGGAGACCGCCCTTCCGAGCCTGCAGAGGCGGCTCTTTGCCTTTTGCTCGGAGAAAGGATACTAGGTCCTCTTTCGCCTCTGTCTTCAGGGGAGGAAACGTTGATTTCTTCGGACTCAGTATCCGGCTTACCTCTAGGACAAAGGTCATCTCGGGTCTTCTAACGCTCCTCTTTACCCTCCTCTGCCGGCGCCTAGTATGGTGCCGAGGCAAGCATCCTTATTAACATGGGACTAGCTGAGTCTTCTGGAAGGGGAGACGGACGTCTAATTCGGTCCACTTTCTCTATCCAGCCCTGAAAAAGGATGATTCAGTCAGTGTCTTATCATTGGGTGTCTGTTTATGAGGTGTTCGGCGAGCGGGTACTTACCGGGGTGTCCGGATGGTTGCATTCTAGGCCGACATCTTCGGTGGTGTCCGGCCATTGCTTTCGTTTCCCGAAAAATAATCTCTACATTCCTTCGTGCGTAGTGCCGAAGAAGTGCCGAAGAGTCTATGGCCCTTCTGGATTGAACTCCCACATGCGGAGAGGCCGTCGCTGGCATGGCAGGGTCCGGCGCACTAGCATTACTTGAGCAACATTGACGATATTGATGTCCCTCTCAATGAGGTTTCGGATGCAGCTTTGCAGGATCCGCACCTCGTCCGTTGATCCCCAGTCCAAACCCTTATTAACCCACGATGCAAGCTGAATTGGGGGGCTGGATCGAAATGAGGGTGCAGCAGCCCACTTGGAGCCACGGGGCTCGGTGATATAGAACCACCCCTACTGCCATAAATCAGAGGACTTGGCAAAGGATCCTTTCAGCCAAATGGCGCTGGTGAGCTTGCCCACCATGGCACCACCACACTCTGGTGGCTCCCCCTTTATGACTTGCGGCTTCACACCAAAGATCTTGAGCCACAAGCCGAAGTGCGGAGGAGTCCGGAGGAAGGCTTTGCACATGACGATAAACGTCGAGATAAGAAGAATAGAGTCTGGGGCTAGATCATGGAAATCTAGCCCATAATAGAACATGAACCCTCGGACGAAGGGATTGGGACCGTAACCCTCGGAACAAGTGGGACACGAACACGACCCTCTCACCGTATCTGGGGATAGGAATAACCTGCCCCTCGGCCGGAAGTCGATGAAGGATTTCTGCGGTTAGATACCTCGCCGCCCGAAGCATTGCAATATCTCCCTCTATGACAGAACAAGCCACCCATCGGCCTTGACGGCTGGATCCGGACATGATTGGAGCTTGTGGTCATGGAAACCTGGGTGTTGGAACTCGGGGTTGCAGGGGTTGAGAAATAAGCAAGCATGAAAGAAAAAGACAGGTCTGTATCCCTATATTAAGGCTGCGAATATCGAACGTCTCCTCCCGGGCCTTGAGACTTGCCTGTTCCCAAGGAGTTGTACCCAAGCGACGGTTGGGTTACCCACATGTGGGTTGATAAGAATCCCTTAAAAAAGGGGAGACGTGGGACGACGGGCCAGCTAACGACTCAAAATTAATGGCCGAGCAAGGCCGATGTGATATTACCAGAAAGTTGTCAGCAGATCGGACTCGTGAAATATTATATCCTCTGAAGTTGTGTATACAGGTCCGGATACTATCATCACGTCCAAAGACCATATTGGAGTTCGGGAAGAAGGGAACCCGCCTTGCAATGCCGAAGAATGATCTGCGCGCCGGACTCCTCGTCATTGAAGCCAGGTTCAGGGGTTACCGAGGGAGTCCTGGACTAAGGGGTCCTTGGGTGTCTGGCCTGTTATCCATGGGCCGGACTGGTGGGCTATGAAGACATGAAGGCCGAAGACTACACCCGTGTCCGGATTGGACTCTCCTTCGCGTGGAAGGCAAGCTTGGCGATCAACTAGGAAGATTCCTTCTTATGTAACCGACTCTATGTAACCCTAGATCCCCCCGGTGCCTATATAAACCGGAGGGAGTAGTCTGGAGAGGACACACACATTACCATAGTCATACAGGCTAGGCTTCTAGGGTTTAGCCATTACTATCTCGTGGTAGATCAACTCTTGTAATACTCATATTCATCAAGATCAATCAAGCAGGAAGTAGGGTATTACCTCCATAGAGAGGGCCCGAACCTAGGTAAACATCGTGTCCCCAGTCTCCTATAACCATCGACCTTAGACGCACAATTCGGGACCCCCTACCTGAGATCCGCCCGTTTTGACACCGACAGTAGCGCTCTGCCGGCCTCTCCTTTGTGTCCATCAATAAAGTGAATACGCTTATAAACCTTGGGAAGGTGGAGAACCACCAGCGCCGCTGGGTTTACATGGACACGAAGGGCCTGGACCCGCCCTTTGAGCTCCCGACGGTGTCACGGATAAACACCTCATGGTGGAGCTCTGCCAAGCTTTCCAACCCATTGGCAGAGGCAGTCTTGAAGAGGATGCATGCAGACATCGAGGCCAAGAAGCTGACTGGGAGATGTTGGTGAAGGAGTTCCTGACCCAGCTCCTGGCGCCGTTCTAGGCGCACTCGAGGACCATGTGAGACTATCACGGCGCCCGTGACGGTATGAGATTGTGCCCCACCAGCCTAACAGACAAGGAGCTGGTCAAGGCTATGGGCGCCCTGCTGAATGGTGACCTTGGCAACCTTCCTGAGGCCTATGTTCCTGTGTACCACCATAGCAGTGGGGAGGAGGTAGTTACTGCCATGCCTTCCTTTGACGCGCTGGGGCTTGTTTTTGCCGACGGCCCCAACACTCCCGTGCCAGTATCCTCCGACGACAGCGGCGACAGTGAGGGCTCAGAGGAGATGGAGGACGACCTCTTGGAGGAGGAGTTGCCCCCATCGCAGCCCGAGCTCCTTCTCCACCTCGATGACGACAATAACGCGGGTGAGTCTCTGGCCGCGGAGCCCCCGTACTTGGCCGAGGCTTCGAGGCACCTGGGGGTTGCCCTTCGATCCTCGCAATCGTCCAGTGGGGCGACCCCGAAGAAGAGTGCGTCATCCACCCCTCCGGGGGGGCATCCAACTTGAAGAAGGTGCCGGCCCCTACCCCTCTAAAGGCGAAGCTTGAGGGCCAGGAGGCCGATGCCAGGGTGGACGTGGTCCTTCCAGCTTCACAGGGCGACCCCCTGGCTCCTCATGTCTCAGATCCCTAGGGCGAATCCTTGGCTCCCCGTCAAGGAAGAGGAAGTGGGGAAGAGAAAATGGATCCTGCCCGACGAGTAAGCAACCCATCTGGTCCTTGGCCGAAGTTGATTGCTCGTGCGCTGACCTCGCCTTTTATCTTGCTATCCAGGGACGATGACAATGGGCCACCAAAGAAGAAGGGGGCAGGCGAGCCTTGCGAGCCCCCCATCCTGAGCGCACTGGGGACCTTCGAGGGCCTGCGTGGCATGGAGCCATCTGCCCTCGGCGTGCCTCAAGAGGGCCCGAAGGCTGCAGCGCCCCAAGCCGATCCTACTGCCACCCCTCTGGACCCTCGATCAACCACCGTGTCTTCACCATCTTCTCCACATTTCCTCAGCTTGCAGAGTACGGCCCCTTGATCAGGCCCGGTGCCCTTGAAAAGGCCTTCTGCGTTGGGCCAAATCCAAAATGACATTCAGGACGCCGACAGGTTCCTCACGAAGGAGTGCTTGGGGTTGATCTCAGGCTGGCTTCAAGCTGGGGCCAGTGTTGTCTCCAGGGGGAGCAAGAAGGAGGCCGAGGAAGCCAAGACCGCTCGTGACACGGTGATGGTGCGCGCAACATGTGCCGAGAAGCATCGCGACGAGGCGGAGGCCAACCTGAAGGCCCTGCAGGAGGAGCAGGCCACGCAAGCACATCAGCTCCATCAGAAGGAGGAAGGCATCAAGGCTCGTGACACCACGTTGTCGAAGATAGCCGCCGAGCAGGCCGCCGAGCGTGCCCGCTTCACCAAGCTGGAGGCCGAGCTGGTCGTGGATCGCACATCCCAGGCCAAGGATGTCGCTGAGGCGACCATGCGGCTGGAGGCCAGAGAGAAGGCTCTTGGTATCGCCGAGGTGAAGGAGGCCGCAGGACACAACACCTTCACCTCCGTGGAGATCAGGGCCCGCTAGCACTGCTCTCCATCTGCAGGGCAGGTTTCAAGCAGCCACTCGTGGCCCCTGAGATCGGCTATGTGGATCTCTCCTCGAAGCTTGTCGAGGCCCTGGAGGGTGCTGCCGCCAAGTTGGATGCCACCTTGGAAGCAGAGTGTCTTCAGTGACATGTACCTCAATGATACCAGCTTCAACTTTGATGGTTGCTCGGCACCATTCCTAGCGAGTCTCGTGCCGCTTGCGATCGCATCCATGAAAACCCATGTGGATAAGCTGGCGAAGAAGTTCGTCTGCTCTGCTAATGCCAAGCCTGCGATGGACAAAGCAAGTGGCGGCGACACCAGGGGCCAGGCTGCGACCACCAAGGCGGGCGACAGTGATGGTCCTTCGTCCTGATTTTTATCCTGCAACATTGAAACTGTGTCATGGAGACGTGAGACTTTGACTTGAATTTGTGCACCATTTTATGTCTGTAATAACTGTTTGAATTTCGTGCTTCCCTTACGTGTTTAGTTTCCTTCCTATTTGCTTTGTGCTCTATGTCGACAGGGCCCAACCCCGTGCGTACCTCGAACATCGTTGGGGCATCCGAAAACCAAGACAGGGCCAAGGAGCGAGGGGCTACGTGGCTAGTTAGGCCCCTTAGTTGCAGTGCTCAGGAGCCACCCTTGAAGTGCGAGCAGACCTCATGAAGGGGACATAAGCGGCGATAAGGTTGGCTTGGAGCCATTTGAGTTTGAATCGCTATTGGGTTGTTTACGCTCTGCATCCGTAGGGCCCGATCCTGCACATACCACGACTGTTGTTGGGGCATCTCGAAACCAGGACAGGACCAATGGGTAAGGGGCTACATGACTAGTTAGGCCCCTGAGTCACGGTGCTTAAGGGTCCCCCTTAACGTACAAGAAGCCCGGAGTCCTCTGATTTCTGGTCATCATGAGGGCGTTGGTACTCTGCGTCGGCAGGGCCTGGTCCCACGCAAACCTTGAACGTCGTTGGGCCATGCAGAAACCTGTAGGATCGAAAGTATGTCTAGAGGGGGGGGGTGATTAGACTACTTGACTAAATAAAAATTTATCCTTTTCCCAATCTTAATTCGTGGCAGATTTTAGCAACTGATAATAAGTCAAGCAATCATCCTACACATGCAATTCTAAGAGTGCAACAGCGGAAAATAAAATAATTGCATATCAAGGTAAAGGGAGGAGTTTGGAGGGAGCAAACGCAATTGAAGACAACGATGTTTTTTGTCTTGGTTCCGATAGGTGGTGCTATCGTACATCCAAGTTGATGGAGACTTCAACCCACGAAGGGTAATGGTTGCGCGAGTCCACGGAGGGCTCCAACCACCAAGGGTCCACGAAGAAGCAACCTTATCTATCCCACCATGGCCAATGCCCACGAAGTACTTGCCTCACTAGCAGTGGATCTTCATGAAGTAGGCGATCTCCTTGCCCTTACAAACTCCTTGGTTCAACTCCACAATCTTGTCAGAGGCTCCCAAGTGACACCTAACCAATCTAGGAGACACCACTCTCCAAAAGGTAATAGACGGTGTGTTGATGATGAACTCCTTGCTCAAATGCTTCAAATGATAGTCTCACCAACACTCAAACAGCTCCTCTTAGATTTGGATATGTTGGAAGAAGGATTTTAGTGGAAAGCAACTTGGGGAAGGCTAGAGAACAAGATTCATATGGTAGGAATGGAATATCTTGATCTCAACACTTGAGTAGGTGGATCTCTCTCAGAACATGAATGATGGAAGTGTAGGTATGTTCTGATGGCTCTCTCCACGAGTGAAGAGTGGGTGGAGGGGTATATATAGCCTCCACACAAAATCCAACCGTTACACACAATTTACCAAACTCGATGGGACCGATTCAGAGAATTCGGTCAGACCGATTTAGTTCATAATGTGACCGTTAGGTATTTCGGTCAACTCGGTGGGACCGATTTCTTTATGGTTACGGCATAACGTAATCTCGGAGGGACCGATTACACAAACCCGGTGAGACCGATTTTGGTAATGAGCACACAGAGAGTTGGTCAGGCAAACTCGGTGGGACCGATTCGCTCATTTCGGTGAGACCGAAATGTTATGAAGAGGCAACAGAGAGTTTGCATTACAAACTCGGTGGGACCGATTGCACATCTCGGTTAGACCGTAATATTGCAACAGGCAACAAAGAGTTTGCAATCCCATCACGGTGAGACCGAGATCCCTTTCGGTAAGACCGAAGTGATTAGGGTTTCTGGCGGTGGCTATGTTAAATGAACTCGGTGGCACCAGAAAGATCTTTTTGGTGGGGCCGAGTTTGACTTTTGGTTTGGGACATATGTGGATGTGAGAAAGTGGTTGAGGTTTTTGGAGCATATCACTAAGCATTTTGAGCAAGCAAACCATTATGCAACACCTCATCCCCTTTTAATAGTATTGGCTTTCCTATGGACTCAATGTGATCTTGGATCACTAAACTGGAAAATGTAGAGTCTTGAGGTTCAGCCCATCCTTTGTCCATAGCATTTTGAGGGGTTCACATTCCTAATCCATGTCATTCCAATCATTGAACTTTCCTGAAATATCATCTTGAGATAGCATTAGTTCAATGAGCTATATGTTGTTAGTAATTACCAAAACCACCCAGGGATAGTTGCACTTTCAATCTCCCCCTTTTTGGTAATTGATGTCAACATATAGATCAAAGCTTCGACAAATGATAATAATATTCAAATGCATCGTCGCTTTGAGAAGTATGTGATAAACAAGAGCTCCCCCTAAATTTTTGCTTTATTTTAATATTTGCGTTTGAATGCAGATGCACAATCGATTAGGATCATGGGTTACTCTTCCATGTCACATTCATCTTGGTGGAGTTCTCAAAATGATATACACTAAAACATGCACTCATCACCAAGCAAAGTGAATGATCATATGGAAAATAGAGATAATATCATCCAAGCAAACATTAAGGTAGCATATGATCAAACACATGATCACACAAGTATCTCTCACACAGACATATAGTATGAAGGAAATGCACAATAAAGTTCAACCAAAAGCAAGAGAGACCAATGAGGAAAAACACTCTTTCGAAGCCTATGATCTATACATATTTCTCCCCCTTTGGCAATAAGTTACCAAAAAGTTTGAAAATGTATAGTGCTATGCGTCTCTCAGGCTTGGTCTTCGGGAGGCGGTGTAGAGAGAACTCCAAGGACAAAGGCTTCAGACGAAGTAGCTGGAGCTGGTGGAGTGGCTGCTGGAGGTTGCACTGAAGCTGTGGCTGCTCGTGCAGATGTAGTACGTCTAGTATCTGGTAGTGGCACTGTAGCAGATCTCTCACCTCGAGGCACTCGCTAAAATGCATATGGGGTAGCCTGTCCTCCTCTCTCATCTGCTTCCTCCTGAAGCTTCTCAACTGTAGACTGGATCTCTGTCACCTTTAGATCAAGATCATAGAACTTAGTCTCAATGATCCCCTCCAAGCTCTCCTGATTCTGAGTCAGGGTGGCCAAGCCCTTCTCAATCCTCATGGTTGCTTGAATCAGATATGCCATTTGATCTTTCTTGGACTTGAGAGTCATTTGAGATGCTTCTTATGCACTTGGCATCTTGGTAGCTTTCTCTGCTTTGGCTTTCTCTCTCCTTTCATGTGCTTGCACTGAAGATGGTTCATTCTCATCCATGACAATTGTGTTGTCCTCAAAGTCAGGCACCAGGGGTAGATATTATCTATCCAAAGAGTATGTGCATGTGCCCATCTTAGAGTTGATGAGCATCTGGATGTTTCGAGCATACCCACATGATCTCTTCTGATCTGCAGCAGTCCTTTTGATTGTTTCAACAACTAGTAGACTAGCTCGCTTGATGCGCGGGCTAGGATTTTACTACCTCCGTCCTGGTTTATTGGTCCCCATTGCAGTTCATGCCAAATTTTGACCATTGATTGAACTTGCAAAATGTTCATGCATGTCATAAAAAATTATATCATTAAAAATATTTTCAAATACGAATCCAATGATATAATTTTTTTTGACATACATTGACATTTTATTAGTTAAATCTTTGGTCAAATTTTGAAACAAACTATAAAGGGGACCTATAAACCAGGGCAGAGATAGTACGATGTTAAATTTTGAGGAGCAAACCCAAAACTTTTAAAATTTCAAATGTGATTTTGAAGTAAATTATAGTATTTTGTGGACGAAATGTACAAAGGTTATTATATTTATCATCATGTATCATATAAGATATCTAGAAATTTGTTTATTTATATGCTAATTCTTAATAGCAATAAAACACCTAGAACATCATTTCCCTTTTTTCAAAGAACGATATGCAATAGAAGATGATTCAAAAAAAATTCCTAACATTAGGCTTTGAGAGGTTAGGCAAGTAGTAAAGGCTCATTATGTGAAATCTGCCTAATTTTGGTACATTTATTTAATTATTCTGGTAGGTTTTGTAAGTTATTGCTTGAAAATTTGGGGTGTCCTAGAAGTGAATGAGACGATTCTCGTGATCATCCAACTACAACTATAATATTAATTTTTACACCCTTACACTTGATTAATGTTCTGCCTTGCACATATTGCTTTGATCTCACTGATCTCCCTAGTTTTGGCACAAAGGCAAGGAATTTATTCATCCAGATGATCACATCTCGTGCACATGGATCTGACACTTTCTTCTCAAGGTGTGTCATATCTATCCACATATGATACGTTCAAATCAATGTCTATACCATTGTTTTAGGGTTCGACCATGGATGTATATACTGGATATTGTCGATGTGATTGCGAACACACATATTTAACCTTCAAATAGCAGGGCACAATAATTAGACACCCATAAATTTGCATCATACTATAAGATCATCGATTAACTATTGCTAGCAGTTCTGGTAAATAATATAAATTGTATTAAATATTTTATTTTCAAACCACTTGAATATCCAAAATATACATATTAGACTGGATATTACACCTAGTAGTGTTCCATCAGTGAAGTATTGCTAGTAGTCCCTGATTTGATCAATCCAAACTCGCAACATGAGTAATCTTTGATGTTTTTGTAGACAAATTCACCTGGAATGCAAGTCAGCAGTTGCTCCTTTGCAGTTTATCCTCATTGACGCAATCTGATTTCTTTCTAAAAGAACCTACATTGCTACAGCGCCAATGTGGGAACACACATCAAACGTATAATCTAGGAAATTTGGACCATGGTATGTACCTTCTAATACTCCCATGCGTACGCTGGAACTTGAGCACCCACCTCTGACGTGCAAAGGACCGTAGGACCGACACTCCACCGCAACACAATCCTCTACGTAGTGATGGCTGACCACATATGATGTCTTGGAGCTGCAAGCTACAGTGAGGAGCATGGCCGCAGAGCCAGATATGAGGGATCGTGAGACGGACGCGGATAATCCTGTGCGGTTAATTATAGTTCATTCAAACTGATTATGAAGCATGTAAAATAAACCTATGCTGTTCCAACTGCACTGTGGAAACAAACATCCAACTTATAATTGGATTTACTTTGTACTACAGTATGCATCTTTTGATTTTGCATGCCCTACATTGGAGCTTGAGCACCCATCTTCGACATGCAATTTAGTGCACGACGGTGACCACAACGTAACAACGCCCAGACTACTAAAACTGAATGCATCATATTTATCTTTCTTATTGGCATACACATAGCCATGATACATACTTACATGTCTCTTGCTTCACATGTGGCTACTGATACTTCAAAAAATTCTAGTGATGTATGATGCACATGTATAGTATGGACAGTATGTACCTAACTATGGCAAGTTAGTACATAACTCTACATTCGAGATATTGCAGGGCTGCATCGTGCATATGCAAGGATGAGGGTGTAAGATTGAAAACAGAGACCATAGTGTTCATGCATTGGGAGGAGATCTAGCGGCTGCACTTATCTGAATACACGGGAAGCGCATTACCAAAGCCTTTTGAATCATAAAAATGTTTCTTGCTGCTATGATTGTGATATGTTGCAATGCCATAAACCAATAAAATACCATCCTAAAAAATAATAGAACAGTAGCAATACGAAAGTATTAGCCACATCAAGATTGATGATGGCATGTCTGGAAACAGGTGCATGTTGATATACCAGTTTTCTATGATTGCCTAGTGCATACAACGCAATTAGGACAAATCTTTGTATTGAAGTAAAAAAACAGGATATAAGACCTGAAGATTAATGTAGCCTAGATTACTTACCCATGGAATGCGCAGACTTGCAAAATTGCACATATAGCTTGGACTGGGTATTAGAGATATGTCATACAGGTCAAAATTATTTAGAATAGGAAATTCAAAATATATACCTCCATGTTGAGTGGTCACACAGGGGTCACGAATATCCAACATCCTTCCATTGTTATTTGACTCAACAGCCTTGGCGGCGGCGATAGTCTCCTCCAAATGTGGATCCCTCTGTAGAGTACTCTCGAATCTCGATGATGTGTCGGTCAGGTCAGTAGGGATGTCAAAGTGGTGGACTGGGGAGGAGATTGGGGAGTTCTCGCCAACCTGCGTGGAATTTTCGGCGATAGCGGCAGCGACCTTGATCGAGACGACAGCAGAACCTTGGCTCTTCTGGGATTAACCCCATAAAATTATGGAGATTGAGATCATGCGTACTCGAGGAATCAGCATCTACGTGTTTACTCATTGGATGATAAATTATATGATGCACATGTATACTATTAGAGATATCACGTACCTAGATCTAGGTTGTCTTTGATTTTGCATGATCCACACCCGTTTATGGGGCAGCAAGATTGAGAGCTGAGATCGCTCTTGTGCATGCATTGAGAGGAGGTTGACCGGCCTAGGGTCCTGCAGCAATAAGGCGGCCGGCGGCAGCATGTGATGACGAGGATGCAGAAGAACGGAAGTGCAAGGATTTTTCATGGCAGCCGGTGGCAGCCTTTGATGATGAGGATCCAGAAGAACGAAAGTGCAAGGATTTCCATGAAGGCCGGTGGCAGCCTATGATGATGAGGAGCTTGATGGCCGGCGGAAGGTCGGCGCGAGGGCCTCGTTATTAGGGTTAAAATGAATAGCAGCGATCTATTATTTTTTATTTTATTTTCATATGATAGCAGCGATCTCTTTTCACATTGGAGAGATGTGTACGTGAACAACGCATATAAGGGGATATGTACGTGAAAAACTATTCAGTGGCATTGGTGGGTAATTTATTTCTATATATACTGGTTGTTATTTTCTTGTACATCAAATTGACGATCGGATGTTTCTGATTTTTGTGAGATTTTCTATTAAATTTCTCTTTTCTGGTTAACCCGTCAAGTACTTTTTATATATAAATAGATGAGACTCATGAATTTGTACTTTTGAGGCACATCAAATATATGCAACAAGTTGATTGAATGTCCTCTTATCATATTTGCATCTCCAGATTTTGGTGACAATGTATGCCTCACTATTGTGTTGATGGTGGCCAGACCAGACTGCAAGTGATGTACAGATCCAAACTTGTGTGTTTCCAAATCATCATCAGGGATCACCTTGTACATATTTGCCATGGAGTTGTGGTCTTGCTTCTTTTTGGCATAGACATCTAGATCATCCTCATGCTCTTCAGGGGCTTTGATCATCTTGGCCCACTCATCAACAGTCGACTAGTACCTTGTACCTTCAGACATCCATACAACTCTACCATCAGGATAGAAGTGAGCTGTGGAGTAGAATTGCATGATGAGTTCATCGTTCTAGTTTGTCAACTTTTGAGCCACAAACTGGCCAACTCCACATGCTTTGAAGCTATCATGCACATTGGGGAAATAGTCTGCATTGTCATCAATGAACTTCTAGTCCCCCCTTCTCATATCACATACAATGGGCTTCTTATCAAGCAGGACTGTCTCATAGAAGTCTTGTTGTTCCTTGGTGTGAAACATGTAGTCCACAATAGTCCTTCTCCTTACAGCATATGGATCAGTCTTTCTCCACAACCTGAGACCTGCAACCTTCCTTAGCTTCATGTCCTCAGCAACAATGTGAGTGTTGTCATGGTCAGGGATCTTGGGCTTCAACTTTCTAAGCACTTGGGCCTCAGCTTCCTCAGCAACTTCAGGCACTGGGGCCTTGTTCTTTTGTGAAGTAGGAATATTTCTTGTGCTCATCTTGGGTTCAGACTTGGTGGCTTGAGCAGCTTTGGGAGCAGTCTTGGGCTTAGAAGGAGCAGCCCCAGACATGATATCATCTCCCATAAGATTTTGAGCTTTAGGAGGTGGTGCAGCAACTTCTTCTTCCTCAGCTTCATCATCATCATCATCCCTCATGGATGGCTTGCCAATCACTCGAGATGTTATCTTCCTAGATCTCTTCTTAGTGCCTCACGGCTCATCATCCCTAGATTCAAGTGTGAACACCATAGTCTCTTGAGTAGAGGCTCTGGCTTTTGACATGGGAATCCTCTTGCCAGGGATCTTCCTTTTCTGACCTAGCTTAGTTGCCTCAGCTGTGCCATACTCCTTCCTGAGCACTTTCTTCTTAGAAGTGGCCTCATCTGCCACAAAGTCCGCATCCTCAATATCTGAAGTTTTCTTCTTCCTTGCTTGGTAGCAACCTTTGGAAGGTCACTGGGAGTGCTTCTGTTGCTCTCATGGTAGCTGGAGTTATTGGGACTAGAGCCGTCACTCAAGTTGACTTGCTCCTCTGACCTATTCTGACTGTCACTGCCCTCGGACATCTCTAACACTACAACTGAAAGCTGACCCTGTGAATAGATGTAGATGAGGTAGAGTGGATGAGCATCACAAGGAACATAATTTTTTGAAAAACAGATGACAAGAAAAACTTAGTTTTAGTTCTCTATATAAAGCATTTCGGAGCTACCGATTTGTTAAAATCGGTGACACCGAAGCAATTCTGGAGCCTGAACTAGTGAACTCGGTTAGACCGAGTCACAGTTCGGTGGCACCGATATTGCTTGTGTTTCATAGGGAGTTGAACTCGCTCACACCAATTTGCAACTTTCGGCCAGACCGAAAAGGAGCAAGTGCATTGGCCTAAGCTAAATTGGTGGGACCGATTTCTACAATTCGGTCGGTCCGAGATGAGTTCGGCGGAGACCTAACACTAAATTTTTCGAATCAAAACTACTTCCTACGGAGTTTTTGCTGGATATGAAGATCTCATACGTGCAAGGGAACATGGAAATGCATTGTGCTATGAATCGGAGTTAAGAAATAGCACAAAGAATCAAGTTCATACCCTAAATCGGCGGTGAACTTGCTACGGCGGCAATGGCAGCGAATATTACTGTTGACGGCGGTGGAGTCTAGCGGCGGGAGGTCGCTGGCAGCGAGGAGACTATTCGGAGACCCGAAGAGGCAGAGCAGGTCACGCGCGGGCTGGAGGGTTTGGAAAGTTTTCCAAAATTTGGCCTGTTGGTATATATAACCTGACACTGTTGGTGTGACCGAGTGGAACAACTCCGTGGCACCAAGATGCAAACCTGCTAGCAGTTACTACAACTCGGTGGGACCGAAAAGTTCAAATCGGTTGCACCAAGATTGAAAACCTAGATCAACTTTGAGAACTTGGTGTGACCGAAGTGGATGACTCGGTCATACTGAAATGCACAAAGAGGTTTTGGATGTTTAAGCCAATGATGAATCGGGGACTCCGAGTGCTCCTCGCACAGAGTGGTTCGGATCTGACTTGATCAAGCTTTGTGATGTAGCATGAATAGAGTTTGAGACGTGAAAAGCATAGATAGCTAGATGGGGTTCTTAGGCATTCTTGTCCATCCATTTGGCAAAATATAAAGAGCAGAACAATCAAAGCAACAAATGGATGTCCTTGAATGAGAAAAATATGCATTCAACATGCTCACACAATAATATAGCAAATGAAACATGTGGCAAAGCATGCACAACCATTCTAGCATCTATCAAGCAATTGGAAATGACTAGGTCATCTATATATGAGTATATTGACTTAGGAGCCAAATGAGAACATTTGATCATAGGTCATACTCATCGTTTAAGCACAAGTGGGGTTACCACTTTTACATAAATCATTGTTGTGTTCACATCATTAGAGTTGCTTTAGCTCAATTGTTAGAGTAAAGCTCCCCCTAGATGTGATATCCCCCTAAGAGGGATGAACTAACCTTGGGTTTTGTCGATGATGACTTCATGTAGGTTTTGAAGATGTAGATGCTCAATGTTGATGTAGATCATTTGGAGCAATCCATTGGAGAGAGTTGCACTTTCAATACCTACACGGGTTAGTCCCACAAGGAACAAACAAGGATATCCATAGACATAGAGTGAATTGCACACATGATGATGTCCATGAAGACATTAGGTTACCTTGTCCCATGTCTTACCAAGAAGAGGGTTTGTGACTCTTGAACTAGTGCAGGATATGAAAGTTGTTTGCACTTGTCCTTTGCCAAAATGATATGAGTGGAGTGTGTTGGCGGAGTCACCCTCAAGAATTCTCTTGTTCTTCTTCTTCGGGATCCACACCATCTTGATGGGAATCCTTGGAGTTGTAGTCGTACTTGATGAAGTAGAACTTGATGTAGTCTTGGGAACCCACTTGACCAAGGCCTTAGGAGCTTCTTCAAATGCATCAATCTCTTCTTGAAGCTTATCCTTGCCCTTTAGCTTGTGGTTGTCGGTGTCAAAACCGGCGGATCTCGGTTTGGGGTCCCGAACTTTGCGTCTAAGGTTGATGGTTACAAGAGACTGGGGACACGATGTTTACCCAGGTTCGGGCCCTCTTTATGGAGGTAATACCCTACTTCATGCTTGATTTATCTTGATGGATATGAGTATTACAAGAGTTGATCTACCACGAGATGGTAATGGCTAAACCCTAGAAGCCTAGCCAGTATGATTACGGTAATGTGTATATCCTCACCGGACTACTCCCTCCAGTTTATATACACACCGGGGTGATCTAGGGTTACATAGAGTCGGTTACATAAGAAGGAATCTTCATAGTTGGTCACCAAACTTGCCTTACACGCCAAGGAGAGTCCAATTCGGACACGGGTACAGTCTTCGTCCTTCATGTCTTTAGAGCCCACCAGTCCGGCCCATGGATAACAGGCTGGACGCCCGAGGACCCCTTAGTCCAGGACTCCCTCAGTAACCCCTGAACCTGGCTTCAATGACAAGCAGTCCGGCGCGCAGATTGTCTTCGACATTGCAAGGTGGGTTCCCTTTTTTACGAACTCCAAGATAGTCTTCGGAGACGATGATAGTATCCAGACCTATCGAACACACCATACACAACCACATAGGGAATATAATGTTGCACGAGTCCAATCCACTTACAACTTTTTGTAGCATGACATCACGTCCAACCGGTCATAATTCCGGACCGCTTTGTGCTCGACGCTCCACATCCCGAGACGCGGTCGCCATTGGCACATCTTATCAAAGCAAAGATTATGTCCCCTTATCGTGGGATTCACATAAATGCGGGCATGGGTAACCCAACCTTGCCGTTTACACATGCCTTGGGAATAGGTGAATTCTGAGGCGAGTGAGGAGGCGTTCAATATTTGCTGCCTTTATAAGGGGATAAGGACTCCCTCTTCCTCTCTGACACCTTCTCTCTATGTTCGCCCTTCCAATCTCAAGCTCCAGTGCCCAAGTTCTCATCTCCTTTCCACTCGAGCTAGCACTCAACCATGTCTAGATCCGGAAGTTGATACGTCCAAAACATATCTATAATTTCTGCTTGCTCCATGCCTCTGTTTTGTGATATTGCTATGATATTTATGCACTTCCATACACTTTTGATCATATTTGGACTAACCTATTAACTCAGTGCACCCCAGTGCCAGTTTCTGTATTCTGCTGTTTTTGTATTTCAGGTTTTCCCATTAGGTAAACTGCCAGAAAAATTCCGGGAAAAATATATAAAAAATAAGCGTTCCGGAAGCTTCCATGCGGCCAAAGTAGGGCCGGAGGGGGGCCACCAGGGCTCCAGGCGCCCTGGCCACGCGGCCCCCCTCCAGGCCGCGCCCGGGGGGGGGGGGGGCCTGGGCCCCCCTTAGCTCCCCTGGCGCCCCCCTTTGGCATATATTTACACCGCGTTGCAGAAACCTTGATTCCAGACCCCTTTTCTCCAGACGCAATTCCGATCTCCGCCTCCATCGCCATCAAGCTTCGGGGGACCAGAATTCCTGTGCCGGCACCCTGCCGGGACGGGGAAGTGCCCCCGGATTCATCTCCATCAACGTTACTTCATGTTGTGGGAGTAGTTCCTCCTCGGGGCTGAGGTTTCTACCAGTAGCTATGTGGTTATCTCTCTCTCCCATGATGTGATCTTCGTTGTGATCATAGGCTATGTTAATCTAGGGTGATCCCATGATATTTCCCCTTCCTCTATGTATTGGATTGATGTACTCACTTGTCTTTATCTAGTATAATCCCCGAGACCAAGGTGACAGCGATCTATTGGACATGGATTAGAAAAATATTTTCATGAGTGATTTCCTCTCTTGTGTGTTGATTGAAGATTGAGAGTCTCTTGGTGCTTGTCTTTGACTATCCTTTAGATATGTTGTGGTGATTGTGGGACTCTCTTTGGATGGCCGCGGTGACATTGGGAAATCCTTAGATTGAGAACTATGAACTTTGAGGTGTGCTTTTGTATCCCTACATAATTCTCGTCCTCTCTTGACCACGAAGGAATGACCTCCGGGTCCGTCTCCATTGCATGTTTTATGGAAATATCATGTGATTCGATTATGTTAATGTTGTTGGGAGTTGCCACTATTGAAAGTATGAACCCTAGGCCTTGTTTCCACCATTGCAATACCATTTGTGCTCACGTTTACCACTTGTTTGCTTGCAGCACTTATTATTACAGATATATATTACTTTGCTTTGCCACTCCTATCATCCATATTTTACCATCTCTTCGCCGAACTAGTGCACCTATACAACCCCTAGTTGTATTAGGTGTGTTGGGGACACAAGAGACTTCTTGTATCTTAGTTGCAGGGTTGCTTGAGAGAGACCATCTTCAACCTCTACTTCCCTGAGTTCGATAAACCTTAGGTCATCCACTTGAGGGAAATTGCTGCTGTCCTACAAACCTCTGTGCTTGGAGGCCCAACATAGTCTACAAGAGTAGAAGCGTGTGTAGACATCAAGCTATTTCTGGCGCCGTTGCCGGGGAGGTGAGT
The DNA here is from genome assembly GCA_902687465.1 of Secale cereale. NCBI lineage: Eukaryota > Viridiplantae > Streptophyta > Magnoliopsida > Poales > Poaceae > Secale > Secale cereale. The sequence continues at coordinate 204,162,386 of LR738714.1, forward strand.
GCTTGAAGGTATATCTTTAGATCTTGCAATTAAATCTTTTTGTTTCTTATTTTTATTTCAGTAGTTTTGTTTATGGAAAATCGCGCTCTTAATTCACTGCTTGGGGAAGGCCGCTTTACCACACCCGTGGTAGAGAAGTCTCCTCCACCTACTGAATGTATCCCGTTCAAAATACCACTTGTGATAATTGATATAATTATGAATGATCGTTACGATGGGACAGTCAATCCTAGTATTCATTTGTTGAAACTTACAGAACTTTTTGAGCTGTTTAAGATTTCAGGTTTGACAAGAGATGGAGTCATGAGGAAATTATTTGCCTTGTCCCTGAAAGGAAAAGCATTGGAATGGTATAGGCTACTAGATGACTCTCACCTGCTGGATTGGGAAGAGATCCAATCACTCTTTTACTCCAAGTTTTATCCTCTTCATGAAGTCCATGAGAATACGAATTATGTTTATAATTTCTATCCTCATGACGGAGAGAGCATAGCTCAAGCTTGGGGGAGACTGAAAACGTTAATGCTAAAATGTCCTAACCATGGGCTCCCCAAAGATATGATTATTACTAATTTCTATGCGAGGCTCTCTCGACAGGATAAAGATTTGCTCGATGCTTCCTCTATGGGTTCTTTCACAAACGAAAAGATTGATGCTAAATGGGAACTCCTTGAAAGAATTCAACGCAACACTAAAGATTGGGAGATCGACAAAGGTAAAGAGTCAGGTATAATTTATGAGTATGATTGCATTAAGTCCTTTGTTGAAACTACAAGTTTTAATAAGTTTAGTGCTAAATTTGGGCTTGATTCTCAACTCCTTGTTGATTTCCTCAAATCTTTTGCTTCACATCTTAATATGCCTAAGGAGGATTGGAACAAGCATCATGAACCTTTTAAAGAGATTTGCAAAGAAAATGAAATTGTTCATGATGATTGCAACATGCATGATCCAATTCCTAAAAATGAAGTTTTATATAAGCATGTTAATTTTTGTGGAGTGGATAGACCTTGTGAAAGGCCTATGATTGAAGAAGAGAAGTATTGTAAGCAACATAAGCTTGAAAGAACAATCACTTGGGTCAGAGATTTAAATGAAATTGCTAGAGAATTGTGTGACCTTTATCCTTTTACTTGTGAACTTTCCTGTATAGAAGGTCACTTTAATTTTCAATGCATGAACTTTCAAAACATAACTGTTAACCAGTTGTGTGATAACATGATCACCTCTGATCTTTATGATGACATTATGTTATTTTTGATGTGTGAAGAGTTAACAGAAAAGACTTCTTGGCTAGATGTTAATGCCATAGGAATAAAAAACACTTTGCAAAATTGCCATCTCTATTGTGTTGTTAATTGCCATGAAAATGATTACATAAGTAAGATTAGAAAGGAGGGAACTTTACCAAAGTATAAAAATGTCTCTTATATTTCTGCTAATAAAAAGGAGAGTATCTCCCAAGTTTCCCCTATTGTTTCTAATGATAAACCAGGATATGTGGAGAAGCTTCATCTCCAACCACTCCCTCCTAAGGAGAAGAAGAAGAAAAAGAAGAGGAGGAGGAAGAGGAGCAAGAAGGAAAAAGAATGGGTATCAACCTGGCCTGAGCATATTCCTCCCATCCACTTTTATCCTAACGGTTGTAAGTTTAAAGAAGAAGGTGAAGTTTATCGCCTTAATTATCATCTTGATGATACGTCCGTAGGTACTATTGAAGATGATTTTGATTATGATATGCATGTTACTTATTGTGATTGGGAAAATGATGATAATGCTACTTATGATCTTGAAAATCTTTTTGGTACCAACTCTGAAAGTGATGATATGGAAAGCTCTAAGCTTGGGGATGATAGGATTGCAAATCCTTTACCCACTAGTGATGTGATAATTGATAATTCTTTTGCTAGTAAGAATAAAGACAACATGATTACAAATATAGTTGCTAGCAATGATAATGCTCTTCTCTACTATGATGATGTTATAACTCCAATCTATAGTGATTATAAAGGTACCTATGACATAAGGAGAAATTATCCTTATGAAACTTGTCATAATCATGGTGGGAATTACTCCCTTGTTGAACACCATCTTCCTAATACCCAATTAATCTGTAGTGTTCAAGTTGTTTATCATAGTCCTACTCCCACTATTACCAATGAGAAAGATTATGCTTATGTGGAGAGTAAGAGTACCTTTTTGCATGTGGATCATGGTAACAATGCTTTATGTGATGCTTATATTGTTGAGTTCATCCATGATGCCACTGAAATTTATAATGAGAGAGGGAGACTTGGTTCTAAATATCTTGATAATAAGAAGTTTCCTCTCTTTATGGTGAATAATTTGAAGTTATGCTTGTTTTGCCTTCCTATGCTAGTTGCTTTGTGCTTCAATGAATTATTCTATTGCAATATTCCTATGCATAGGAAGCATGTTAGGCTTAAATGTGTTTGGTATTTGCTTCTTGATGCTCTCTTTTGTTCTTCAGTTCTTATTCCTACGAGAGCATCATTAAAGTCTTAAGCCTATCTTTATGGCTATAAAGAAAGAGCTCTAGGGAGACAACCCTTGTTATCTTTGCTTTCAGTTTTTAGTGGTCTTGATGTTTGTTACTACAGTAGCAACATCATTGTATCTTTATTTTTCAGCTTTGTGCCAAGTTTAGCCTCCGATTGCAAGAAAGTTCAAAAGTTGTGACGTGCTGTCCAGGAAACAGATTCTGTCCTTGGATAGAAAAATTCGTATAAAATCACCAGATCATCTTTTTGCTCTAAATATTTTCGACAGCGTGCTCTATACAATTGGCTTTTGGGCATCTGTTCTGAGTTTTTTGATTTGAGTTGCAGAAGTGCCCCGAAAAAATTATTTACTACCTGTTGGTCTGTTTTTCACAGATGCTGTCCTGTTTTGCCTTTTCTTCGTTTTGCAAACCTTGAGCTTGCTTTTTCTTTGCAAAAACCTTTTGGCAATCTTGAGAAACAGTAGACCTTCAAGAATATCCTTATTTCCAGCAAGGAAAAATTATTTTATTATGGGTACTAACCTCGCTAATCAGATTATGATGAGTTATGTATGAAGGGAGTTTTCAAGTGTGCAAGGGAAGATGATAAAAAGATTCAGGAGTGTCAAACGCTCAAGCTTGGGGATGCCCCCGTGCATCCCCTTCTCCATCAACAATTATCAGTTCGTCTTTCGTTCCACTATATTTTTATCACTTCATGTGTTATGTGCTATGTTTGGAGCGTCTTGCTTTTGGTTTCCTTTTTAGTTTTCTTTAGCTTTGCTTGCTGTTCATAACGAGTTGGAACTCAGCTTTCTTTGTGTGGGAGAGAAACACGCTCCACTTCAACCTAGAACAGAACATAGAATTTTCATGTTTATCCTTGTTGTGTGTGTTCTTTGTCTTTCAATAGCTACTACCATGTTCAGCTCTTAGTTTTCATGCTTTACTTTTTAAAGAGCTTTTGTTTAGTTGGTCGCTGGAACTCTCTTTAGTATCATGCTTATCTTGTTAAGAGAGTTGGCTTCTGTTGCACTGGTTGATATGTCTATGATAAAAAACGCTATGTGCATAATGGTGCTTAGTAGTTCATGTTTTCTTATGGTTAGTCTCAAATAGCTGGGGGTTCCTAATGTGTTATTGAAGTACCAACATGATTTGTTTGCCTATGATGTGGTATGGTTTAGTAATATCTTCCCCCAAGAATTTATTTTGATTGACTTGGCGTATGCTCACGCATATTTAAGACTGTAAAGAAAGTCTATCAAGCCTTGATGATCTTTAATTTCTGAGTAGTGATATAACTTCCATGCCTGATTCAATGTTGCTTTGTCGCTCTGCATGATTATGACTGTCATTGCTCTCTTAGTTGGTCGCTCCCAGTCTTTTGCTAACCTTCGCCTGTACTAAGCGGACTGACTCCTTGTGCATCCAAAATCCTTTAAACCAGTTATGCCATATGAGTCCACCATACCTTCCTATACATGGTATTTACCTGCCATTCCTAACGAAGACTTTCATGTACCATCTCAAAATTATTCAAAAAAAAGCATTTCTCTTTTGTGCCTCTGTTTTAGCTCATGAGGAAGTAGTAGTTAATTCATGATCTTTTTAAGTTGGACAAGCTTCACCCCGGGATTGCATGTCTAATGTGCAAACCCATAATACGAGAAGGAACTGGCATAGAGTGCGCCCGACTCATTAAAAAAATTATACAACAAACAAACCCTCCTTCATGCTTTGTTCATGAGAAATCAGAAAACTTTGGCAGTGATAAACAAAGGAGATTAAGAGGATGTGATCGTCCTCATTCGGGAGCCGTTCCTCGAAACTTGTCCAGCTCGAGAAGTAATTGAGTTATCTGCTAGCATTCGTTGACGAATTATGCATAATCTAAAATAATAATTATTACCTCTGTTTTTAAAACCAAGAGCTCTGGTACATGTTTTGTCTTTGTTTCCGACCACGGGTTTTCAACCTTGCCAACAAAAGCCACGGTTCGAGAGTCTCCACCTTCTTTAAAGCACCAACTATTTAGAGCATGATTGTCATTCTGAGTGTAATGTGCATTGTCCCAAAGTACCATTGTCTTTTGCATGATTATGATATTGTTTATTCTGAAATCATTGTATCTAGTCGTCACTTAAACCTTGGAGGTGCCCCTGCATTTATGTTTTGCTTCACTAAAGGGGGCAAGCGAGATATCACTTTGTCATATTTGCACACCATGCTCACTACAAATCTATTGAGTATTTCAGTATCATATTGTAAAACTTTCAGTACTTTGTGATTTTCTCATGAGGCAACTTAATTACTACAGATCCATTGTCTCAGTAAGCACTTGTCATGTGACTGTAGAAAGTTCTTATATGGTTAATAGCATGTCACCACAGAAATTATGCTTGTTATCATTTACCTACTCGAGGACGAGCAGGAATTAAGCTTGGGGATGTTGATACGTCCAAAACGTATCTATAATTTCTGCTTGCTCCATGCCTCTTTTGTGTGATATTGCTATGATATTTATGCACTTCCATACACTTTTGATCATATTTGGACTAACCTATTAACTCAGTGCACCCCAGTGCCAGTTTCTGTTTTCTGCTGTTTTTGTATTTCAGGTTTTCCCATTACGTAAACTGCCAGAAAAATTCCGGGAAAAATATATAAAAAATCAGCGTTCCGGAAGCTTCCATGCGGCCAAAGTAGGGCCGGAGGGGGGCCACCAGGGCTCCAGGTGCCCTGGCCACGCGCCCCCCTCCAGGCCGCGCCGGGGAGGCGCCTGGGCCCCCCTTAGCTCCCCTGGCGACCCCCTTTGGCATATATTTACACCGCGTCGCAGAAACCCTGATTCCAGACCCCTTTTCTCCAGACGCAATTCCGATCTCCGCCGCCATCGCCATCAAGCTTCGGGCGACCAGAATTCCTGTGCCGGCACCCTACCGGGACGGGGAAGTGCCCCCGGATTCATCTCCATCGACGTTACTTCCTCCCTCCATGATGCGGGAGTAGTTCCTCCTCGGGGCTGAGGTTTCTACCAGTAGCTATGTGGTTATCTCTCTCTCCCATGATGTGATCTTCGTTGTGATCATAGGCTATGTTAATCTAGGGTGATCCCATGATATTTCCCCTTCCTCTATGTATTGGATTGATGTACTCACTTGTCTTTATCTAGTATAATCCCCGAGACCAAGGTGACAGCGGTCTATTGGACATGGATTAGAAAAATATTTTCATGAGTGATTTCCTCTCTTGTGTGTTGATTGAAGATTGAGAGTCTCTTGGTGCTTGTCTTTGACAATCCTTTAGATATGTTGTGGTGATTGTGGGACTCTCTTTGGATGGCCGCGGTGACATTGGGAAATCCTTAGATTGAGAACTACGAACTTTGAGGTGTGCTTTTGTAGCCCTACATAATTCTCGTCCTCTCTTGACCACGAAGGAATGACCTCCGGGTGCGTCTCCATTGCATGTTTTATGGGAAATATCATGTGATTCGATTATGTTAATGTTGTTGGGAGTTGTCACTAGTGAAAGTATGATCCCTAGGCCTTGTTTCCACCATTGCAATACCATTTGTGCTCACGTTTACCACTTGTTTGCTTGCTGCACTTTTTATTACAGATTTATATTACTTTGTTTTGCCATCCATATCACTTGCCATTTAACATCTCTTCGCCGAACTAGTGCACCTATACATCTAACAAGTGTATTAGGTGTGTTGGGGACACAAGAGACTTCTTGTATCTTAGTTGCAGGGTTGCTTGAGAGAGACCATCTTCAACCTCTACTTCCCTGAGTTCGATAAACCTTAGGTCATCCACTTGAGGGAAATTGCTGCTGTCCTACAAACCTCTGCGCTTGGAGGCCCAACATAGTCTACAAGTGTAGAAGCGTGTGTAGACATCAGCCGGCACCCTGCCGGGATGGGGAAGTGCCCCCGGATTCATCTCCATCGACGTTGCTTCCTCCCTCCATGATGCGGGAGTAGTTCCTCCTCGGGGCTGAGGTTTCTACCAGTAGCTATGTGGTTATCTCTCTCTCCCATGATGTGATCTTCGTTGTGATCATAGGCTATGTTAATCTAGGGTGATCCCATGATGTTTCCCCTTCCTCTATGTATTGGATTGATGTACTCACTTGTCTTTATCTAGTATAATCCCCGAGACCAAGGTGACAGCGGTCTATTGGACATGGATTAGAAAAATATTTTCATGAGTGATTTCCTCTCTTGTGTGTTGATTGAAGATTGAGAGTCTCTTGGTGCTTGTCTTTGACTATCCTTTAGATATGTTGTGGTGATTGTGGGACTCTCTTTGGATGGCCGCGGTGACATTGGGAAATCCTTAGATTGAGAACTACGAGCTTTGAGGTGTGCTTTTGTAGCCCTACATAATTCTCGTCCTCTCTTGACCACGGAGGAATGACCTCCGGGTGCGTCTCCATTGCATGTTTTATGGGAAATATCATGTGATTCGATTATGTTAATGTTGTTGGGAGTTGCCACTAGTGAAAGTATGAACCCTAGGCCTTGTTTCCACCATTGCAATACCATTTGTGCTCACGTTTACCACTTGTTTGCTTGCTGCACTTTTTATTACAGATTTATATTACTTTGCTTTGCCACTCCTATCATCCATATTTTACCATCTCTTCGCCGAACTAGTGCACCTATACAACCCCTAGTTGTATTAGGTGTGTTGGGGACACAAGAGACTTCTTGTATCTTAGTTGCAGGGTTGCTTGAGAGAGACCATCTTCAACCTCTACTTCCCTGAGTTCGATAAACCTTAGGTCATCCACTTGAGGGAAATTGCTGCTGTCCTACAAACCTCTGCGCTTGGAGGCCCAACATAGTCTACAAGAGTAGAAGCGTGTGTAGACATCAGAGGTCAGGGCAAGTAGATGGTCTCGTCCTTCAAGGGGGAGGACATTACTGAGCTTCGGGCGGCCAAATACTTGGCGAAGAAATCGCCCACCGTCTGCCAGCCGCGGGACAAGTCGTCCCTACACCGGAGCCCAACGAGAGAGTGGTATTCATCCCTCATTTCTTCTGCGGACTAGTGTTTCCACTCCACCCTTTAGTCCGCGGACTGATGTATTAATACGTGATAGATTTCCATGATCTGTCCCTGAATTCCTTCCTCAACATCTCGGCATTTATCGTCGTGTGTGAGGCCTTCCTCCGCATCCAACCCCACTTCGGGCTGTGGCTCAATGTCTTCAACGTGAAGCCGAAGGTGGTGGATCGCCAGCACGCGGAGTGCGGAGGAGCCATGGTGAGTAAGTTGTCCAATGTCTCCTCGCTGAAAGGCACTTTTGTGGAGCCAGTAAAGGAGTGGCAGAAACAGTGGTTCTACATCAAGGAACCCCGCGGCACCACCTGGGCTGCAGGTGCCGAATTCCGCTCTGGTGCTCCCACGTGACTCACCTCCTGGGTCGAGAAGAGTCTGAACTGGTGTTGGCCCGATGAGTTGATTGCACTACAGACGCGCGTTCAAAGCATGATAGCCAAGAACGTCAAGCTTGTCGATGTAATTCAGGTGATGCTGGTTCGCCGGATCCTCCCGTCCCAACGCAGAAGTCGCCCTCTATGGGAGTTCAAACCGAAGAAGCTCCAAACCCTGGTGAGGCTTTTTGAAACCACTCAAGGGTGCCTGGAGGTTGCTGTTCAAGGGCAACAAGAAACTGCCGCCCACAGATTCAGACATGGGCACGACATTAAACATCCCGCCAGTAAGGTATGTTATTTATAACGTATCCCCTACTTGTTTATTACGGGGTTGTTGTCTGAGCTTTTATCATTTTCTTTTTTAGGATTGGATAGAGAGGGCAAAGCGGATCCAGTGTCCGAATCCGCTGCCTGAAGAATCGATCATCCCGCGTCTGGCGAAGATGCTGGTGCCGGCACCATATAAGGCGCCGGAGAAGAAGGCCACAAAGAATGCCAAGGGGGCTAAAAGAGGCCCCCGTCGTAAGGGTGCTTCGGATGTGATGTCCGAAGATGAAGAAGCTCATTCCTCCGTCCCTGAGGATGATGACAAGGAAGAGGTGGAGGAGAAGGAGAAGAACCCTCCCCCTGAGGAGGGGAAGAAGAAAAGGGGGGCCTCCATGAATCTGGAGGCGGGCATGCCCAAGAATGGGAAGGGCGCCCTTGCGGTCAACACCGCGTGGGACGTTGACAGCAGTCCGGAGCGACGCCTCCGCACTAAGTCTCGGGCCGCATCGTATGTACTATGACTCACATATGCAAGTGTACTTGGTCCCTCCTTTTTGTTGTTTTTATGTGGTTAATTGAGCTATTGCAGTCCGGCTTGTGACAGCATCCAGTGATCCTCATCTGGAGGTTCGTTGGATCTGGTGGAAATGGCCAGCATGTCGCCACCGTCTGCTTATTCCCCCGAGGCCAAGGACGACATCGAAGTATTGTCCCGAAGGACAGCTCCGAGCCGCGGACGGACCCAGGATGCTGTCCAGGAGGCACCGCGAGGCGAGGCCTCCACTGCCGGACACATGGGGGAGTCGATCCCCATGGAGACTGGCGAGGAGGGGCGTATTCAGTTCGGCCCTCAGCCGAATACGATTTCGGGGACCGATGCGGCCCCGGAATAGGGCGCGCACCTTCCTTCGAAGGGGGGTGCTCCAATTCCACCGATGGCCCCTTTCCAACCAGGGGCACCGGGTAACCTGATGGAGGCGCTACAAAGCGCTCCCATTGTGGATTAGCAGCATGTCCTTATGGGTAAGGTTATTGAGAAGGTTTAGTCTATTAAAAGCGGACTGAACGAGGCCTGCAACAGTCTGTTGACATGTTTCGAGGTAAGTCTCGTAAAAAGAAAACACCCCGTGCTGATAGTAGCCCCTGAGACACTATCCGGTGTTCGGAAAGAGAGGTCAGACGGAGGATCAACCCTTTGAAAGAGACTAACTTGACTTGTATGAATGAGCAGGCATCGTTGTTGGCCGCGACCTCGCATGCTGCAGAAGTCTCTGAACTGAAGCAGAGGTTGGAGCGGGCCGAGAACGAGCTCGGCGAGGTGAATATTCAGCTCCAGGAGAAGCAAGGTGAGTGACGACTTGCTGTGTATTCGGAAAGAATAAGTGGTGAGCGTTGACCGGTTTGTCATAGTATGTGTAGGGGCGGCGACCGAGGTCGAGGCCCTAAAAAATGCCCTGGCCGAAGTCGAGGGGAAGGTTGTCCAGCAGCAAGCCGCCCGTAAGAAGCTCAAGGCCCGGGTCAGCGAGCTCCAGCAGGAGCTCCAGGACGCCGTGAAGAAGTGCGAAGCCTTGGAGCGTGAGGCGTCGGCTCAAGAGACTGAACTTACCAAGGCTCGACAGAGTGCGGTGACCGCACGGAATGGAGCACGGGAAGCTCTCCAGGAGATCCAGGAGGCCAAGAAGATTGCAGCGGGTAAGGCTTTTAACATGCAAAGCAAGTATGCGGAGAGGAAGTACCTTTTACTAACCTGGATTCGGAGTTTCCCAGGGGCTTTTGCGGATCTACCCCGCAGCGTGTCCGATGCTACGGAGTTCTTCCGGGCCAGAGAAGGGAATTCCACGGAGACGCTGTTTTGGTCGCAATATGTTGTGCTCGAACATATGGTGCCCTTTGTCGATCAACTGAAGCAGTTGGTCGAGCTGCACAGGGCGGCCAAACTGGCCATGAAGGATTTAATAATCCGGTTGTGGCCAGCCGAAGCTATACCCAGCAGATATTTTGGCCTCGAGAAGCGGGTGGTGGATGCCTTTCCGTGGCTAGACATCGTCAAGCGATCAGTCTGCATTCTTGGTGCCCGCATGGCCTTCGCCCGTTGCAAGATGTGGTGGGCGAAGATGGACGCCGTTTAGGTTGCCAGGGGGCCGCCCGAGGGCAAGGAGCACCGCACACCCGAGAAATATTTTGCGGATGTTCTAGAAGGGTCTCGACTTGCAACAGTGCAGTGCAGGCAGGACATTACTTTCGAATGAATACATTCGTTTTCTGTCTTTGCCTTGTATGAAAACAAATTTAGTTTGTAATATATGTTTGTTATGTTTTAATTGTTTCCTCCTGTGCGGCTGTGTTTTATGCAATCTGAGGGTTGGCCAGTCGTCGGCTTCTGCCCTCACGTAGGTAGTACGGAGGTGTTCGGGATGGAATCTAAACAATCTTTATCCAATTATATGGTCCTTGAAGGAGTTGTTTAGCGCAACGAATCATGCAATCAGACTATGCGGCTTGAACGCCCTCACTTAGCCATAAGAGTTTTATAATAAAACATGGGCGCAGCCCCTGGTATACGAACCAGAGTGCTATCAGCGTCTGATCGGGAAGTACCGATCCTTCGCATAGTGCGGAAAAAATCTCCTTCTATTTTCAACCTCTCGAATAGCTGACCGGCTCTCGCCACATCATGACAGTCTGTTTTCGGCTTTCTCTACTGAGGTGCTCATCCGGGTAAACCAGGGCACAATCACAGTAGTTTTCCCTTTATTACCCTAGCCGATGTAGCGGAACGTAGGGTAGCAAGCACAGGAGTCGGGCAACCCAACTATTGACCAAAGACATGATTCGGAGCCAATGCATATAATGCTAAATTCGGGGTGCCGAACTTATCTATAAGAAGTTTTCCGACTTTGTTGCCGTATTATGGGGCGGTGAGGAGCCCCTGGCTAATATGAAATGTAGCAAACTGTACGTGTGCTAGAATATAAACAATTAATGGCAAAGAGAAATAGAAAAAGAGTAGAGATAATATCTGTGGCCCTTGAACTTGGGCCATGAACTGTTTCCCTTATAATTGGATTGATGTGTTAAAGCGCATCGATACAAATAGTGTGATAAACAACCGGCTGCTACTTCTCGAGCTTGCGTTGTATTCCCTTGAAGAGGAAAGGGAGATGCAGCACAGTAGCGTAAGTATTTCCCTCAGTTTTTAAGAACCAAGGTATCAATCTAGTAGGATACCACGCGCGAGTCCCTCGCACCTGCACAAACAAATAAGAACTTCGCAGCCAACACGATAAGGGGATGTCAATCCCTTTACGGTCACTTACGAAAGTGAGATCTGATAGAGATGATAGTTTATATTTTTGGTATTTTTAGTTTATAAGAACACAAATAAAAGCGATAAAAGTAAAGTAGATGTAGATTGATATGTTGAGAATAGACCCGGGGGCCATAGTTTTCTCTAGTGGCTTCTCTCATGATAGCGATATTCTACAGTGGGTAAACAAATTACTGTCGAGCAATTGATAGAAAAGCGAATAATTATGAGACTATCTAGGCATGATCATTGTATATAGGCATCACGTCCGAGACAAGTAGACCGACTCCTGCCGGCATCTACAACTATTATTCCACACATCGATCGCTATCCAGCATGCATCTAGTGTATTGAGTTCATAAGACCAGAGTAACGCCTTAAGCAAGATGACATGATGTAGAGGGATAAACTCAAGCAATATGATGTAAACCCCATCTTTTTATCCTCGATGACAACAATACAATACGTGCCTTGCTGCCCCTACTGTCACTGGGAAAGGACACCGCAAGATTGAACCCAAAGCCAAGCACTTCTCCCATTGCAAGAACTATAGATCTAGTAGGCCAAACCAAACCAATAATTCGAAGAGACTTGCAAGGATATTATGAGCACACATAAAAAGTTCAGAGAAGAACCAAATATCTTTCATAGATAACCTTGATCATAAACTCACAATTCATCGGATCTCGACAAACACACCGCAAAAAGAGATTACATCGAATAGATCTCCTTGAAGACCGAGGAGAACATTGTATTGAGATCCAGAGAGAGAGAAGAAGCCATCTAGATACTAGCTATGGACCCGAAGGTTTGTGGTAAACTACACACAACTCATGGTGAGGGTGATGCTGATGATGATGAAGAACTCCGTGATGGATCCCCCTCCGGTGGAGCTCCGGAACAGGCTCCAAGATGGGATCTCACGGGAACAGAAGGTTACGGCGGTGGAATTAGGGTTTTCTCTCTGTTCGTGGAGGTTTTGGGGTACGTAGACATATATAGGAAGAAGGAGGGCACCGGGGGATGCTCGGGGGCTCCACGAGGCAAGGGGCGCGCCCTGGGAAGGGGGGCGCACCCCCCACCCTCGTCGGCCACCCCTGGATCCCCTGACGTGGTTCTCAAGCTCCATGTCCGTGATTTTCTCCAAAAATATCTCTCGCGAAGGTTTCATTCCGTTTGGACTCCGTTTGATATTCTTTTTCTGCGAAACCATGAAACAGGCAAAAAATAACAATCTGGATTGGGCCTTTGGATTAGTAGGTTAGTCCCAGAAATGATATAAAAGTGTATGATAAAGCCCATTAAACATCCAAGACTTCATAAGTAATAGCATGGAACAATCAAAAATTATAGATACGTTGGAGACGTATCAAGCATACCCAAGCTTAATTCCTGCTCGTCCTCGAGTAGGTAAATGATAAAAAAAGAATTTTTTATGTGGAATGCTAACCAATATAGTTTTTCAATGTAATTCTCTTAATTGTGACATGAATGTTCAGATCCAAAAGATTCAAGATAAAAGTCTATATTGACATAAGAAATAACAATACTTCAAGCATACTAACAAAGCAATTATGTCTTCTCAAAATACTAAGGCTAAAGAAAGTTATCCCTACAAAGTAATATGGTCTGGCTACGCTCCCTCTTCATCACACAAAATATTCATATCATCCACAACCCCAATTTTAGCCAAGCACTTGTTTTCATACTCAATATTTTCAAACCTTTCAACTTTCACGCAATACATGAGCGTGAGCCATGGACATAGCACTATGGGTGGAATAGAGGTGGTTGTGGAGAAGACAAAAAGGAGGAAGATAGTCTCACATCGACTAGGCGTATCAACAGGCTATGGAGATGCCAATCAATAGATATCAATGTGAGTGAGTAGGGATTGCCATGCAACGGATGCACTAGAGCTAAGTATGTATGAAAGCTCAACAAAAGAAACTAGTGGGTGTGCATCCAACTTGCTTTCTCACGAAGACCTAGGGAATTTGAGGAAGCCCATCGTTGGAATATACAAGCCAAGTTCTATAATGAAACTTCCCACTAGTATATGAAAGTGACTAAACATGAGACTCTCTACAATGAAGAACATGGTGCTACTTTGAAGCACAAGTGTGGAAAAAGATAGTAGCAATTGTCCCTTCTCTCTTTTCTCTCATTTTTTTGGAGGGGCTTTCTCTCTTTTTTAGCCCCTCTCTATATTTTTTTGGGCCATTTTTTTATTGGCCTTTCCTCTCATGGGACAATGCTCTAATAATGATGATCATCACAGTTTTATTACAACTCGATACTACAACAAGTATGTCTCTACATGAATGCCTCGGGCGGTGAACCACGATGTGCAATGACTCAAGAGTGACATATATGAAAATCATGCATGGTGGCTTTGCCACAAATATGATGTCAACTACATGATCAAGCATGGCAATATGACAATATGATGCGTGTCATACGAACGGAACGGTGGAAAGTTGCATGGCAATATACCTCGGAATGGCTATGGAAATACCATGATAGGTAGGTATGGTGGCTGTTTTGAGGAAGGATATATAGTGGGTTTATGGCACCGGCAAAAGTTGCACGGTACAAGAGAGGCTAGCAATGGTGGAAGGGTGAGAGTGCGTATAATCCATGGACTCAACATTAGTCATAAGAACTCATATACTTATTGCAAAAATCTACGAGTCATCAAAACAAAGCAATCAACACATGGTCCTAGGGGGGAGGTTGGTAGGAGTTAACCATAGCGCGCCCCCGACCTCCACACAAAGGTTGGCACTCTACAAATACCTCATGCTCTAACTACGTCACATAGCGGTTCACCATACGTGCATGCTACGGGAATCACTAACCTTAACACAATTATTTCTCAATTTCATAATAACTCCACTAGCATGAATCTAATATTACTATCCTCATATCTCAAAACAATTATCAAGCATCCAACATCTCATCATATTCAATACACTTAGTGTGAATTTTTTTACTACATTGACATTGGATGTCTATCATGTGAAGACTAGTTTCTTTAGCCTAAACACATCACCATGCTGTTTTAATAGACTCTCAAATAGATATAAGTGAAGCATGAGAGTTCAATAATTTCGAAAAAATATTACCACCACCGTGCTCTAAAAGATATAAGTGAAGCACTACAGCAAAAACTATTCAACTCAAAAGATATAAGTGAAGCACATAGAGTGTTCTAACAATTTCCAGGCCATATTTAACTCTCTGAAATAGGTGTGTCCAGCAAGGATGATTGTGGCAAACTAACAAGCAAAGACTCAAATTTTACAAGACGCTCCAAGCAAAACACATATCATGTTGCGAATAAAAATATAGCTCCAAGTATAGTTACCGATGGATGAAGACGAAAGAGGGGATGCCTTCCCAGGGCATCCCCAAGCTTAGTCTTTTGATTATATTGAATTTAATTGGGGTGCCTTGGGCATCCCCAAGCTTAGGCCTTTGCTACTCCTTGTTCCATAGTCCATCAAAGCAATACTCAAAACTTGAAAACTTCACAACACAAAACATAGACAAAAATTCTCGTGAGCTCCGTTAGTATAAGAAAGCAAACCACTACTCAAAGGCGCAGCAATGAATTCATTCTTTGTTAATAGTGGTGTTAAACCTACTGTATTCCAACTTCTCTATGGTTCATATCCTCCAATACTACTCATAGATGCATTAAAATAAGCAAACAACACACGAAAAACAGAATCTGTCAAAAACAGAACAGTCTGTAGTAATCTGCAGGTTTCGCCTACTTCTGGAACTCAAAAAAATTCAAACTAAATTGGTAAATCCGCGGAATTTGTCTAACAATCATATGCAAAAAGAATCAACTAAAAAGCATGCTCCAGTAAAATCTGACAACTACTTTAGCAAGCGCTAACGATTCTGTTTTTCACAGCAAGATCATATAAACTTCACACAAATCTTCCCAAAAGGTTCTATTTGGCACAAACACTAAACAAAACATGAAACCACATCTAATCTGAGGCTAGATGCAATATTTATTCCCTAACAGCAACAAAATCAAAAAATATAAAATTGGGTTGCCACCCAACAAGCGCTATCGTTTTACGCCCCTAGCTAGGCACGATACGAGATAAATCTAGGTGTTGTCATCATTGATCTTTGCCCTTTTAATGGTGTCAAGCTCGAATCCGGGAGGTTCTTTACGTTTCCCTTCATATTCGGATATATTTAGATCTAGGGCATCCAACCTCTTATTGCAAAGGGTAATCAACATATTCATGCGGTGGATATTTCCACTAACAATCTTAAGCGGTTCAAGAGACTTTTGTAATATCTTTGTTACTTCACATATTTTCTCAAAAACTTAAGTCTCTTCGTGGGTGGAAGGCTGCCCGAATAAATCTACCAGGACATTATAAGAATTAAGGGTATGATTCCCCAAGAAATTTCCTCCGGTAACGGTATCAAGAACAAGCCTATTCCAAGGAGTTATGCCAATATAAAAATTGCGAAGAAGCACGGAAGTAGAAAGCTTCCTATTAGATCCATTTTGAGCATTGAAAATTCTACACCAGGCATCTCTTAAGTTTTCTTCCTCCCTTTGTTTAAAGTTGAGGACCTCACTCTCGGGAGTGGTGATAATGATAGGTGTGCTAGACATGATGACAAGCAAGCAAGCAACACACAAGAAAACAAGAAGCAAGCGAATGATAAACATACAACGGAAGAAGGGCAAATATAATGGCAAGGGTGAAGCGGGGGAGAGGAAAACGAGAGGCAAATAAATGTAATGCGAAGGATAAGGGTTTGTGATAGGTACTTGATATGTGACTTTTGCATAAGCCTCCCCGGCAACGGCGCCAGAAATTCTTCTTGCTACTTCTCGAGCTTGCGTTGTATTCCCTCGAAAAGGAAAGGGAGATGCAGCACAGTAGCATAAGTATTTCCCTTAGTTTTTGAGAACAAAGGTATCAATCTAGTAGGAGACCATGTGTGAGTCCCTCGCACCTGCACAAACAAATAATAACTTCGCAGCCAACGCGATAAGGGGTTGTCAATCCCTTTACGGTCACTTACGAAAGTGAGATCTGATAGAGATGATAGTTTATATTTATGGTATTTTTAGTTTATAAGAACAGCAAATAAAAGCAATAAAAGTAAAGTAGATGTAGATTGATATGTTGAGAATAGACCCGGGGGCCATAGTTTTCTCTAGTGGCTTCTCTCATGATAGCGATATTCTACGGCGGGTAAACAAATTACTGTCGAGCAATTGATAAAAAAGCGAATAATTATGAGACTATCTAGGAATGATCATTGTATATAGGAATCACATCCGAGACAAGTAGACCGACTCCTGCCTCTATCTACTACTATTACTCCACACAGACCGCTATCCAGCATGCATCTAGTGTATTGAGTTCATAAGAACAGAGTAACGCCTTAAGCAAGATGACATGATGTAGAGGGATAAACTCAAGCAATACTATATAAACCCCATCTTTTTATCCTCAATGGCAACAATACAATATGTGCCTTGTTGCCCCTACTGTCACTGGGAAAGGACACCGCAAGATTGAACCCAAAGCCAAGCACTTCTCCCATTGCAAGAACTATAGATCTAGTAGGCCAAACCAAACCAATAATTCGAAGAAACTTGCAAGGATATTATGAGCACACATAAATAGTTCAGAGAAGAACCAAATATCTTTCATAGATAACCTTGATCATAAACTCACAATTCATCGGATCTGGACAAACACACCGCAAAAAGAGATTACGTCAAATAGATCTCCTCGAAGACCGAGGATAACTTTGTATTGAGATCCAGAGAGAGAGAAGAAGCCATCTAGATACTAGCTATGGACCCGAAGGTCTGTGGTAAACTACTCACAACTCATGGTGAGGGCGATGATGATGATGATGAAGAAGAACTCCGTGATGGATCCCCCTTTGGTGGAGCTCCAGAACAGGCTCCAAGATGGGATCTCACGGGACAGAAGGTTACGGCGGTGGAATTAGGGTTTTCTCTCTGTTCACGGAGGTTTTGGGGTACGTAGACTTATATAGAAAGAAGGAGGGCACCGAGTGACGCTCGGAGGCTCCACGAGGCAGGGGGCGCGCCCCCACCCTCGTGGGCCACCCCTTGATCCCCTGACGTGGTTCTCAAGCTCTGTGTGCGTGATTTTCTCCAAAATATCTCTCGCGAAGGTTTCATTCCGTTTGGACTCCGTTTGATATTCTTTTTCTGCAAAACACCGAAACAGGAAAAAAACAGCAATCTGGACTAGGACTTTGGGTTAGTAGGTTAGTCCTAAAAATGGTATAAAAGTGTATGATAAAGCCCATTAAACATCCAAGACTTCATAAATAATAGCATGGAACAATCAAAATTTATAGATACGTTGGAGACGTAACACCGACTATTTAACATGTCGCCACTGAAGGCAAGTTGCGTGTGCGTCTTAAAAACAGGTAGAGTAATTGTTACATTAACCTCTAGGGCTTCTCATGTAAGCATGTGCTTTGTGCCATTCTGGTGTACTTATCCTTGGTCAGGACCAACAATCAGGCCCTCGAAGGAGGCCTGTGTAAAACCTGAGAAGGGAAGAGGAAATAGTGAAGGTGTATGTGAGTCCGGGATCGGTCTAGCCGAAGTGTGGATCACAAGCTAGCTGTGCCTCCGTCAGTGCCCATGAAATTTTGAGTGCATAATTATGTACGTGTGGTACGAATGCCACTACCTCATCGAGACTGGGATGGAGGCCGAATTGCTAATCGAGCTCTTGACGAGCCGAGCTATCCTGTTGCAGTGTAGTACGGACCCTCTTGATGATGTCCAGGGGATCGACAGCCGGATTATGTTTCTGCTTGAGAAGGACGCTCTGTACATCTGCTGCCAGGGCGGCTGTGTGCTCCTCTATACGGAGGGAGCGTTCAGTGTTTCCATTGATTGTTATGATGTCGCGTGGACCGGGCATCTTGAGCATGAGATAAGCATAGTGTGGTACCGCGTTGAATCTTGCAAACGCGGTTCGTCCGACCAGTGCGTGGTAGCCGCTGCGGAAGGGAACAATATCGAAGAGTAGCTATTCACTTTGGAAGTTATCCGGGGAACCGAAGACTACTTCCATCGTGATTGATCCCGTACAACTGGCCTCTGTGCCTGGTATGACTCCTTTAAAGGTAGTCTTTGTGGGTTTGATTCGTGAGGGATTAATACCCATATTGCATAATGTATCCTGATAGAGCAGGTTGAGGCTGCTGCCTCCATCCATTAGGACTCGTGTTAGGTGAAATCCGTCGATGATTGGGTCGAGAACCAGTGCGGCCGAACCGCCATCGCGGATACTAGTTGGAAGATATCGACGATCGAAGGTGATCGGGAGTGACGACCACGGGTTAAATTTTGGGGCGACTAGCTCTACCGCGTAGACGTCCCTGAGTGCACGCTTGCGCTCCCTTTTGGGGATGTGTGTAGTATATATCATGTTCACCGTTTTGACTTGAGGGGAAATTTCTTCTGCCCCCTAGTGTACGGCTGCCAGGGCTCTTCGTCATCGTCCTCACTTTGTGATCCCTTTTCCTTCTTCTCGGCATTCAACTTGCCAGCCTGTTTAAAAACCCAACAATCTCTGTTGGTATGATTGCCTTGTTTGTCTGGGGAGCCATGTATCTGGCATGGACGGTCGAGTATGCGGTCCAAGCTGGATGGTCCTTCGCTGTTCCTTTTGTAGGGCTTCTTCCGCTGGCCGGACTTGGAGCCACTGAATCCGGCTTTAACCGTAGTGTCATCGGTGTTATTGCCATAGCTACGGTGTTTGTGTCTGTTGCGCCGGAGCTTGCTGGTGCTATTTTTGGCCTCAGAGGGGCCTGCATCGCTGGCTGTGTTTTTTCTACGAGCGAGCCAGCTGTCCTCACCCGCGCAAAAGCGGGTCATGAATGCCGTGAGGGATGCCATGGATTTCGGCTTTTCTTGGCCAAGGTGGCGGGCGAGCCATTCGTCACGGATGTTGTGTTTGAAGCCCGCTAGGGCTTTGGCATCCGGACAATCGACGATCTGGTTCTTTTTAGTTAGGAACCTAGTCCAAATTTTTTTGGCTGATTGTCCACGTTGTTGAACTATATGACTTAAGTCATCGGCGTCTGGTGGCCAGACATAAGTGCCTTGGAAGTTGTCAAGAAAAGCTTCTTCCAAGTCCTCTCAGCTGCCGATGGAATTTTCAGGCATGATATTTAATCAGTGTCTAGCTGGCCCTTTTAGTTTTAATGGGAGGTATTTGATGGTGTGGAGATCATCTCCTCGGGCCATATGGATGTGGAGAATAAAATCCTCGATCCATAGTGCGGGATCGGTTGTTCTGTCGTATGATTCAATATTGATGGGCTTGAACCCCTCGGGGAATTCATGATCAAGTACCTCATCTGTGAAGCAGAGGGGGTGTGCGGCGCCTCTATATCGGGCCACGTCGCGACGCACCTCCGATGAAGTCTGCCTGCGGTTATCGGCCCCGGCGTGACTAGGTTTGTCACGTCCGAATAGGTAGCCGTCGTCGTGAGTCGGAAGGCGTCCTCGCGATCCATAGATTTATCTGGTTTGTCCTGCTCTACTGTCCAAGTCCTGCTGAAGGTCGTATGTATAGTCCCGAGCTGTTTTGTCCCTGC
Source organism: Secale cereale (assembly GCA_902687465.1). Classification (NCBI taxonomy): domain Eukaryota; kingdom Viridiplantae; phylum Streptophyta; class Magnoliopsida; order Poales; family Poaceae; genus Secale; species Secale cereale. The sequence goes on from LR738714.1 coordinate 204,182,576, forward strand.
TTTTACGAGGCGGTGGGGTGGGATGGTGTTCGGCATGAGTTGTCGTTTTATCTCGACCACGATTTGGTCGGTCCACATTGCGCGAGGGAGGTATGGGCTCTGGTGCCTCCTCCTCGAACTAAGGTAGTAGTCCGCGTTTTGGGTAACTCTTGGCTGGACACTTGAGGCCATATTCTTCGGCTGCCAGGACGTCTGTTCACCTATCAATGAGTAGGTCTTGATCAGCTTGAAGCTGGTACTACTTTTTCTTCAGGCTTCTTGCAGTAGCTATTAGCTTGCGCTTGAAGCGCTCCTACTCGATGGGTGCTTCAGGAACGATGAAATCCTCGTTGCCGAGGCTCTCTTTCTCCTAGGAGGGTGGACGGTAACTATCGTCTGTCGGGACCCCGATCCTAAGTCACACCGGTCTAGCATGTAACACACCATATCACTTTGCGGCCTCACGCACCGTATCCCCACGGGTGCCACCTTACCTGGCCAGGGACTGTTTGCGCATTTTGGCTCACGTATATGATAGTGTCGCTAGCATCCATATGACAGAGAACCCGGGCCGACATGACCAGTTATAAACCAACAGTGGCACTAAATTACAGAGACATGCATACATGACCCAGCAACGAACGTGTCGGTCATCAACGTATGAACCCAAGTCATAGCAAGCTACAAGGACTTAAAGGAACAATGCGTGACATTTCCCCTAAGGGACAGACACGGGAACGAAGAAGGACACATGCCGGTCAGCCTAAGTGTTCCAGAGCAGTAGCAAGCTACCAAGGCTCAGTGGAAGCACTAGGAGACATTTCCCTGTAAGATAGGCTACCAAGGGTAAACAACTAGGTGTTGAATCCCACACATACCAAGCATTTCAATAACATGCACACAATATGCTCGATATGTGCAAATACAACATGGCATCACAACAAGACTCTAAGAAACAAAGTATTTATTTATTAGGCTCCGAGGAGCCAGATATTACAAACATGGGTCTCCTGACCCAACATTCAGATCATACAAGCAACAAGCGGAAGCACAACATGTCTGAGTACAGACATCTACAAATGAAAAAGGCTGAAGAGCCTGACTATCTACGACACTCGTCCAAGAACGTAGCTGAGGTAACAAGCTACTTGTCGAAGTCCAAGCGGAACTACTAGGGAGACAACAATCCCATCTGCAAAACATAAATTAAGCAAACATGAGTACAAAGGTACTAAGCAAGACTTACATCAGATCCGATCATACATGCACTTGTATCAAGAAGGCAAAGTGGGGTTTAGTTGCAGCAAGCCAGCTTTGACTCAGTGGCTATCCTATCCTACGACTGCTGGTAACTTTTTTGAGGTGGCGCACACGAGTCCACTAAGCACCACACAATACACCACTATGGATTCATCCCCGTCTCCCTACGAGAAGGCCATCCATAGCACTCACACTTGTCTTGAGTATTTTAGAGTATCCGCTTCAAGTTGTCTATGTACCATGTAAGTATCCAAGAAGTCCATAACCGTGGACTCGGCTATTCGAATAGATCATGTTAACCCTGCAGGGGTGTACTTCTTCACACACGCTCTCGCCACTTACCGCCATGTACATTTCGTGTATCTCGGCAACCTTCAAGCGGAAGCCTGGCGAGGGTGTCGGCCACGACCTGACTAACCACACAAGACTCTAGTCCAGGTTTATCGCCTATTCGGGTTCCATCCGTAAGGAGATCCGGACGGGGTGTCGCTCACGGCCCCAAATGATGTGTGCAGGGTTCCTAAGCCCACCTCGCCGAGTGGATCTACGCATGGTACACCGTGACACGGTGCCTAGTCTGTCCCAGGCCCACCTGGCCGAGTGCCACTTGGTAGACTACTAGCACTACCTATAAACACCAGAAACTAGTTGCAACTCCTGGACAAATACCAAGTCGGTTAATAAGTCGAGAGGGGCACTTAAGCATTCCGATGCGTGGTAGTAGATGGTCATTGGACAACATACACAGAACTCAGTTCTTAAGGAAGGTTCCAGTGAGACAACCCACCATGTACTCCTACATGGCCTCTCACCGCTACCTTTACCAAATCATGTTCACACACTTGACTCTCAGCATCAGAACATTTCACTGCACTCCAATTCATTCCCGATGAATCAGACCTGAAACACTCTAAGCAATAGCAAGCAAGGCATGGTAAGATCACATCATGGCTTCAATCAAATCCTACACATGCTAGTGGGTTTCAACTATTTACTGTGGCAATGACAGGTCATGCAAAGGAATGGGTTCAACTATCGCAGCATAAAGTAGCAGTTGAAATCGTTGTTGTCCTAATGCAATAACAGGGAGCAGGAGCGAGAGAGGGGTTGTATCGGAATGAACAAGGGGGTTTGCTTGCCTGGTATAACAATGTGTAGAGCACTGCTCCTTTGACAGGTAATCTGGAACGGTCTCCGGAGCTGGACCTATCGAGAAGAACGGTGCCGACAATCAAACACAAGCATATGCAGCAATATGATGCAATAACATGGCATGAAGATGTGATGTTATTTGAGCTAATGCAACTAGCATTCTATTTGAAAGAAGTCCATTTGAACCAAGGGTTCGAATGCAATTCAAAATTAGCATTTAAAAGTGCCATTTAAGTGTTTTCACCTATAGAGCAGGTATAAGTTGGTTTAACATGCATGAAAAAGCCATAAACAATTCTTCATGTTTTTCTGATCTTTTTTCATATATAAATTATTTCATTCTGAGCTACGGTTGAATTTCTGTGATTTTTTGAAGTTTAAACAATTTTCTGGATTTTCCTAAACAAAAACAATTCCAGAAAATTGTTTATTGCGTCAGCACTGCGTCATGCTTGCGTCAACAAGTCAGCAGCGCTGACTCAGGTCATACCTGACGTGTGGGGTCCACACGTCAGTGGCTTCAGTAAACTAACTGAGTTAGTTAGCCCTAACTTACTGGGCAGGGCCCACTAGTCAGTGACTGTAGGACTAACCTAACTAAGTTAATTAGTACTAACACAGATCCTAACAACTAATTAGCTAGGCAGGGCCCACATGTCAGTGAGAGAGAGGGGAGGTCAACTGGACCGTGGGGGTCAAACCACGCCAGTCAACGGGTCAAACCCGCCGGCGAGGCCAAACACGGCGGTGATCTGCGGGATTCGCCTGCAGGGCATATTTTGGCATGTGGAGTACAGCTACGGGACGCGGACGCTCGTCCGCAACCAACCGTGGTGGTGGCTCGCCGGGGAGTGGCCAGAGTGGCACCGGCGAGCAGCGCAGCGGCGGCCGGAGTTCGGGAGCTGGCGGTTTCGACGCTGCGGTGCACGGCAGGAACAACAGATGATGGTTTTGGGGTCTTGGCGTTGCATTGAGCAAGGTGGTGTGCTCAGCTACGGCCCTAGGTGGCAGTGTCAACGGTGGCGACATGGCCGGCGGCGGGGAGATCGGGTATCAGCGGAGATATGGCGTAGAGGTCGAACGCGACTAGGGAAGAAGGGGGAAACGATCCGGGAGCTCACCGCGAGTCTATTGGGAGGGTCAGTGGGCTCGGGGACGCGTCGGAGGCGGTGAATTCGTCGACGGCATCCGGTGGCCGTGCGGAGAAAATGAGCTCGGGGACGAGGCCTCAGGGCGTCCGGGGTCCTGCGGTTCGTCGTAGAAGTGCACGGCAGCGAGGTGGAGCTCGGGGGCTCGTCGGAGAGGCGAGGGGGAGGCGGTGGTTACGGCAACGGCGAACGGCGGCAACGGCGGCACTCGGCCTTGGCGAAGAACAGACAAGGAAGAAGCGATGGGGGAGAGTGAGTGATTCAGGGGGTTAGAGACGGCACCGAGGAGATGCTTCAAGGCGTCGTGCTGTCCCGGGGAAGCAGGCAGGCTGCTGGCGGCGTGGCGCACTCGCCGTGCGCGTGCGTCGGCCACGCGCCTCGCCTACTGGCGCGAGGAAGACGACAGGGGAGGCAGGTGGGCTGGGCTGGCCAACTAGGCCGGCCAGGCCGCACAGTGCTGGGCCAGCACAGGTAAGTCTCTCCTTCCTCTCTTTTTTTTATTTGTTTCTGTTTTCTATTTTTTTTTCTTTGTTTTGATTTGATTTACAAACCAAACCATTTTAAAACTTTCTATAAATTTTTATGTGAGCTCAGGGAACTAGTCCAAGGTCACATGCAAACTTACAAAGATACTTGAACTTTATTTCTTATTTAATAGAAATAATTTCAACTCAAATATGTTATTGATTTAATTCAAAGGCCCAAAATAAATATTTTAAAGCCTCCAAAAATATTGGTTTGAATTTAATTCTTGCCAATATTTTCCCAGGTTTAACAGGAACATTTTCTTGGGCTCCTTTGAGAAGATTTTAAAGTTGACTATTATTATTATTTTTAACTGCTTTTTGAGGGTTTCAACAAACCTCAATTCAACTTTCAAAAATAAATTTAGACATGATGCAACATCAAGACTAGCCTAGTGCATACCAGAACTAGGGTTGTGACAACTCGCCTCCACTCGAAAGAATCTCGTCCCGAGATTCAGGAGTCGGCGGAAAGAAGGTGGGGTACTCCAGTGGGAGACGATCTTCTCGCTCCCAAGTAGCTTCTCTCTCAGAATGATGAGACCACCGAACCTTGAGAAACTTGATGTTATGACGTCGAGTGACACGCTCTACTTGATCCAGAATGCGAACAGGGTACTCTCGATATGTGAGGTTATCTTGGAGAACAAGCGTTTCGTGGTACACTCCGCGGATGGGATCCGAGAAGCAACGCCTGAGTTGAGAGGCGTGGAAGAGACCATGAACTCGAGAAAGATGTGGGGGTAGTTCCAACTGGTAGGCAACCTCTCCTCGCTTAGAGAGAATGCAAAAAGGACCAATGTAACGAGGAGCCAACTCGCCCTTGATACCGAAACGATGGGTACCCTTGAAAGGAGTAACCCAAAGGTAAGCTTTGTCGCCAACCTCATAAGCCGCGTCCTTATGATGATGATCATACTGGCTCTTTTGACGAGACTGTGCTGTTTTCAAATTCTCACGAATGATGCGAACTTGCTCTTCTGCCTCCTGGATCATATCCGGTCCAAAGAATTGTCTTTCACCGGTTTCTGACCAGTTCAAAGGTGTTCGACATCTTCGTCCATAGAGAATCTCAAAAGGAGCTTTCTTGAGACTGGATTGATAGCTATTGTTATAAGCAAACTCGGCGAAAGGAAGACATTTCTCCCAATCCATACCAAATGAGATAACGCAAGCTCTAAGCATGTCTTCAAGAATTTGGTTAACCCGTTCCACCTGACCACTTGACTGAGGGTGGAAGGCGGTACTGAAGGAAAGATGGGTGCCCATGGCAGTCTGGAAACTCTCCCAGAAATGAGAAGTGAAAAGACTACCACGGTCTAAATTGATCTCTAGTGGAACACCATGAAGTGACACTATTCGAGAAATATACAAGTCAGCAAGCTGACTAGCAGTGATACTCTCACGAACAAGTAGGAAGTGAGCAACTTTGGACAGACGATCAATGACTATGAAGATAGCATTATTCCCTCTCTTGGTCCTGGGAAAGCCGGTGATGAAGTCCATACCAACTTTATCCCATTTCCACTCAGGAATAGCTAGAGGTTGAAGGGTGCCAGCAGGTCTTTGATGCTCTACCTTAACGCGACGACAAACATCATAGTTAGGAATGAACTGAGCGATTTCTCTCTTCATCCTAGTCCACCAGAACCTCTGGCATAGGTCTTGATACATCTTAGTACTACCGGGATGAATCATGAGAGGAGATTCATGAGCCTCCTTAAGGATCAGTTGCCGAAGATGTTGCTTCTTGGGAACCACCAGCCGATTCTGGAAGAAAACAACACCTCGATCATCCATAGAGAAACATCCACCAACTCCCTTCTTAATGTTTCTCTTGATGCGGATAACACCCCTATCAAACTTCTGGTCAGAAATGATCTGATCCTCAAGGGTAGGTTTCGCCACCAAGCTAGAAAGGAATCCGTGAGGAGCGATGTAAAGGTTAAGCTTACATAATTCCTCATGGAGAAGTGGTTGGCCCTGCTGCAACATGAGATTGCTGCAATAGGACTTACGACTTAGCGCATGAGCCATGACATTTCCCTTGCCTGGGGTGTAGGTAATCCCTAAGTCGTAATCTGAGATCAACTCCAACCAACATCTTTGCCTAAGGTTCAAATCTGGTTGGGTGAAGATATACTTGAGACACTGGTGATCGGTGTAGATCTCGCAACGGTTACCAAGAAGGTAATGTCGCCAGGTCTTAAGTGCGTAGACTATAGCTACAAGCTCTAGATCATGTGTAGGATAATTCTCCTCATGTGGATGCAACTGTCGAGATGCATAGGCAATCACATGACGATCCTGCATAAGAATGCAACCTAGTCCCTGTCGTGAGGCATCACAGTAGATAACAAAGTCCTTAGTGAAATCCGGTGGCACAAGTATGGGAGCAGAAGTCAGGCGTCTTTTCAGTTCCTGAAAACTATGCTCACACTTTGGGGACCACTCAAACTTTTTATCTTTCTTGAGAAGTTCCGTGAGAGGTTTGGCCACTTTAGAGAAGTTCTCAACAAAGCGGCGACAATAACTGGCTAGACCAAGGAAACTCCTAACTTGTTTAACTGTTTCAGGTGGAGTCCAATCAAGGACGGCCTGAGCTCTCTCGGGATTGACAGCAATACCCTTACAAGAGATTACATGGCCGAGATAGGTCACTTCTGGCAACCAAAATTCGCACTTGGAGAACTTAGCATAAAGGCGGTGCTCTCTGAGTTTTTCTAGAACAAGTCTAAGATGTTCGGCATGCTCTTCCTCGTTCTTTGAGTAAATAAGAATATCATCGAGGTAAACCACGACGAACTTATCTAAGTACTCCATGAAGATCGAGTTCATCAAGCGGGAGAAAGTGGCTGGAGCATTTGTTAGACTGAAGGACATGACGGTGTACTCGTACTGACCATAACGAGTGACGAAAGCCGTCTTGGGGATGTCCCCATTTCTAATCTTGATTTGATAGTATCCCAACCTCAAATCCATCTTGGAAAAGACTGAGGATCCAGCGAGCTGATCATACAGGTCGTTGATCCTGGGAAGCGGATACTTGTTCTTTACAGTGACCAAATTAACGGGACAATAATCTACAACCATCCGATCCGTACCATCCTTCTTCTTGACCAAGAGAACGGGGCAAGCCCAGGGAGAAGAACTAGGACGGATGAAACCCTTTTGCAAGGACTCATCAAGTTATTTCTTAAGCTCAGCTAGTTCTAAGGGTGCCATCTTGTAAGGTCTCCTAGAGATTGGAGCGGTTCCTGGGATAAGGTCTATAACAAACTCTACATCTCGGTCAGGCGAAACACCTGGCAGTTCCTCTGGAAAGACATCCGGAAAGTCACGGACTACCGGAACATCTTCAAGGTCTGGAAGGGGGCTGGCATTAAGAGAATAGAGTTGACGCTTTGCAACTCTAGTGGTGACAGTGACTATCTTGCCAGATGGGTGTGTAACCTGAACAGACCTAGTGCAGCAATTAATCTTGGCATGATGAGCTGTCATCCAGTCCATACCCAAGATGATATTAATATCTGAAGACTTGAGGGCTACAAGTGATGCAAGAAACACAAGTCTGTCGACAAGGATTTCATTTCCATGGCTTACACTAGAAGTTTGCCATTTGGATCCAGGAGTTTGAATGAGTAGTGGGGAGGGCATATCACAAAATGACATGTCGTGTAAGCGGGCATAACTTTCGAAAATGAAAGAATGAGATGCTCCAGTATCAAATAGAACCGATGTCGGATGACAATTGACAAGGAGTATACCAAGAACGACATCGGGATCATCATGAGCGTTTTTGGGTGAGACGTGATGCACATGTCCATATTCGATGGGAGCTAACTTGACACTAATCATCTTGCGTGATGGCTTATCACGGCCAACAGATTTCTCGAACTGGGGTGGAGCAACACGTGTCTGAGTGCAAATACGGGCAATGTGGCCCGGCTCTCCGCACTTGTAAGAAATCCAGGAGGTAGGACGTGGACCCGCATTGGCAAACGGTCCATCAATAGGCCTGGGTGGAGCATATTGCTGAACTGGAAGAGGTACCACATAAGATGGCCTCGGTGTACAACTGGGTGGAAGAACAGAGTTCGGAACCCAAATCCGGCGCTTCTGAGAACTAGAACTGGAGGAAGATCCCAAATCAAGGGTGTGCTTACGAGACTCCTCGTAAGTGAGCTGAGCTGTCTCTGCATTGATGGCCTTGTTCACAAGAGCCTGGAATGTGTTGCAATGATGAAAGTGGAGATCACGACGCAGTTTGGGGTTGAGACCCTTCCGGAACCTAGCCTGCTTCTTGGCGTCCGTGGACACTTCCTCTATAGCATAGCGGGCGAGATTCTCGAACTCTCTACTATAAGCATCAATAGCCATCTTAGCCTGGGTAAGACTACAGAACTCTTCTCTCTTGCGATCGATGAGAGCTTGAGGGATATGATGCTCATGAAAAGCCTCGGTGAAATCTCTCCAGGTAGGAATCTGGCCAGCTAGAATCATGGCCGCATAGTTTTGCCACCCAAGACTAGCAGGACCTTCCAGGTGATAAGTGGCATAGATGACCTTGTCACCTTCAGCTACGTTTGCAGAACGCAGCTTGTGAGTGATACTACGGAGCCTGTCATCTGCATCGAGTGGCTCAATGGGATGATGGAAGGTGGGTGGTTTGAGACAAATGAAGTCATGGATGGTTGCTGATTCCTTGCATTGATGTGCGGTGTTCTCCTCAATACGTGCCAACAAGCGGTTAGACTCATGCTTGTTTCTCTCCATCTCTAATATTAACTCTGCCAACGAAGGCTGGTCGGGAGGATCTTCCTCATCCCTACCACCACCGTGGTTCAGTCTACGAGCAGCTGAGCTTCGCTTAACTGAAGACATCCTGAGAAGCGAAACCGAGGACGGAAACATCAACAATTATAGGATGCATAAAGGTAGAACAAGAAATTAGTATATATCGAACTACTAGTATAATTCCGGCAGCATATCGGAAGTAAAATGCTCAGAATTAGACATCCTGCTAGCAAAGGGTAGTACAACAACTCAACATCATCACTCAAGATTCTGTGATTGTACTAAACAAACTACACCGGAAGAACTTGAAAACAACAGTAGGACTCTGATCAACCAATCCTAAGTGACTACGGAGTAGTAACTCGTGATCCTGATAGACGGAAGAGAAAGCCTAGTTCCTTAACCCCGTAGGAAAGGTAGGATGACTCAGATCAGAAGACATGAGGTATAAGGAGTAAAAAGAGCCTTACATTCCCTTCCACAATCAATTACCTTATATAACTAAAGAATTTCTAGACTCAACTTCGACCATTTTGGCTTGGTAATCCTACAGGTAGTCAGGCTCTGATACCAAAGCTGTCGGGACTCCGATCCTAAGTCACACCGGTCTAGCATGTAACACACCATATCACTCTGCGGCCTCACGCACGGTATCCCCACGGGTGCCACCTTACCTGGCCCAGGACCGTTTGCGCATTTTGGCTCACGTATATGATAGTGTCGCTAGCATCCATATGACAGAGAACCCGGGCCGACATGACCAGTTATAAACCAAAAGTGACACTAAATTACAGAGACAGGCATACATGACCCAGCAACAAACGTGTCGGTCATCAACGTATGAACCCAGGTCGTAGCAAGCTACAAGGACTTAAAGGAACAACGTGTGACATTTCCCCTAAGGGACAGACACGGGAACGAAGAAGGACACATGCCGGTCAGCCTAAGTGTTCCGGAGCAGTAGCAAGCTACCAAGGCTCGGTGGAAGCACTAGGAGACATTTCCCTGTAAGATAGGCTACCAAGGGTAAACAACTAGGTGTCGGATCCCACACATACCAAGCATTTCAATAACATGCACACAATATGCTCGATATGTGCAAATACAACATGGCATCACAACAAGACTCTAAGAAACAAAGTATTTATTTATTAGGCTCCGAGGAGCCAGATATTACAAACATGGGTCTCATGACCCAACATTCAAAGCATACAAGAAACAAGCGGAAGCACAACATGTCTGAGTACAGACATCTACAAATGAAAAAGGCTGAAGAGCCTGACTATCTACAACACTCGTCCAAGAACGTAGCTGAGGTAACAAGCTACTTGTCGAAGTGCAAGCGGAACTACTAGAGAGACAGCAATCTCATCTGCAAAACATAAATTAAGCAAACATGAGTACAAAGGTACTCAGCAAGACTTACATCAGATCCTAGCATACATGCACTTGTATCAAGAAGGCAAAGTGGGGTTTAGTTGCAGCAAGCCAGCATTGACTCAGTGGCTATCCTATCCTACGACTGCTGGTAACTCTTTTGAGGTGGCGCACACGAGTCCACTAAGCACCACACAATACACCACTATGGATTCATCCCCGTCTCCCTAAGAGAAGGCCATCCATAGCACTCACACTTGTCTTGAGTATTTTAGAGTATCCACTTCAAGTTGTCTATGTACCACGTAAGTATCCAAGAAGTCCATAACCGTGGACTCGGCTATTCAAATAGATCATGTTAACCCTGCAGGGGTGTACTTCTTCACACACGCTCTCGCCACTTACCGCCATGTACATCTCGTGTATCTCGGCAACCTTCAAGCGGAAGCCTGGCGAGGGTGTCGGCCACGACCTGACTAACCACACAAGACTCTAGTCCAGGTTTATCGCCTATTCGGGTTCCATCCGTAAGGAGATCCGGCTGGGGTGTCGCTCACGGCCCCAAATGATGTGTGCAGGGTTCCCAAGCCCACCTCGCCGAGTGGATCTACGCTTGGTACACCGTGCCACGGTGCCTAGTCTGTCCCAAGCCCACCTGGCCGAGTGCCACTTGGTAGACTACTAGCACTACCTACAAACACCAGAAACTAGTTGCAACTCCTGGACAGAGACCAAGTCGGTTAATAAGTCCAGAGGGGCACTTAAGCATTCCAATGCGTGGTAGTAGCTGGTCATTGGACAACATACACAGAACTCAATTCTTAAGGACGGTTCCAGTGAGACAACCCACCATGTACTCCTACATGGCCTCTCACCGCTACCTTTACCAAATCGTGTTCACACACTTGACTCTCAGCATCAGAACATTTCACTGCACTCCAATTCATTCCCGATGAATCAGACCTGACACACTCTAAGCAATAGCAAGCAAGGCATGGTAAGATCACATCATGGCTTCAATCAACTCCTACACATGCAAGTGGGTTTCAACTATTTACTTTGGCAATGACAGGTCATGCAAAGGAATGGGTTCAACTACCGCATCATAAAGTAGCAATTGAAATCGTTGTTGTCCTAATGCAATAACAGGGAGCAGGAGCGAGAGAGGGGTTGTATCGGAATGAACAAGGGGGTTTGCTTGCCTGGTATAACAACGTGTAGAGCACTGCTCCTCTGACAGGTACTCTGGAACGGTCTCCGGAGTTGGACCTATCGAGAAGAACGGTGCCGACAATCAAACACAAGCATATGCAGCAATATGATGCATGAACATGGCATGAAGATGTGATGTTATTTGAGCTAATGCAACTAGCATTCTATTTGAAAGAAGTCCATTTTAACCAAGGGTTCAAATGCAATTCCAAAATTAGCATTTAAAAGTGCCATTTATGTGTTTTCACCTATACAGCAGGTATAAGTTGGTTTAACATGCATGAAAATGCCATAAACAGATTATGCATATTTTCCTGATCATTTTTCATATATAAATTATTTCATTCTGAGCTACGGTTGAATTTCTGTGATTATTTTGAAGTTTAAACAATTTTCTGGATTTTCGTAAACAATAACAATTCCAGAAAATTGTTTATTGCGTCAGCACTGCGTCATGCTTGCGTCAGCAAGTCAGCAGCGCTGACTCAGGTCATACCTGACGTGTGGGGTCCACACGTCAGTGGCTTCAGTAAACTAACTTAGTTAGTTAGCCCTAACTAACTGGGCAGGGCCCACTAGTCAGTGACTGTAGGACTAACCTAACTAAGTTAATTAGTACTGACACTGATCCTAACAACTAATTAGCTGGGTAGGGCCCACATGTCAGTGAGAGAGAGGGGAGGTCAACTGGACCGTGGGGGTTAAACCACGCCGGTCAGCGAGTGAAACCCGCCGGCGTTTAGCAGCCGGCGAGGCCAAACACGGCGGTGATCTATGGGATTCTCCTGCAGGGCGTATTTTGGCGTGTGGAGTACTGCTACGGGATGCGGAGGCTCGTCCGCATCCAACCGTGGTGGTGGCTCAGCCGGGGAGTGGCCGGAGTGGCGCCGGCGAGCAGCGCGGCGGCGGCCGGAGTTCGGGAGCCGGCGGTTCGACGCTGCGGTGCACGGCAGGAACAACAGATGATGGTTTTCGGGTCCTGGCGTTGCACTGAGCAAGGTGGTGTGCTCAGCTACGGCCCTAGGTGGCAGTGTCCACGGTGGCGACATGGCCGGCGGCCGGGAGGTCGGGCATCAGCGGAGATATGGCCTAGAGGTCGAACGCGACCAGGGAAGAAGGGGGAAACGATCCCGAAGCTCACCGCGAGTCTGTTGGGAGGGTCAGTGGGCTCGGCGACGCGTCGGAGGCGGCGAATTCGCCGACGGCGGCCGGTGGCCGTGCGGAGAAGATGAGCTCGGGGACGAGGCCTCAGGGCGTCCGGGGTCCTGCGGTTCGGCGTAGAGGTGCACGGCGGCGTGGTGTAGCTCGGGGGCTCGTCGGAGAGGCGAGGGGGAGGCGGTGGCAAGGGCAACGACGAATGGCGGCAACGGCAGCGCTCGGCCTTGGCGAAGAACGGACGAGGAAGAAGCGATGGGGGAGAGTGAGGGATTCAGGGCGTTCGAGACGGCACCGAGGAGATGCTTCAAGGCGTCGTGCTGTCCCACGGAAGCAGGCAGGCTGCTGGCGGCGTGGCGCACTCGCCGTGCGCGCGCGTCGGCCACGCGCCTCGCCTACTGGCGCGAGGAAGACGACAGGGGAGGCAGGTGGGCTGGGCTGGCCAACTGGGCCGGCCAGGCGCACAGTGCCGGGCCAGCACAGGTAATTCTCTCCTTCCTCTCTTTTTTTATTTGTTTCTGTTTTCTATTTTTCTTTCTTTGTTTTGATTTGATTTACAAACCAAACAATTTTAAAACTTTCTGTAAATTTTTCTGTGAGCTTAGGGAACTAGTCCAAGGTCACATGCAAACTTACAAAAATACTTGAACTTTATTTCTTATTTAATAGAAATAATTTCAACTCAAATATGTTATTGATTTAATTCAAAGGCCCAAAATAAATATTTTAAAGCCTCCAAAAATATTGGTTTGAATTTTATTCTTGCCAATATTTTCCCAGGTTTAATAGGAACATTTTCTTGGGCTCCTTTGAGAAGATTTTAAAGTTGACTATTATTATTATTTTTAACTGCTCTCTGAGGGTTTCAACAAACCTCAATTCAACTTTCAAAAATAAATTTAGACATGATGCAACATCAAGACTAGCCTAGTGCATACCAGAACTAGGGTTGTGACATCGTCATCCGGGACGTTAGGCGTGGCCTATTTATCAGGGTTAACTTGCTCGTTGTCTTGTTCCTCATGTTTGGATGTTGTTCCAACAGGGTCTTCATTGTTTTCGGCGTCGTCCGAAGTACTATTTTCTCCGGTGCCTGTGTTTCTGTCTTTTGAGTGACGTAACTTAGAATGGCGTTTAGGCCGCCGACGCTTGGACTGTGTCTCAGGAGGTTTGTTCTCAACTAGATCTTCTTTGTCATCGTCATCAGCTTATTTAGGTGTATCAACCATGTACACATCATATGAGGAAGCGGCCGTCCATCGCCTAGTAAATGGCGGGTTTTTACCCAGCTCCTCGTCATCATCGTCGTCCATGCCGTCGATGTCTTCGGAGTCGTAATCAAGCTTGTCGGTTAAGTCCTTGAAAGTGGCTATGAAGTGGGTGGCGGGTCGGAAGCAAAATTGTCCTTCGTCAGCCCCTAGTCCGAACTGGACATAGTTCCTTGCCAAGGACTAGTTTTTTAATGAGTTCAGCACGTCGCCCAGGGGCGAGTGTTGGAAGATGTCTGCGGCGCCGAATTCGAAAATCAGTAACCGATCCAGCTGGGTGTCCGCATGCGTATTTGGTTCGGAACATATAGCCAGAGACGAGTCCAGAGTTTCGTTGACGCAAATATTGCAAGGTGTCGAGTCTGTGTGCGGCTCCAACATCGCGGACTCTGTGGCCTCGAATGGCGCAATCTGCTCCGAATTTAAGGCCGTTGTAGCAACAAGACCCATGTCCTGGATGTGATCCGATGACAGATTTAGGTTATGTTTATCGGAACGAGGGAGAGTGATCACCGCAGTTTCAAATCCTTTGAAGATCAAGTCTCCACGGATGTCCGCGACGTATTTCAAGCTCCCGAATCTGACTTGGGGGCCAGGGGCTTAGCTCTCGATCTGCTCCAGATGGCCAAGCGAGTTGGCCCATAGTACGAAGCCGCCAAATACGAAGATCTCTCCGGGAGGAAGGTTTCACCCTGGACAGTGTCACTATCGACAATTGAAGGGGTTATCGAACCTTTCATCGACGGCACGGTGGAACTCTCAGTGAAAGAACCAATGTCGGTGTCAAAACCGGCGGAGTTGGTCAGGGGGTCCCGAACTGTGTGTCTAAGGTCGATGGTTACAAGAGACTAGGGACACAATGTTTACCCAGGTTCGGGCCCTCTCTATAGAGGTAATACCCTACTTCCTGCTTGATTGATCTTGATGAATATGAGTATTACAATAGTTGATCTACCACGAGATCGTAATGGCTAAACCCTAGAAGCGTAGCATGTATGACTATGGTAATGTGCATATCCTCTCCGGACTACTCCCTCCGGTTTATATAGACACCGGGGGGATCTAGGGTTACATAGAATCGGTTACATAAGAAGGAATCTTCATAGTCGGTCGCCAAACTTGCCTTCCACGCCAAGGAGAGTCCAATCCGGACATGGGTACAGTCTTCGGCCTTCATGTCTTCATAGCCCACCATTCCGGCCCATGGATAACAGGCCGGACGCCCGAGGACCCCTTAGTCCAGGACTCCCTCTGTGGTCTTGTGGTGGAAGATCATCTTGTGCTTGTGTCCCTTTGAAAGAAGTAGGATCATACTTCTCTTGTTGAGGAACAAACTTCGTCTTGGGGTATTGATCTTCCTCCCACTCAACTCCGTTGGCATTGAACTTTCATTCAAAACCAACACCTTGATTCTTCCGGTGTATTCCTTGCTTGCGTACAATCTCCTCAAATTGCTTACTCCCGGCAAGACTCTTGTAAACACCCTTCTCTATAATTCCC
Source organism: Secale cereale (assembly GCA_902687465.1). Lineage (NCBI taxonomy): Eukaryota > Viridiplantae > Streptophyta > Magnoliopsida > Poales > Poaceae > Secale > Secale cereale. Next base: position 204,197,948 of record LR738714.1, read on the forward strand.
TTCACTAAGCTATTTTCTTGCTCAAGTGTAACTTGGCTAAATGAGTCATTAGTGGAACCAAGAGAACTACTAGAAGCAACATCATTGGATTTAGCATGATTATTGTTACTACTAGAGGAAGAATCTTTCTTGTTCTTGTTGCTAGGTTTTACTTGTGGTATGTAGGTAGACAAGAGTAAATGCTTGGCAATGTAAGAGGAACTTTTCTTGTGAAGATCATCATTGATTTCCTTTAAGAACTCATGCTCTTGCTAAAGGTTGAGCTTTTCAAAACGTAACTTCTCATGAGTCTTTAAAAGTTCTCGATGATCTTCCAAGGTAGTTTCATGAGCTAACTTAAGAGTTGTTAGTTCTGTAGTTAGACGATCAATCTTCTCCTTATCATTGTCACTCGTTTTATCTTGATTAGCATGATTAATAGTAATGTCATCATAGTTTTCATCAAAAGTTTCATCACTATTGCTACCAACAAGTAAATCATCATCTCCTAGCAAGTCATCTTCATCACTATTGAAAGTAAGATACTCGGGGTGTGATACCTTAGGGCCTTTATCCATGAAGCATCTTCCAATTCCTTCATTTGGTGAGTCAAATATGTCGTGGGAGTTGGTTGACACAAGAGAAATTCCGGCAAAACCTTCATCTTGAGTACCTTCGAAGTCGGAGTAGTAGCTTCTCTCGGAGTGGTTATCGGATTCGGAACCGGATGCCCATTCACCAAGATGAGCTTGATGTCTTTGTCTTATATAGCTCCTTGATGATTTATCATTCCTTTCTGAATCTTTGCTTCTCCGAGAAGGTATTCGTTCATAACAATCATCTCTACTCCTTCTCTCTCTTGGTGGTGAATCTTCTCTTCTACTTCTCTTTTAGGTGAGTCTTGTCTTCTCTTGTGGGGGGTCCTACACTCATTGGAGTAGTGTCCGGGTCTTCCACAATGTAGCAATTCCGATCATGGCTTGAAGATCTCTTGTCGTTGTAGGACCTTGACTTGGAAGTTCTCTCTTTGCTTCTACTCTTTTAGAACTTGTTGAAGTTCTTCACCATTAAGATCAATTCTTCATTGAAGTCTTGTTTCTCACTGGATGATTTAGGAGCGTGACATGAGGCTTTGTAAGCACCACTAGACTTGTTGTGAAGCTCTTCTTCATCTTTGAGTGACATCTCATGAGCAACAATTCTTCCAATGACTTATGTTGGCTTGAGATCTTTGTAATTGGGCATCATTTGGATCAATGTGCACACGGGATCATATTTTCCATCCAAGGCTCTTAGGATCTTATTGATTATGAATCTATCGGTCATCTCTTCACTTCCTAAGCCGGCAATCTCATTTGTGATGAGAGCAAGCCTAGAGTACATTTCAGCGACACCGTCACCATCCTTCATCTTGAACTTGTCAAGCTGACTTTGAAGCACATACAACTTGGATTCCTTGACGGAGTCGGTACCTTCATGCATATCAATCAAAGTATCCCAAATTTCCTTTGCATTCTCAAGACGCTTGATTTTGTTGAATTCTTCGGGGCACAATCCGTTGAAGATGATATCACAAGCTTGAGCATTGTATTGCAGCATCTTCAACTCTTTCGCGGTAGCTTCACCATTCGGTTCCTTCCCATAGAACAATTCACCTTGCAAACCAATACACACGATAGCCCAAATGACGGGGTTATGTCCAAGAATATGCATTTTCATCTTATGCTTCCAACTAGCAAAATTAGTACCATCAAAAGAAGGACCTCTACGGTGGTAACTTCCCTCGCTAGACGCCATACTCTCCTAGGTTGTGAAACCAAGGCTATGGAAATCACGGCAAATGGAGACTAAAGCTCTGATACCACTTGTAGGATCGAAAGTATGTCTAGAGGAGGGTGATTAGACTACTTGACTAAATAAAAATCTAGCCTTTTCCCAATTTTAATTCTTGGCAGAATTTAGCAACTTAGCATAAGTCAAGCAATGATCCTACACATGCAATTCTAAGAGTGTAGCAGCGGAAAGCAAAACAATTGCAAATGAAGGCAAAGGGAGGAGTTTGGAGGGAGCAAACGCAAGTGAAGACAACGATGTTTGTTGTCTTGGTTCTGATAGGTGGTGCTATCGTACATCCAAGTTGATGGAGACTTCAACCCACGAAGGGTAACGGCTGCGTGAGTCCACGGAGGGCTCCAGCCACGAAGGGTCCACGAAGAAGCAACCTTGTCTACCCCACCATGACCATCGCCCACGAAGGACTTGCCTCACTAGCAGTAGATCTTCACGAAGTAGGCGATCTCCTTGCCCTTACAAACTCCTTATTTCAACTCCACAATCTTGTCGGAGGCTCCCAAGTGACACCTAACCAATCTAGGAGACACCACTCTCGAAAAGGTAATAGACGGTGTGTTGATGATGAACTCCTTGCTCAAATTCTTCAAATGATAGTCTCCCCAACACTCAAACAGCTCCTCTGAGATTTGGATATGGTGGAAGAAGGATTTGAGTGGAAAGCAACTTGGGGAAGGCTAGAGAACAAGATTCATATGGTAGGAATGGAATATATTGATCTCAACACTTGAGTAGATGGTTCTCTCTCAGAACATGAATGATGGAAGTGTAGGTATGTTCTAATGGATCTCTCCACGAGTGAATAGTGGCTGGAGGGGTATATATAGCCTCGAGACAAAATCCAACCGTTACACACAATTTACCAAACTCGGTGGGACCGATTCAGAGAACTCGGTCAGACCAATTTAGTTCATAATGTGACTGTTAGTTATTTCGATCAACTCGGTGGGACTAATTTCTTTAGGGTTAGGGCATAGCGTAATCTCGGTGGGACCTATTACACAAACTCGGTGAGACCGATTTTGGTAATGAGCACACAGAGAGTTGGTCAGGCAAACTCGGTGGGACCTATTCGCTCATTTCGGTGAGACCGAAATGTTACGAAGAGGCAACAGAGAGTTTGCATTGCAAACTCGATGGGACCGATTGCACGTCTCGTGCAACAGAGAGTTTGCAATCCCATCTCGATGAGACCGAGATCCCTTTCGGTAAGACCGAAATGATTAGGGTTTCTGGCAGTGGCTATGTCAAATGACCTCGGTGGCACCGGATAGATCTTTTCGGTGGGGCCGAGTTTGACTTTTGGTTTGGGACACATGTGGATGTGAGAAAGTGGTTAAGATTTTTGGAGCATATCACTAAGCATTTTGAGCAAGCAAACCATTATGCAACACCTCATCCCCTTTTAATAGTATTAGCTTTCCTATGGGCTCAATGTGATCTTGGATCATTAAAATGGAAAATGTAGAGTCTTGAGCTTGAGCCAATCCTTTTTCCTTAGCATTTTGAGGGGTCCTGTAGCGACCAGACCTCAAACAGTCTGATCTCCATGCATCAGTGTCATCCCTGGATCAGTAATGCTGACACGCATGGTAGTCGAAGGATTTATAACAGAGTAGCAATCACACACTTATTACATCGATAGTCCAACGATGAATTTATTACATAAATCATGGCTGAAGGCCATCTAATACGATAACAGCGGAAGGCTTGGAAGATAAGTGAGTCCATCAACTCTAGCGGCATCACTGAGTATAGAACCACGACCTAAAAGGGCATCTTACTCGTCGTCTGAAAAGTCTGCAACATGAAACGTTGCAGCCCGAAAAAACGGGTCAGCACATGGAATATGCTGGCAAGGTAACACAAGAGATGCAATGAAAGTAAAGCTATACTATATGCAATATGGCTGGTGGAAAGCTCTATGGTTAAGTTTTTGCGTAAAGCCAATTTTTCCCTACTTCAAAGGAATGTATTTTAATTAACTATCATGGTGGTTGAAACATCGTTGAGAAGATAGACATCCTCTCAACCCCAATTAAAATAATCATTAAACCCAACAAAATTAAATTAGAGTAACATGTTGAGATGCACATGATAATCCAAGTACCAGATACTCAAGATGTCCATAACCGGGGACACGGCTAATCATGATCAGTTTGTACACTCTACAGAGTTTGTGCACTTTCCCCACAAGACTCGATCACCTCCGTTTGTTTTCTCGCACTGCATGGTGTTTGAGAAAAGGATGACCGAGACACAGTCTTTCCGAAGAGGTCCCCTTAACCAGATAGATAGGCCGGTACACCTACAAAACCCAACTACATCTGCTAGCCCATCATGGAAAGGTTTCCCACAACTTACTCAACTATGCCAGAGCCCATATTGGCATGTGGCTGCACACGGAAGTTTCTAGCATGAAAAATCTCATGATCCCTTTGAGCCTGGGTGGCGGTCCAAAAGAAAAACAGGCAATCCTGGAATACCCAGATGCCTCAATCCACCCAGATGTGTATTAAAGTTGCCACCTTAAGTTGAACCATTAATTAACAACTCACATCTGTCATGTATTTCACTCAAACCCAAACCACGTCTACGAGCATAGCATGTCCTAACAGCAAACGTAGAGTAACTCCCAAGGGTTCGAATGTAATGCAGGTAATAGGTACTACCTCAAACTACTTCCCAATCCCACAAGTTAATTGATCCTATTCATGCAATGTGTGAGGGTTTGAATAATGCAATGAAAACTGGGTAATTGGAAAGCATGATCAAAGTGTTACTTGCCTTGCTGATGATCCGCAAAACCTAGAGACTCAAAGTATCAAGCGGCGCACTCCGGGTACTCTATCGCAATCAAGGAAACAAGCATACAATAGGTACTTAACTAATGCACGGGTAAAACTCAAATAAGAGATCTAACCAGAAAGTTCAACTTAAGAACTCCGGTTTGCAAAAAGAATCAACTCGAAAGAAGCAACGAAACTCAAACTGCAAAAGAAACGAGCTCCGAATTACTAGTTGTCCTAAAGTCAAATTTTACAGTAGCTAAAACTTTGTTCAAGTAGGTTACACGTGTAGAGGGCTTCGAGACGAAGATCTGGGATTTTGAATCTCCTAATTCCGACTCTCGAGCGAAAAGATAAACGAAAAACAAGATCAGGGCAGAAATCTTGATCGGAAAAATCACGGTTAAATACCCCGAAAAAGAAAACGACAACAGGCTAACGAACGAACGTTCGCTATCTGCGGTTAACTAACGAAAACCGTTCGTTAAAACGAACGTACGGACGAACGTCCGCTGTTTAACTAAACCGTCGAAAAACCGATCTAAACCGAAAAAAAACAGATCTAAGGTTCTTTTAAAAAAAATAAACCGATCGTATCTTTTCTAAAAAAATCGACCGCGGCGTCTACCTCGACACCGGCGGGGCGGCGGCTCCGGAGAGGTCCGCGGCGGGGCGGCGGAGTCCGGCGGCGGGGGCG
>LR738714.1:204203450-204251394 GCA_902687465.1 Secale cereale
GCGCGGGACGGCGGCGGCCTGCGGGGTCTGGCGGTGGCAGGCGGCGGCGGCTGGCGGGGTCCGGCTAGGGTTAGGGTTTGGCGCGGGGGCGGGCTAAGGGCGAGCGGCCCGGCCTGGGCGGCTTATAAAGCCCAGGAGTCTTGGGCGAAGATGACTCCTAGTCGGTTCCCCTTTTTTTTATAATAGAGTCCTGGCGCGGTAAAACTAACGAAAGAAATATCAAACGGACTCCAAAATTCCCGAAATAAAGTTTCACCGTCCTCTAATAATATTTAGGACAAAGTGAACATTTTTCCCGGACCTAAATGCAATTTTGAAAAACGCGTATTTTTCCTATGCAAATAAATCCGAAAATAAATCCAGAAAAATACCAAAAGTGATTTTAATATTTTTCCTCTAATATTTCTGTTATTTTGGAGAAGTCATGTTATCTCCGCTCATTTATTTTATTTAGAAATATTTTTAGGAGAGAAAAATAATTAGAATCACACTGTCCTCGTACCGGTATACGAGCGAACTCAAATACGAAAACGGTAAAATCCCCAACTCTCTCCGTAGGTCCTTGAGTTGCTTAGAATTTTCGAGGAGCGCCACGAATAAAATGCAAAACAAAGAAAATTCAATATGATCTATGTATAACATTCCAAATTGAAAATTTGGGATGTTACAAACCTACCCCCCCCCCTTAGAATGAATCTCGCCCTCGAGATTCGGCTTGGCTAGAGAACAGGTGTGGGTGGTCCTTGCGTAGATCATCTTCTCGCTCCCAGGTGGCTTCTTCCTCGGTGTGGTGACTCCACCGAACTTTGCAAAACTTGATAACTTTGCTGCGGGTAACTCTACTCGAAAATTCGAGAATCTTAACAGGCTTCTCCTCGTAGGTCAGATCACTGTCCAACTGAATTGCTTCCAGGGGTACTGTGTCCCTAAGCGGTATGTCGGCCATCTCCGCGTGGCACTTCTTAAGCTGCGAAACGTGAAACACGTCATGCACTCCTGACAATCCTTCCGGCAGCTCCAACTTATAGGCAACCTCTCCCATGCGTTCCAAAACACGGTAAGGTCCCACAAATCTCGGGGCTAACTTCCCTTTAACTCCGAAACGCTTAACTCCTCGCAGAGGCGATACTCTCAAGTATGCTCTGTCTCCGATCTCATAGGTTATCTCCTTGCGCTTCGAGTCGGCATAACTCTTCTGCCTGGACTGAGCTACCTTCGGTCTATCTCGAATCAACTTAACCTTCTCCTCAGACTCTTTGATTAAGTCTGGTCCAAACAGCTGTCGGTCTCCAACTTCGTCCCACGACAATGGTGTTCGGCATCTCCTTCCATACAATGCCTCGAACGGTGCCATCTTCAAACTAGCCTGGTAACTATTGTTGTATGAGAACTCTGCGTAGGGCAAGTTGTCATCCCAACTAGATCCGTAATCTAATGCACAGGCTCTAAGCATATCTTCCAAAATCTGATTGACTCTCTCCGTCTGTCCATCTGTCTGTGGATGGAATGCTGTGCTAAACTCTAGCCTGGTTCCCAAAGTTTCATGTAACTGATTCCAGAACTTTGAGGTAAACTAGGTTCCTCTATCAGATACAATACTCCTCGGTACTCCATGCAGACATACAATTCTGGTCATGTATATCTTAGCCAACTTTGCACTGGTATATGTGGTTTTCACCGGGATAAAGTGGGCTACCTTCGTCAATCGGTCTACTACTACCCAGATTGAATCATACCCTGCTTTGGTCCTGGGCAATCCGGTGATAAAATCCATACCAAGCTTCTCCCACTTCCATTCGGGAATTGGCATAGGTTGTAGCAATCCTGCTGGCTTCTGATGTTCTGCCTTTACTCTCTGACACACATCACAAACTGCTACATACTCCGAAATATCCTTCTTCATACCGGTCCACCAGAAAATATCCTTCAAATCCAAATACATCTTAGTATTTCCTGGGTGAATCGAGTATGGTGAATCATGGGCCTCCTGAAAAATCAACTTCCTAATCTCCGGGTCATTGGGCACATAGATTCGGTCCTCAACAATAAGGTGTCGTGCTCATCCTCACGAAAACCTTTAGCTTTTCCTTCGCTCATCCTCTCCTTTATAGCGACAATCTCCTTGTCAGCTTTCTGAGCTTCTCTAATTTTATCCATCAGGGTAGACTGGATTTCTAGTGTTGCTACATAGCCTCTCGGAATTATCTCCAAACGTAGTTCTCGTAGGTCCTCGGCTAACTCCTTTGGAAACTCCTCCATCATTAGGGTATTTACATGGCTCTTACGGCTTAGAGCATCAGCTACTATGTTAGCCTTTCCGGGATGATAATGCAATCTCATTTCATAATCCTTAATGAGTTCCCAGCCATCTCCTTTGCCTAAGATTCAACTCCTTCTGAGTGAATATGTACTTCAAACTCTTATGATCCGTATATACTTCACAATGGTTTCCTATGAGAAAATGTCTCCACGTCTTCAGTGCATGCACTACAGCTGCTAACTCCAAATCGTGGGTGACATAATTCATCTCATGAGGTTTTAGTTGTCGTGAAGCATACGAAACAACTCTTCCTTCCTGCATAAGAACTGCTCCAAGTCCTCGACGTGAAGCGTCGCAGTACACCTTATAATCCTTATGTTGATCTGGCAGAATCAACACAGGGGATGATACCAACCTTTTCTTCAACTCCTGGAAACTAGTCTCACATTCTTCGGTCCAACAGAACTTGGTTTCCTTCTTCAACAACTCCGTCATTGGCTTTGCAATCTTCGAGAAATTCTCGATAAATCTCCGGTAGTATCCTGCGAGTCCAAGAAAACTCCGGATCTCTCCAACGGTCGTCGGTGCTTCCCAATTGGTCACGGTCTCCACCTTGGCGGGATCTACTGCTATTCCTTCTCCGGATATAACATGTCCGAGGAATCCGACTTCCTTCAACAAAAACTCGCATTTGCTATACTTGGCATATAACTGATGTTCTCTGAGGTTCTCCAATACCAAACGCAAATGCTCTTCATGCTCCTCTTCATTCTTCGAGAAGATCAAAATATCATCTATGAACACTACGACGAACTTATCCAAATACTCCATAAACACTTTGTTCATCAGGTTCATAAAGTAGGCCGGTGCGTTTGTCAGACCAAACGACATTACGGTGTACTCATAAAACCCATACCTAGTGGTAAAGGATGTCTTAGGGATATCTTGCTCTCGAATCTTCAATTGATGGTACCCTGATTGTAGATCGATCTTCGAAAATACCTTAGCTCCTTGTAATCTATCGAACAGATCATTGATCATTGGCAATGGGTACTTGTTCTTGATCGTTACTTCATTCAATCCTCGGTAATGAACAACCATTCTTAACTATCCATCCTTCTTCTCCACTAGAAGTACTGGCGAACCCCAAGGCGAAGAACTTGGGCGTATAAATCCTTTGTCCAGTAACTCCTTAATCTGCTTCTTAATTTCCTCCAAATCCCTTGCGGGCATCCTATAGGGTCTCTTAGAAATTGGCCCGATGCCTGGCAAAAGCTCAATCAAAAACTCTATATCTCTATCCGGTGGCATGCCAGGTAACTCCTCTGGAAACACATCCGGATAATCCTTCACTACTGGCACTTCCTCCTGAACAACTCCCGTGAGAGAATGTACTTGAGTCCTTGTAGGCGAATGAATAGATATATACTTAATCCTTTTTCCCTCCGGGGTGGTGAGCAAAATAGACTTACTGGCACAGTCAATGTTACCACCATACTTCGATAGCCAATCCATACCTAATATCACATCCAATCCTTGTGACTCCAGAACTATTAGGCCAGAGGGGAAAGTATGGCGTCCTATGATCAATGGCGCCTGAAAACATCCTTGGTGTGCCATATAATCTGCTCCAGGTGAACTTACTAACATGGGGGTCTTAAGAACTCGGGTGGACATCCTATGTCTATTTACGAATCCCCTTGAAATATATGAATGTGATGCACCAGTATCGAAAAGAACTATTGCGGTAAATGTCTTAACCAAAAACTTACCGACAGCAGCATCTGGTTGCTCTTCTACCTCCTCCACGGTCACGTGGTTCACTTGTCCTTTATTGAACGGGTTGGGCTTCTTCCCGGCGCTTCCATTGCCGTTCCCATTCTTAACTTCGGGGCATTCATTTGCAAAATGTCCAGTCTTCCCACACTTATAACAAGTGACATGGCTAAAATCCCTCTTGGTGGGTGTGGACGGTGCAGGGCGGTTCTGGTTTCCATTGGTTCCATTCCCATTCCCATTACCATTGCCATTCTTGGTGCCATTGTGGTTGTGTGAGCTACTTCCTCCATGGGTATGCTGAAACTGTCCTACTGCTTTAGAGGTAAAGCGAGGCTTCTGCTGAGCTCCAGAATTATACTTCCCTTGCCCATACTTCCTCTTGCGACTCTCAATCTGTTGATGCTTCCTTTCAATCATCAGGGCTCGGTCAACCAACTCCTGATAGTTATTGAAAGTTGCCACCATCAGCTGTACACTCATCTCATCATTCAGCCCTTCCATAAATCTCTCCTGCTTCATGGCATTTGTGGCCACATCGTCTGGGGCATAACGAGATAGGGCCCTAAACTCATCCACGTACTGGGCTACTGTACGATTTCCTTGGCGCAAGTTGCGAAACTCCTGCTTCTTCATACTCATGGCTCCAGTCGAGACATGGGCAGTACGAAAAGCTTGCTGAAACTGATCCCAAGTCACATTGGCTACGGGGTAAGTGGCTGTGTAGTTCTCCCACCATGTTGCGCCTGGTCCAGACAACTGGTGTGCGGCAAATCGCACCTTCTCAGCATCCGAGCAATTAGCGGTGGTCAAATCCCTTCCAATCTTGCGTAGCCAGTCATCAGCCACAATTGGTTCAATGTTGCTAGCAAACACGGGTGGTTGCAACCTTAAGAAACGTGTCAGGTTGTCCACAGGTGGTGGTGGTGGATGGTTGTTGTTGTTGTTCTGATTGTTCTGGGTGTTCTGGACAAGAAGTTGCATCAGGGTGTTCTGCTGCTGGATCAACTGAGTGAGCTCAGGGGGAAACTCGAATTCACGTCTTGGAGGCATCTGATGGGTGTAGAGGGAAGAGATTAGAATAGAAAAGAGGTCTAAGGGGAAAATCACTACCCATATGCACATGAGACAAACACACAATCATATCACACCAATCAATTTCAAACAAGGTCTTACAAATCTAATGATAGTTTACAAAGGTGCTCTAAATCTAATACTTGGTGGTAAACTACTGGTCATAGGGTGGTCATCTAAAAATATTGATCGGCAGAGGATTCTATAATATCTGCCCCAGCTTCATCTTCATAGTCTTCATCCTTGCTATCTTTAGCTTCAGAATCCGTGTCATCTATGATGATATAATCTTCCAGTGGTATCTCCTTGGGTTCTTCTTCCTCGTCTTCTTTTCCCATGAGTATCCCTAACTTCCGGGTCAAATCATCTGTCACATCCCTAGGTCAACCCCTGTGGTCCTTGCCTGATCATCATGTCATCATGTTTAATATTTGTTAAACTTGAAATGGGGATTGTTCAAACCCTAGCACTTCAAATTTCAAATAGGTCCAGTTAAAAAAATTGCATTCAATGTTTCCAAAATGTTCCTAATATTTGTTGGATATTTTGGCAAGGCTTTTGCAGCAAACCAAAAATAATGGACATCTTTGTGGAATATTTTGGGCATGGAATTTAATTTTTTATTGTATTTGAATTTGGAATTATATTCATAATATATATAATATATTTTCAAATAACTTTGAAATGTTTTATGTGCTTTTGGAAAAGTCCATCTAGCAACATAAAATTGTTCTGAGGAGTTTTTGGCATTGTTTGAAATTGCTTAATTTCAAAACAGTGGCAAAAGAAAATAAACAAAGAAAGAAAAAACAGAAACGGAAATAAAACAGAGCAAAGACAGAAACTAACCTAACTTACCTGTGTGGCCCATCTGGCCGGACCAGCCCATGAGGGGCAGGGAGGTCTTCTTCCTCCCGCCAGTCGGACGCACGGCGTGTGCCCGCGGCACGCCGGCACGCCCCGGCCACCTCCTGCTTGCCGCTTCCCCCTCGACGCCTGGACGACCCTAGACGACGCCACGCACCTCTCTGCCTTACTCTCTCACTCTCCCTCGCTCTCACCCCGTCCCCTGGATCTCTCCCTCTCGTCACCGAACGCGCCTGAGAGCGCCGCTCGCCGTAGCCATGACCACCGGCCACCCCTCGACCCATGACCGTGCCCACGAGCTTCATCTCCACGCGCTGGAGCTCTTCGCCGAGCCGCCCGATGCCAGAAGCCCCTGAAACGTCGCCGTCTTCGTCTTCTTCAACCTCCGGCCGCCGACGACCTCGCCATCGAATTTGCGATGGCTGGCGCCTCCCCGAGCCTCCTGAGACCCCTGTCGACCCCGCTGTGAGCTCCACCGCGTTTTCACTCTCTCCTTTTCGCTTGCCCCCTTGTCGTAGCATCGTTTCCGCCGTGACCGGAGCTCCTCGCCGCCGAACATGGTGCCGCCGTGGACAGAGCTAGCGTAGCTCGCGTCCGAGCCTTCCGTCGTGCTCAGCACGCTCCTAGGAGCCCGTAGAGCCCCTTAGCTCACCTTCCCGTGCCCCATATCAACGAAAACACCGAGGCCCGAATCCGGCCGCCGCAGTTGAGGTCGCCGCCGATGATTCCGGCCACCCCAGCTCCTCTTGCATGCCCTGCTGGATGCGCGAGTTCACCAGCTCCACGTAGAGCCCCTCCGCCGCTCGTTTGGTCGCCTGAGGGCGAAACCCGACGCCCTCCGCCGTCTTTGGCTCCGCCGACGATGAGCCACGGGTCAACTTCGGCGAGTTTGACCCGAGCTGACCCAGTTGACCCCCTGGGTCACTGACGCGTGGGCCCCCTTCGCCTCTAATTAGCTAAGATAACTAAGTTAATTGCTAATTAATCTAGTTAGTTAGGTTAGTCAGTGACAGGTGGGCCCAGTGCCCTGCTAATTTTAGGTTAGTGCTAATTTGTAATTAGTTAACCCTGTGACTCACTGAGATGTGGGCCCCACCCGGCTAATTAAACTAGGTTAGTATTAAATAAGTTAGTTTAGTTAGTTGTGTCACTGACCAGTGGGCCCCACTGGTCAGGTTTGACTGGACCAGCCCCTGTTGACTTGCTGATGTCAGCATGACCTAGTGCTGACGCAATAAGTGCTTTTCTGGAATTTTAAATAAATCAGAAATGATTTATTTATTTCAGAAAATAGCCAAAACTTCTAAAAATCACAGAAAATAATCTATAACTCAAATGAAAATAATTTATATATGAAAATTGATCAGAAAAATCCAAGAAATCTGTTTATGGCTTTTTCATGCATGTTTGAATAACTTACAGCCACTATTTAGGACAAATCAAATGAATGGCATTTAAATAACCACATGTGGAGTTTGAATTTGAACCTTTGGTTCAAACCAACTTCATTTAATTGTGTTGCTAGTTGCATTAGCTCAACCAACATCATATTTCCATGTCATGATCATGCATCATATTTTCGCATTGCATTGATTGTGTTCTTTCTCTGTTTGCCTGTTTTGTTCTCTCTCAGTAGACGACGTTCCGACGATGTGTTCGATGACACCGATGAAGAGCTATTAATATCTTCAGAAGTGCCAGGCAAGCAAACCCCCATTGAGCATCCTGATACAATCCCACTCTCTCGCTCCTGCTCTCTTTTACTGCATTAGTACAACAACGTTTTGAACTGCTTTTTGCTGCGGTAGCTGAACCCTTTTCCTCTGCATGACCTGTCATTGCCACAGTAAATAGTTGAAACCCACTAGTATGAGTAGGAGTTGTTTGAGCCATGTTGTGCCTACTCATTCATGCTTTCTGGTTATGCCTGCTATTGCTTAGAGTCGTGTCAGGTCTGATTCATCGGGGATGAATTGGAATGTGGTGAACATGTCCTACTATGTGTGAGCTAAGTGTGTGAACACGTTTTGGTAAAGGTAGCGGTGAGAGGCCATGTAGGAGTACATGGTGGGTTGTCTCACTGGAACCGTCCTTAAGAACTGAGTTCTGTGTAAGTTGTCCAATGACTAGTTACTACCACACATTGGGTTCCGGTAACTCGACCCCTCTCGACTTATTAATCAACTAGATCTCTGTCCAGGAGTTGCAACTAGTTTCTAGTGTTTGTAGGTAGTACTAGTAGTCTACCAAGTGGCACACGGTACATGTGGGCTTGGGTCAGACTAGGCACCGTGGCACGGTGTACCAAGCGTAGATCCATCCGTCGAGGTGGGCTTGGGAACCCTGCGCACATCTTTTGGGGCCGTGAGCGACACCCCGGCCGGATCTCCCCACGGATGGAACCCGAATAGGCGATAAACCTGGACGAGAGACTTGTGTGGTTAGTCAGGTCGTGGCCGACACCCTCGCCAGGCTTCCGCTTGAAGGTTGCCGAGATACACGACGTGTACATGGCGGTAAGTGGCGAGAGCGTGTGTGAAGAAGTACACCCCTGCAGGGTTAACATGATCTATTCGAATAGCCGGGTCCGCGGTTATGGACTTCTTAGATGCTTACGTGGTACATAGACAATTGAAAGTGGATACTCTAAAATGCTCAAGACAAGTGTGAGTGCTATGGATGGCCTTCTCGTAGGTAGACGGGAATGGATCCATAGTGGTGTATTGATTGGTGAATATGTGGACTCGTGTGCGCCACCTCAAAAGAGTTACTGGCAGTCATAGTTCAGGATAGCCACCGAGTCAAAGCTGGCTTGCTGCAGTCAAACTCCACTACCCCTTTGTTGATACTGATGCATATGTAGTTAGTTCTGATGTAAGTCTTGTTGAGTACCTTTGTACTGATGTTTGATTAATTTATGTTTTTGCAGAGGGACTTCAGTCTCGCTAGTGGTTCCGCGTGGACTTCGACGTTTAGCTTGTTACCTCAGCTATGATCTTGTACCCTTGGGAGGGTCTAGTAGTTAGTCAGGCTTCTCAGCCTTTTTCTTTTGTAGTTGTCTGTACTCAGACATGTTATGCTTCCGTTGCCTGTATGCTCTGAATGTTGGGTCATGTGACCTCTGATTGTAATAAATGCTATGATGGCTCTTCTGGGCCTTTATCTATATGAGTTGTTGAGTTATGTTGTGATGCCATGTTGTACAACACATACTTGCATGTTATGCGTACGTGTAATGTGTATTGCTATGTGTGGGATCCGACACCTAGTTGTTTACCTTTGGTAGCCTATCTTACAGGGAAATGTCTCCTAGTGCTTCCACTGAGCCTTGGTAGCTTGCTACTGCTTTGAAACACTTAGGCTGGCTGGCATGTGTCCTTCTTCGTTCCTGTGTCTGTCCCTTAGGGGAAATGTCACGCATTGTTCCTTTAAGTCCTTGTAGCTTGCTACGACTTGGGTTCATATGTTGATGACCGACACGTTCGTTGCTGGGTCATGTATGCCTGTCTCTGTAATTTAGTGCCACTTTTGGTTTATAACTGGTCATGTCGGCCCGGGTTCTCTGTCATATGGATGCTAGCGACACTATTATATACGTGCGCCAAAATGCGCAAACGGTCTCGGGCCAGGTAAGGTGGCACCCGTGGGGATACCGTGCGTGAGGCTGCAAAGTGATATGATGTGTTACATGCTAGACCTGTGTGACTTAGGATCGGGGTCCCGACAACTTTTGGTATCAGAGCCTGACTGCCTGTAGGATTAGCAAGCCAAACTGGTCGAAGTCGTGTCTAGAAACTCTTTAGTTATATTAAGGGAATTGATTGTGGAAGGGAACGTAAGGCTCTTTTTACTCCTTTACCCCATGACCTTCTGATCTGAGTCACCTTCTTCTTTCTACGGGGATTAAGAACTAGGCTTTCTCTTCTGTCTATCAGGATCACGTTAATTGTGGATTCAACTCTCAGTTCAGTTTATTCTACTTCTGTGTGTTCAATTGTTGATCTCAGAACCTTGACATTATGATGTTGGGTGGTTATTCTACCCTCTTGTTTGGATCTCAAAAGTATTTTTGAGCATTTACATCCGTTATGCTATCCAAGTCATCCCAGGATTCTAAATAAGTCTGATGCATTTGCAAACCTTTCCTCCCTGTTTTCGATGTCCTTTTAGGCCAGGTTAATCACACTAGACGGTGTGTGGAGGTACTCCGTTACCTAGACACATGTGTTGGAGTTATTATTATGACCCTAGGTATCTTAGAAGATCACCCAGCAATTTGGTAATGCTTTATATTCCCAGTGTGATGATTGTGGCCATCATTCTCGAAAACATCCCGTGATGCTATTTAGTTGGTAGGTATTCTATTCTTGGGTTCTTGGACCCGAGATTCACTCTACTTACTTCATGTGGACAGTATTGCTCGTACCTTTAGGATATTAGTAACCTTGTGATAGTCCTCGAGGTTCGTGGTATATCATTCTTCCAAATACCATGAACCACCCTTGGCAGAAGTTCTCCCGAACCAAAAGATCACAACCAGAGTGCTCTTGAGTAGTACTCCATTCATATTGTGACTTTGCTAGTCCTACCTTTCTGCATAGGTTATCCGGAAGAAATATGTTGAACTAGTTCGACACGCTAACCTATGCATCCGCAACTCAGAAAGTTATATGTTCCTTGAGTTGTCTCCCTTCAGTTATTTTCCGACCCTCATCTATCAGTTGATAGTCAGGAGTAGTTGTGCACTCATGTTCATCGATGCCTTTTACTCTTGTGGTCTGTCAAGCCATTCTATTCTGGATTGACTAGGAGAAACAAACTCTAGTACCTTATCCATATCCAGGATTGGGTCAAAGAAGTTGTACTTCGCAGATGAAGAATGCTAATCCAACTTCTAAACTGGTCTATCCTGGAGTATTACCATCTTTATGTCAAGAATGTCCTGGGAATTGCACAACCTCCTATGAACTCTTGATACAGTGATACTTCTCACCCTCATCGTTCATTCCTCGGTCTCCGTGTTGTTGTAACCGGAATACTGACAAGTGAACCGTGATGTGTGAAATCATTACTTCGAGCAACCCAGTTGCTTGGTAGTTAATGGACAATAAACTCATTCTTACCATGTTGGTTACTGAACCATCATTCTAAGATTGACCGTGCTACATAGTCCATTTTTCTAGTGCACTCTTTGATCAATGAGTTAGGATTGCATAAATTCCTCACTCTTTTGATCATATCGTCTTGCCTTGAAAAGCAAGATTTTTCTCGAGCTTCATAACATATCGATGGTTCGTGATTTTCCGGATATCTTCTCGGAAGCATCACCAGGTTGTTCCCCTGACCGTTATGTTGAGCTTTTGATGAAGTTGGTTTACCTATAAACTACCCCTTCTCCAAGAATCTGTGTTGGATATCATGAGCTAGTTGGTTAAGCTAAACAACTTGGAGGGTTGGAAGATAAATGCTTAATCCACATAGCTCACTCCAAAGGGATATCTTGTGTGTGTATTTAAGATAGATGATATCTTCTTCAATTGATCTTCGTGATCACTGTGGATCTATTGTCTTGTCCAGACTTTGATTTGAGTATGGGTTATTGCCAAGTCAAATCAGAACCAATGATATTCGTAACGTTGTCTTACTCTTGGTTGATTCCTCAAGCATACACCGTTATATCTCTTGGTCTGACCAATGCTATCACCGTGTTCACTTAATTGTGGAATTCCACCTATATGGAAATCTGGATGAGTTATTGTTGAGCCCATGAGCAACACTGTTATCTCCTCCATGATTTTGTAGGACATTAAGCTAGTGTTGGAAACTTTGTAAGCATTGCCTTCATGTCCCGTTCATGAGGTATATGTTGGATGAGAGAAGAGACTTTCCCTAATTCATGTGTAATTGATGTAAGTTGCCACCATGAATTCGAGAAAGTTGTTTTGCTTCCTGTGGAATCATCCCAAGTCATTCATGCATACGTGCGAAGTATTCTGTGGTTTGGAGACTTGCAACCTTCATTCTATATGCATCCCTAGCACACCAAGCCACTGATTGATTTGTTTAAGGATAAGTAGTTCTAATGCTATTCCCGAAGGGCCTAGATGGACATGCACAAGACTTCGTTGTCCTCAATGATGATTCCCAATCTGAACTCGGTAGTAATTTATTATAAGACTACTATGTGGTCATGTTTGTCTGGGACAACGTGCTCACAGGTACGTAGCAGAACTAGCTCATGTTTTGGAGCTTGCTATCGTGGTTCACTCCCCGAGAATCTCGCAACGCCGTCTCGTCGAATTGTGTTGCAAACATTCATTCTTTCTAGACTCGATGAGTCTGGGATATCCTGACACCAACCAGAACTGAATCTCAGGCAGATATGATGGTTGGAGAATTTTCCAAGAACTATAATATTGGTCTCTCGATAACCGGTAAGGTGGATGTCGTGGCCAACACACCCAGCCGGAAGACCTATTGTTGTAGTATCTTGATTGAAGAAGTTGGCCACCTCCCCATAAGGATTTCATAGGATTTACTTCCTAGTTGTTCCTTATGGATTCTTGTGCTCCCAAAGTCTGACCTTTACTTGATGTTCAAGATACCAAACATACCATGAATGGCTTGTGCTAACACATCAAGGAGAACATTAGAAGCGGAGTGCTAAATGTCTCTCGGTCGATCATCCAGATTTTGCCTTTTGACTCCGCTAAGGTGAAATCTGAGAAAGTGTTATCTTCCTTTGCATCCGCATCGTCCATCATTATTCTTCATGGTAGTATGTGGTGTTGCCA
Organism: Secale cereale; assembly: GCA_902687465.1. NCBI lineage: Eukaryota > Viridiplantae > Streptophyta > Magnoliopsida > Poales > Poaceae > Secale > Secale cereale. The sequence continues at coordinate 204,216,222 of LR738714.1, forward strand.
GGATCCTTGACACGGATATTAGTAAAACCTTGATGAATATGAGAATGCTCAAGTTCTTGAGAGCACACACAAGCACTAGGTGTTATCTCTGGCTCTAACCGGGATTGCTCCTAGTGTTCTTGGTTATGCTATAACCTCTCAAAGAGTAGATTCACTCTCTACTGTTGGTTTCCTTCCTAGTTACCAGAATCACTCCCAGCATTTGCATTTTGTTTCCAGCTTGCACCAATAATGTGCCATTTTACCATGGGTTCCATCCATTTCCGATGATAGGAAAAATCATCCGTTGTGTTGTCTTCAACAAGGTAGCCCACATCATCTATTCTAGATGGAGTATGTCATTCCTTCGAACTCCTTCAAAACTATCGATTGTGATTGCCTTAGGCTGGTATAGGGAATTTCAATGATCTCTATATCAAAAGTAATTCTTTTTTCCACTTAAAGGAGTAATTCTACGAGTCACCTTCTCTAAGGTGCACCGTCTGCTGGCATTGATCACCATCTTCTTAGGTGTGGAATTAGTGCCTACCAAGTGAATCTTCAGCTTTTGTTTCACTCCATCCCCCTGGATGTGTGTTCCTTGTCCCAGCTCAAGAGATGCTTCAACGTCTCACTCCATAAGTTGATCTTGAGTTCCTCGATCTCCGGGAAGATCGATTTCTACAGAGTATGTCTCCGTTATCATCTGGTTGGATGAAGATCTCAAAACAAGGATGACAAGATCAATATGATGCAATAAATCAATATCTCCGAGAGGGAAATTTGGATCCTGAAGATTGTGCTAGCTTGTGTCCCCTCTGATTTCTTACCCGACGCTTGAATCTCGGGACGAGATTCTTGTTTTAGTGGGGGTGAGTTGTCACATCCCTAGGTCAACCCCTGTGGTCCTTGCCTGATCATCATGTCATCATGTTTAATTTTTGTTAAACTTGAAATGGGGATTGTTCAAACCCTAGCACTCCAAATTTCAAATAGGTCCAGTTAAAAAAATTGCATTCAATGTTTCCAAAATGTTCCTAATATTTGTTGGATATTTTGGCAAGGCTTTTGCAGCAAACCAAAAATAATGGACATCTTTGTGGAATATTTTGGGCATGGAATTTAATTTATTATTGTATTTGAATTTGGAATTATATTCATAATATAGAGAATATATTTTCAAATAACTTTGAAATGTTTTATGTGCTTTTGGAAAAGTCCATCTAGCAACATAAAATTGTTCAGAGGAGTTTTTGGCATTGTTTGAAATTGCTTAATTTCAAAACAGTGGCAAAAGAAAATAAACAAAGAAAGAAAAAACAGAAAGAGAAATAAAACAGAGCAAAGACAGAAACTAACCTAACTTACCTGTGTGGCCCATCTGGCCGGCCCAGCCCATGAGGGGTAGGGAGGTCTTCTTCCTCCCGCCAGTCGGACGCACGGCGTGTGCCCGCGGCACGCTGGCACGCCCCGGCCACCTCCTGCTTGCCGCTTCCCCCTCGACGCCTGGACGACCCTAGACGACGCCACGCACCTCTCTGCCTCACTCTCTCACTCTCCCTCACTCTCACCCCGTCCCCTGGATCTCTCCCTCTCGTCACCGAACGCGCCTGAGAGCGCCGCTCGCCGTAGCCATGACCACCGGCCACCCCTCGACCCATGACCGTGCCCACGAGCTTCATCTCCACGCGCTGGAGCTCTTCGCCGAGCCGCCCGATGCCAGAAGCCCCTGAAACGTCGCCGTATTCGTCTTCTTCAACCTCCGGCCGCTGACGACCTCGCCGTCGAATTCGCGATGGCTGGCGCCTCCCCGAGCCTCCTGAGACCCCCGTCGACCCCGCTGTGAGCTCCACCGCGTTTTCCCTCTCTCCTTTTCGCTTGCCCCCTTGCCGTAGCATCGTTTCCGCCATGACCGGAGCTCCTCGCCGCCGAACATGGTGCTGCCGTGGACAGAGCTAGCGTAGCTCGCGTCCGAGCCTTCCGTCGTGCTCAGCACGCTCCTAGGAGCCCGTAGAGCCCCTTAGCTCACCTCCCCGTGCCCCGTATCACCGAAAACACCGAGGCCCGATTCCGGCCGCCGTCGTTGAGGTCGCCGCCGATGATTCCGGCCACCCCAGCTCCTCTTGCATGCCCTGCTGGATGCGCGAGTTCACCAGCTCCACGTAGAGCACCTCCGCCGCTCGTTTGGTCGCCTGAGGGCGAAACCCGACGCCCTCCGCCGTCTTTGGCTCCGCCGACGACGAGCCACGGGTCAACCCCGGCGAGTTTGACCCGGGTTGACCCAGTTGACCCCCTGGGTCACTGACGCGTGGGCCCCCTCCGCCTCTAATTAGCTAAGATAATTACGTTAATTGCTAATTAATCTAGTTAGTTAGGTTAGTCAGTGACAGGTGGGCCCAGTGCCCTGCTAAATTTAGGTTAGTGCTAATTTGTAATTAGTTAACCCTGTGACTCACTGACATGTGGGCCCCGCCCGGCTAATTAAACTAGGTTAGTATTAAATAAGTTAGTTTAGTTAGTTGTGTCACTGACCAGTGGGCCCCACTGGTCAGGTTTGACTGGACCAGCCCCTGTTGACTTGCTGATGTCAGCATGACCTAGTGCTGACGCAATAAGTGCTTTTCTGGAATTTTAAATAAATCAGAAATTATTTATTTATTTCAGAAAATAGCCAAAACTTCTAAAAATCACAGAAAATAATCTATAACTCAGATGAAAATAGTTTATATATGAAAATTGATCAGAAAAATCCAAGGAATCTGTTTCTGGCATTTTCATGCATGTTTGAATAACTTGCAGCTACTGTTTAGGACAAATCAAATGAATGGCATTTAAATAACCACATGTGGAGTTTGAATTTGAACCTTTGGTTCAAACCAACTTCATTTAATTGTGTTGCTAGTTGCATTAGCTCAACCAACATCATATTGCCATGTCATGATGATGCATCATATTGTCGCATTGCATTGATTGTGTTCTTTCTCTGTTTGCCGGTTTTGTTCTCTCTCAGTAGACGACGTTCCGACGATGAGTTCGATGACACCGATGAAGAGCTATTAATATCTTCAGAAGTGCCAGGCAAGCAAACCCCCATTGAGCATCCCGATACAATCCCACTCTCTCGCTCCTGCTCTCTTTTACTGCATTAGGACAACAATGTTTTGAACTACTTTTTGCTGCGGTAGCTGAACCCTTTTCCTCTGCATGACCTGTCATTGCCACAGTAAATAGTTGAAACCCACTAGTATGAGTAGGAGTTGTTTGAGCCATGTTGTGCCTACTCATTCATGCTTTCTGGTTATGTCTGCTATTGCTTAGAGTCGTGTCAGGTCTGATTCATCGGGGATGAATGGGAATGTGGTGAACATGTCCTACTGTGTGTGAGCTAAGTGTGTGAACACGTTTTGGTAAAGGTAGCGGTGAGAGGCCATGTAGGAGTACATGGTGGGTTGTCTCACTGGAACCGTCCTTAAGAACTGAGTTATGTGTAAGTTGTCCAATGACTAGTTACTACCACACATTGGGTTCCGGTAACTCGACCCCTCTCGACTTATTAATCAACTAGATCTCTGTCCAGGAGTTGCAACTAGTTTCTGGTGTTTGTAGGTAGTGCTAGTAGTCTACCAAGTGGCACACGGTACATGTGGGCTTGGGTCAGACTAGGCACCGTGGCACGGTGTACCAAGCGTAGATCCATCCGTCGAGGTGGGCTTGGGAACCCTGCGCACATCTTTTGGGGCCGTGAGCGACACCCCGGCCGGATCTCCCCACGGATGGAACCCTAATAGGCGATAAATGTGGATGAGAGACTTGTGTGGTTAGTCAGGTCGTGGCCGACACCCTCGCTAGGCTTCCGCTTGAAGGTTGCCGAGATACACGACGTGTACATGGCGGTAAGTGGCGAGAGCGTGTGTGAAGAAGTACACCCCTGCAGGGTTAACATGATCTATTCGAATAGCCGGGTCCGCGGTTATGGACTTCTTGGATGTTTACGTGGTACATAGACAATTGAAAGTGATACTCTAAAATGCTCAAGACAAGTGTGAGTGCTATGGATGGCTTCTCGTAGGTAGACGGGAATGGAACCATAGTGGTGTATTGATTGGTGAATATGTGGACTCGTGTGCGCCACCTCAAAAGAGTTACTTGCAATCATAGTTCAGGATAGCCATCGAGTCAAAGCTGGCTTGCTGCAGTCAAACACCACTACCCCTTTGTCGATACTGATGCATATGTAGTTAGTTCTTATGTAAGTCTTGCTGAGTACCTTTGTACTCATGTTTGCTTAATTTATGTTTTTGCAGAGAGACTTCAGTCTCGCTAGTGGTTCCGCGTGAACTTCGACGTTTAGCTTGTTACCTCAGCTACGATCTTGTACCCTTGGGAGGGTCTAGTAGTTAGTCAGGCTTCTCAGCCTTTTTCTTTTGTAGTTGTCTGTACTCAGACATGTTATGCTTCCGTTGCCTGTATGCTCTGAATGTTGTGTCATGTGACCTCTGATTGTAATAAATGCTATGATGGCTCTTCTGGGCCTTTATCTATATGAGTTGTTGAGTTATGTTGTGATGCCATGTTGTACGACACATACTTGCATGTTATGCGTACGTGTAATGTGTATTGCTATGTGTGGGATCCGACACCTAGTTGTTTACCTTTGGTAGCCTATCTTACAGGGAAATGTCTCCTAGTGCTTCCACTGAGCCTTGGTAGCTTGCTACTGCTTCGAAACACTTAGGCTGGCCGGCATGTGTCCTTCTTCGTTCTTGTGTCTGTCCCTTAGGGGAAATGTCACGCGTTGTTCCTTTAAGTCCTTGTAGCTTGCTACGACTTGGGTTCATACGTTGATGACCGACACGTTCGTTGCTGGGTCATGTATGCCTGTCTCTGTAATTTAGTGCCACTTTTGGTTTATAACTGGTCATGTCGGCCCGGGTTCTCTGTCATATGGATGCTAGCGACACTATTATATACGTGTGCCAAAATGCGCAAACGGGCCCGGGCCAGGTAAGGTGGCACCCGTGGGGATACCGTGCGTGAGGCCGCAAAGTGATATGATGTGTTACATGCTAGACCTGTGTGACTTAGGATCGGGGTCCCGACATCATCATTCTTCTCCACAAGTATCTTCATCTCCTCCTCATATCCGTCGCGTGTAGACTAGAGTTCTTCTTCTAGCTCCATGTTTCTATTTAGGGCCTTCTTCAAATCTATCATCCCAGCACACATCTGGTGCTCCTGGCGACGAATGTGGTGGTTCAACTCCTGGATGAATGCTGTTATGGATATACCCTTCTTAGTGCTGATCATATCCCACTTCTCATCTCGGTGTCCACAAATCTGGTAGATGGTGTCCTCTAGCTCTTGCAGGTAGACTTCTCCAATCCTTCCCATAGCAATGTGGGCTGCCATACTCCTTCCAAGGCTCCATGTGGGTGCATTAAAGGAAAATGCTATGAGTGGGGTGACGGGTGCAAACGTCCTTCCTGAAACTTGAGCTTGAATTAACCAACGCTCCTCCTCAGATATAGTGGCATTGTAGGTTCCAGTGAAACTTGGTAATCCAATATGTAGATATCTGGTGACTTCCTTCAGGTGTCGTCCAAAAGGTGTATCATCATCCGGTTGCATGAACTTGTGCTTTGCTTCCACCATCCTAAAGAATAGAAAAGATGAGGAGTCAGAAGAGAGAAGAGTGAATAGTGTTCTAGGGCTTGTCTTAGTGGTCATGTCCTACAGTCAGCGTGTGCTCTGATACCATCTTGTAGCGACCAGACCTCAAACAGTCTGATCTCCATGCATCAGTGTCATCCCTGGATCAGTAATGCTGACACGCATGGTACTCGAAGGATTTATAACAGAGTAGCAATCACACACTTATTACATCGATAGTCCAACGATGAATTTATTACATAAATCATGGCTCAAGGCCATCTAATACGATAACAGCGGAAGGCTTGGAAGATAAGTGAGTCCATCAACTCCAGCGGCATCACTGAGTATAGAACCACGACCTAAAAGGGCATCTTACTCGTCGTCTGAAAAGTCTGCAACATGAAACTTTGCGGCCCGAAAAAAACGGGTCAGCACATGGAATATGCTGGCAAGGTAACACAAGAGATGCAATGAAAGCAAAGCTATACTATATGCAATATGGCTGGTGGAAAGCTCTATGGTTAAGTTTTTGCGTAAAGCCAATTTTTCCCTACTTCAAAGGAATGTATTTTAATTAACTATCATGGTGGTTGAAACATCGTTGAGAAGATAGACATCCTCTCAACCCTAATTAAAATAATCATTAAACCCAACAAAATTAAATTAGAGTAACATGTTGAGATGCACATGATAATCCAAGTACCAGATACTCAAGATGTCCATAACCGGGGACACGGCTAATCATGATCAGTTTGTAGACTCTGCAGAGGTTTGTGCACTTTCCCCACAAGACTCGATCACCTCCGTTTGTGTTCTCGCACTGCATGGTGTTTGAGAAACGGATGACCGAGACACAGTCTTTTCGAAGAGGTCCCCTTAACCAGATAGATAGGCCGGTACACCTACAAAACCCAACTACATCTGCTAGCCCATCATGGAATGGTTTCCCACAACTTACTCAACTATGCCAGAGCCCATGTTGGCATGTGGCTGCACACGGAAGTTTCTAGAATGAAAAATCTCATGATCCATTTGAGCCTGGGTGGCGGTCCAAAAGAAAAACAGGCAATCCTGGAATACCCAGATGCCTCAATCCACCCAGATGTGTATTAAAGTTGCCACCTTAAGTTGAACCATTAATTAAAAACTCACATCTGTCATGGATTTCACTCAAACCCAAACCACGTCTACGAGCATAGCATGTCCTAACAGCAAACGTAGAGTAACTCCCAAGGGTTTGAATGTAATGCAGGTAATAGGTGCTACCTTAAACTACTTCCCAATCCCACAAGTTAATTGATCCTATTCATGCAATGTGTGAGGGTTTGACTAATGCAATGAAAACTGGGTAATTGGAAAGCATGATCAAAGTGTTACTTGCCTTGCTGATGATCCGCAAAACCTAGAGACTCAAAGTAGCAAGCGGCGCACTCCGGGTACTCTATCGCAATCAAACAAACAAGCATAAAATAAGTACTTAACTAATGCACGGGTAAAACTCAAATAAGAGATCTAACCAGAAATTTCAACTTAAGAACTCCGGTTTGCAAAAAGAATCAACTCGAAAGAAGCAACGAAACTCAAACTACAAAAGAAACGAGCTCCAAATTACTAGTTGTCCTAAAGTCAAATTTTACAGTAGCCAAAACTTTGTTCAAGTTGGTAAAACGTGAAGAGGGCTTCGAGAAAAAGATCTGGGATTTTGAATCTCCTGATTCCGACTCTCGAGCGAAAAGATAAACGAAAAACAAGATCAGGGCAGAAATCGCGATCGGAAAAATCACGGTTAAATACCCCGAAAAAGAAAACGACGAACAGGCTAACGAATGAACGTTCGCTGTCTTTGGTTAACTAACGAAAACCGTTCGTTAAAACGAACGTACGGACGAACGTCCGCTGTTTAACTAAACCGTCGAAAAACCGATCTAAACCAAAAAAAAACAGATCTAGGGTTCTTTAAAAAAACGATCGGATCTTTTCTAAAAAAATCGACCGCGGCGTCTAACTCGACTCCGGCGGGGCGGCGGCTCCGGCGAGGTCGGCGGCGGGGGCGGCGGCATCCGACGGCGGGGGCGGCGCGCGGCGCGGGGCGGCGGCGGCTGGCGGGGTCCGGCGACGGCGGGCGGCGGCGCGGGCGCGGTAGCGGCAGCGGCGGCGGCGGCTGGCGGGGTCCGGCTACAGTTAGGGTTTGGCGCGGGGGCGGGCTGAGGGCGAGCGGGCCGGCCTGGGCGGCTTATAAAGCCCAGGAGTCCTGGGCGAAGACGACTCCTAGTCGGTTCCTTTTTTTTTTTACTTTTTATAATAGAGTCCTGGCGTGGTAAAACTAACGAAAAAAATATCAAACGGACTCCAAAATTCCCGAAATAAAATTTCACCGTCCTCTAATAATATTTAGGACAAAGTGAACATTTTTCCCTGACCTAAATGCAATTTTGAAAAACGCGTATTTTTCCTATGCAAATAAATCCGAAAATAAATCCAGAAAAATACCAAAAGTGATTTTAATATTTTTCCTCCAATATTTCTGTTATTTTGGAGAAGTCATGTTATCTCCTCTCATTTATTTAATTTAGAAATATTTTTAGGAGAGAAGAATAATTAGAATCACACTGTCCTCGTACCGGTATTCGAGCGAACTCAAATACGAAAACGGTAAAATCCCCAACTCTCTCCGTAGGTCCTTGAGTTGCTTAGAATTTTCGAGGAACGCCACGAATAAAATGCAAAACAAAGAAAATGCAATATGATCTATGTATAACATTCGAAATTGAAAATTTGGGATGTTACAGGTCCACATTCCTAATCCATGCCATGCCAATCATTGAACTTTCCTGGAATATCATCTTGAGATAGCCTTAGTTCAATGAGCTATATGTTGTTAGTAATTACCAAAACCTCCCAGGGATAGTTGCACTTTCACAAGGCACTACAAGAAATATGCTCAATTATGACTCCCCATTTTGGTCGTTAATTCGTCATTGCTTTCGTTTATTGACCTTTCTTTGACCAAATTCAGAAGGTCAACAGTTGGCCGTCAAGAACAAACAAACGTGTCCTTTTTTAGAATTTTGGTCATGGCCGCCCTTGACCAAAATTTTCGTCGTTAAATCTTTGACCAAAATTATGGTCACTACTAATTAGCCTAGCCCACGTAGGATCTGATGTGGTGAAGCCAACGTGGCAATGTCCACGTGACACATGTGATGACATGGTAAAAGTGATGACATGGACGCCATGTGGGATCGATCAAAATCAGTTGTTTCAATGGGCCGAGCCCAATATAGCCCATTTTCAGATTTACTTTTGGGCCACAACTATGGGCCAAGCCCTTAATTCAGTCCATTTTTAGATTTACTTTTGGGCCACAACCATGGGCCTAGCCGAACATATCAGCCTGTTAATGTTTGTTCTTGGGCCGAGGCGACGCACTACCCATTTATTAATTGAGCCAGCCCTTTTCTCTAAACGGTCCAGCCCACTCACACAATTTAGTAGTTTTGGTCCAGCCCTTATTCAAGGGAGATCAACATTTTATTGGACAATTTGGTAGTCAACCAAAAGCACATGAGAATATAATGGTAATAATAATATAATTCTCAAAATAACACAGCAGTATCATTACACCACGGGATCTCAATAACACAGCAGAATGAACATAGAGCACATCATTTCACTATATCTTTGGTGTGTGTCAATGTTCATGTGTGATGGCCAATGTAGTTTCTCGCCGCACGATGATGATAAATGAAGGTTGTGTTCAGGTCTGAAATCGTGTATATACCATCCATTTTCTGTTGTACAGTGTAGTCTGATCAAGGGTTGGCAGTTGCATGCTACTGTTTTTGTGTTTTCTTTCGTTGTTCTTCCCTGAAATTATAAGGACAAATGCACAGATTAGTATGATGGAATAACAAGGATGGGGGCACTCTTAAGTTCGAAACATTTCAAACTTAAGAAATGAGAATAGACAACAGAGCATCAGGTTTGCAAACTAAAGCAGGACAAAGAGTAACTTCTGTGAGACACTGAAATTCTAGAACACCAGGATATGGTAGATTTACTTTCCTTTTTAGCTACTGAAAAAACAAACAGTTTACTAAGATAGGACAGTGGCGGAAATACTAATCAAGTTACTCAATCATAAGGCATGTGAGCAGGATCTGATGAGTATGGCATGAAACACCATCAATGTGAAACTGGAACTACAAGAAGAACAAAACAGAGTAAAAACTTTTAAGAAATGGAAAATAGGCACCTTCGTCACATCAGGGTCAGTATATTTCCTTGGAAATATCATCATAACCCTGCAAAGAACAATGTGCATCAGACAAGAATCACAAGAGATAAAGCATCAAGACAAACTGAATATGGTATCCACTTTATGCTACAACATCATCATCAGGATTAGAACAACATATGGATACTCAGTACTGGATGAGACCATATACAATACCACTACAACAAAATAGGCCGCCGCACGCCACGGCAGCGTACTTGATCCGGCCTCGATGTTCATGAGCGTGTCGGCCTCCCACTCCGAGGTGGGCAGCTCAAAGCTGAACCAAACCAGCCAGGTCACAATGGTTAAGTGACGCTGGACCAGACAACCGACGAGCAGGAGCAGCCTAAGGCGAACCGCACCTCATGCACTTATGCACCTCCTCACATATTAGAAGTTTGCATATTAGAAAAGGAGGATATTAAGCTACCATGTAAAAAACACTAGATCAATTGTAGATTAAAAATTGACAACAGCCCATACTCATTTACATGAGACATGTCATATGATTGCATACCAGAAATGACATCAAGGAATGTAAACATAGGTATTAGAGTTGACATCAAGGAACCGGTAATACACCGCTAAATTGGCTATTAAGCAAGTTCAGGTTTCTTAAGGATGAGAAATCTGCTCCTACAATAACAATGCTCTAGTTCAACTGTTATGAAAAGAATTGATCAAGTGGTCAAATCAATTCTCTAGTTCAACAAGTAGTTATACGAGGCATCAAGATTGCTAAATATCGAGAAGACCACTTAATGAACAGAATGAAGCGGAGACCATGAGGCGGATCAGCTGGCAAATATTTCAGAAACAGAGCAAAACGGCTTGCTAATTTTGGCATCAACGAATTTGGGACAGGGAGGACAAGCTAGAAGAATGCATTTAATGAAATGGATTGCTTTTGGCTGCTGTAGTAGTGCATATATACATGCTAACGACATGAAGCTTCCATCAGGCCATGATCAACTACTCCAAACCATTGCATGCTTTGCAAAAAAAAATACTAGATGAATCTCACTAATAGGAGCACTAGGTGATTAATGGAAGAAGTAATCTGCAGATTACACAGTGAACAAGTGAAGGACTTAAATCTCTCCCCGTGGAAGAACTAAGTTGATGAAGACATGCAGCAGCAGGAGAAGCCTTGCATCATTGGTTTGGTCGGGTCGACGATGGAAAGACTGTCACTGTACATGATCAGCACCCGAGCGGCTCAACCTTCCTATCCCCTACCTCAACTCGACCCGGCCTCAAGGAACCACCAGCACCGCTGTACCTGGGTCATATTTAGGTACACAATTAGCTAATATGTCAACATTTAGTTACCATGAAAATAAAACAACGAACTCGGGTAAGCATTACTAATGTAGTACAGAATGTATCACTATAACTTTGGGAAATAGTTAGTCTGGTGGGTATCCAGTTTACTTGCATATGACCCCGGTGTAATGATACTACAGTAACCGTTGGGTTTAAGTTAATCATGTTGCTAAAATAATGCTTAATCACTTTGGTCAATATTCCATTTCAAATTGTAGTCAAATTCAAACTCACATGATGAGTGAAATTCAAAATTGCTCAAACATGAAAACTAAAATGTTCATCATGTGGCAAATATTCTTTTGTTAATATTGATGATGGGCCAACTTTTTTTGCAAAAGCCTTAAATGCCTAAACTAATTGAAACTGAAGTTATATATAAAAAAAGGGCCAGCTAAAAGAAAAAGAAAAGGTTAAAAAGGAAAAAGAGAGAGGATGCCCCTGCCCCTTGGGCCACTTGGCCCAAATGGCCGAGGCAGCCCAACCAGACTGACCGACCCAACCCTTCCCCGGGTCGCCTCCCTCCTACCTGTTCGACCGACCGGAGAGGGGCTCTCGCTCGTCCCCGCCGGACCCGGAGCGGCGCCCCGCGCTGCCACGCCGACGGGGAAGAGATAAGGCCGCCAACCACAGCCCCCTCGCACTGGCTCTCTTAGTCCCCCACTCACCCTCTCCTCTCCGCCTCCGCCCCTCCAGATTCGCCGCCCCCACCATCGCCGTGGCCATGGACGCCACTGTCCACGCGCCTTCCGTCGACCCCGTCGCCTAGGACCGCACGGGAACTCTGCCGTCGTTCTCCACATCGCCTGCGACCACGTCCTCGAGCTCGTGCCAATACATCATCGTCGGAGTCCTCTTCCTCCACCTCGGTCGCGGCGGGCGTCGTCGACGAATCGCCACCACGAGGGCCTCCCCAAGCCTACTACGCCGCCGCTGAGTTCGCGGTGAGCCGCCGTTCCCCCATCCCTCTAATTGTCCACGACGAATCATCGCCGTAGTCGCCGTGCTCGCCGCACCCCCCTCTGCCCGCGTCTGGGCTGCACCGTCCGCGCCCCACGTACCCCGCGGCCCCTGTAGCCATCACCGCGCGCCGCCTGCAGCCCTTCCACTCCCTGGCGCACGCACTGCGCCTGCCGCAGTTGCCTCTCGCTCCTGGCTATCGTTGCCTCGCTGTTTCGCCCTGTCCCCTTCCCGCGGCTCGCCCGCCCCTGCGTGGCCTTGCCTGACGCCGCTCCGCGCCCAGTGCCCCATCGCCGTGCACGCAGTCCTCTGGCCGCCGTTGGCCCCGCCGGTGGCCGCCGCCCGCCGCATCAATGCGCCGCGCCCGTCGGCGCCCGCGGCACCGCAGCCTCTGCGCTGCAGCTGCCGTCGCCCGCCTCGCGACTAGCCGCTGCAGCTCCCCAACCGCACCGCCGCAGATGGCCTCCTGCCGCCGCAGCTCGCCGGCCCTGCCTCCCACTTCCGGCCAAGCCGAGCCTCGCCGGCTTCCCGCCGTGGCCGCCGGCGAATGCCACCCCTGCGCCGGCCATCGAGGCCCCGTCCGCGCCCGCCCTAGCCTCTTATTTGCCTCGGGTGCGGGCGCCAGCACCCGAATCCCTATACCAGCCCCGATATGGCCCTATGGGCCACTGACTGTGGGGCCCAGCCCCCCCCCCCAAAAAAATATATTTTTAAACAAGAATAATTAATAAATTAACTGTTAATTAATTAATTTAGTTAACCTTGCTTAATTAACTTAATTACGTAATTAGTCGTAACTAAAACTATTAGGTTAGACTAAGGTCAATGACAGTTGGGGCCCACTACTCAGTTTGACCAGTCAACGATCATCGTTGACCGCTGACTTCATGATGACGTCAGGCTGACGTCACTTTTCCGTTTTGAATTAATATTAATTTTAGAATATTCTTTAAACCTTTAGAAAATCGCTCAGAACGACGAGACAAATCCGAATACGCGGTCCGTTCATTCGCCACACGTCCCTGGCATAGTGAACCTGCAACTTTCCCCCTCCATTTCATCTAACCAAAAACACGAAACGCGGGGGATACTTTCCCGAGTGTTATCCCCCTTCGCAGGTACCGTGTACCACCGCGTTAGAGCACCCTAGCACTACGTGCTGACGTGTCGTGCTTCTCTGTTGCAACTGTTTGCTTTATATTTACTGTTTCTTCCCCCTCTTCTCTCCGGTAGACCCCGAGACAGATGATGCCCCGGTGATCGACTACGGTGTTGATGACCCCTCCTTCTTGCCAGAGCAACCAGGCAAGCAAACCCCCCTTGATCATTCCGATATCGCCCACTCTCTTATCTCTTATGCTTGCATTAGAACTACTACTGCTTTTTGTATGATCCTATTCCGATGCATAGCCTGTTGTTGATACTGCTTTCATACCTTACATGTTTATAATAAACTGCTTAGTATAGGCTGGTTAGAGATCCACCAGTGGCCCCCTACCTTGTCCCGACTGCCTCGCTGGATCATCAGAAGACCCGATCAACAGGATCGAAGACCAGGACCCGACACCGCACATCACTTTCCCCTTAGTTGCTCGACACTACTGGGTTACTATCGAGTGCCGAGGGTGAGACCTCATCAGCACTTCTGATGTTAACCTTGTAGGTTAGTTCATCGGTTGTGGTCATCGAGGGTGATTCCTCTTTCTCCACTCCCGATAACGACACTGTCATGCAACTCCTCAAGAGTGGACCTCGAGGGTGACTCCTCTTTCGTTCACCTTGACGATAAACATCATGTGGAATTCCATTGAGGGTGATTTCCTCAGGTTTTCCTTTGGTGTCAGACACACAGTTACTATGGTTACTATGACCTTACACTGAACCTGGTTACTAAAGACGGGTCGACCCAGAGGGGTACCCGCGCGAGCTTAATTGTGAGTGATGTGTAGTCGGGTTGACCTGGAAGGTGCCCGCGAGATAATACGAGGCGTGGCCGGGCACTCGCCCTTGCCGCAAGTTCTCGAGACGGGGCGATGGGGTCACATCTTTCGTGAGTCTCTGCTCGTTACCGCGCGTTCCCAAGACACTAAACGATTTGGATATTTGATCCAAGGGGCCTCTGGCCTGATAGCACTAACCATCACGTGGGCATAGTATGGGCGTTCTGCGTCGTATGCATCAGCCGAAGCTTAACTGACGTCATTGCGACTGAGCGGCGCGCGCCGGGTTGGACTGGTTAGGCTCTTACCTTTTTAAAGGTGGTTGCTAGGTCTTCTCACCGGCCGCCCACGCAACGTGCAGGAGTTCCCGGGGCGATTGGCCCATGACCCCTGGGAGCATAGGGTTTAGTCCGGCGTGCATGACCTCTCTATTAAGTCTAGGTCGGGTTGCGGCGTATTGTTTGGCCGAGGGCGGGCATGACCTGATGGTTTGTCCGGCCTTTGTTAAGCAAGCATGTTGGGTAAGTTGGTGCACCCCTGCAGGGAAGAAAACATCTATCGATAGCCTGTCCTACGGTAACGGACACTTGGAGTTGTATCCCGATCGCTACAACTAGAACTGGATGTTGAGGCATTGTTTGGATATGTTGCTTCGGGAGTCGAGAAAGGATCCCGGAGCGTTGGAACAACAACATAAATATGACTTATGATATACTACTCTACTCCCCTGTTGCTGCAAGACGGTGGTTTCCAGAAGATGCTAGTCTTCGATAGGGCTAGCTTCTCCCCCTCTTATTCTGGCATTCTGCAGCTTAGTCCACAAATACTACCCTTTTCATTGATACTGATGCATATGTAGTGTAGATCCTTGCTTGCGAGTACTTTGGATGAGTACTCACGGTTGCTTTGCTCCCCCTTTTCCCCTTCTTTCTTCTTGCTGGTTGATGCAACCAGATGGTGGAGTCCAGGTGCCAGATGCCACACTTGACGACTGCGACTACCCCGACGGAGCCTACTACTACGTGGAGACAACTGACGACCAGGAGTAGTTAGGAGGTCCCAGGCAGGAGGCCTTGCCTTTTCGATCGTTAATGTTTTGTGCTATTCTTCTTAAGGCAAACTTATTTAACTTATGTCTGTACTCAGATATTGTTGCTTCCGCTAACACCTGTGTATTCGAGCTTATGTATTCGAGCCCTCGAGGCCCCTGGCTTGTAACACAAAGCTTGTATTATTTTAAATTTGTGTCTAGAGTTGTGTTGTGATAACTTCTAGTGAGTCCTTGATCTTGGTCGTACACATTTGCATGCATGATTAGTGTACGGTCAAATCGGGGGCGTCACAAGTTGGTATCAGAGCCGACTGCCTGTAGGAACCCCCTTTCCAACTCCTTGGCCGAAGTTGAGTCTAGTCTTTGAAAAACTGTTTTACTGACATGGCTGTGTGGCTTACGGGCCCACGTCGCCAATTGGGTGGTATTAGGATCTTTTACTCCTCGTCTATACTCTGGGCTCTGAACTCTCTTCTATTCAGGTTAAACGAATTTACTAACTCTAACATTAGGATCCCGTGACCACATTCACCCCAAAGTTGGATAAGCCATAGTTATTCCTAAGGTTAGTATTTTGAATAAGTACCCCATTCTGTCTGGCTGACTACTATGTGGTACCCGTCGAACCTCGTTCATTCTACATGTTAGATAATGAATAATTCTTTGCCTTTACAAAAGCTCAATGCTGAACTACCCCTTTACATGTTAGCAGGATGGTTAGACCAGGTGGTCGTGGCCATGGTGGCAACGCTCCACCACCGCCCGAATTCGTGGCAGGAATGATGCAATAGTTTGAGCTGAATCGCCAGTTCATGGAAGGAGTGATGGCTCAGTTTCCTCGCCCAAATATGAATCAGCAGCCACCCCTAGTAACTCTGCAAGACTTTGCGCAACTCAACCCTGTCGTCTACCGCAGCTCAACTCAACCACTGGATGCTAATGACTGGCTCCGTGACATCGCTTTTGAGCTAGAGTCTGCTGGTGTAGCCCCTGCCAACTATGTCACCTTCGCGGCATACTATCTGAAGGGCCCCGCTGCTCAATGGTATGACAGCCACATGCGTACCCTACCTGCTGGAACGGTCATCACTTGGCCGGATTTCCAAGCCGCCTTCCATGCCCGCTTCATTCCTCAGGGAATCATGGATAGGAAGAAGCGAGAGTTCCGCAACCTCATCCAAGGCAGCAAGTCTATAGATGCTTATCAGCGAGAATTCTTGGACTTGTCCCGCTACGCTGAAGAAGACATTGTTACTGATGCTCGCAGACAAGAAAAGTTTCGTGATGGACTTCACCCTAATATCAAGCTAGCACTTCTCGCTCATGACTTTGCCGACTTCGCCACCTTGGTGAACAAGGCTATTCAGGTTGAGACGGGTCTTCAGGAACACCAGGGATCCCTCAGGCGCAACCGTGACGCCGGCTCATCTTCGGGCCCGTCCGCACAGAAGCGTCGGATTTGGATCCCCCACAACATGTATCGTCCAACTGCTCCTGCTCCAAGACCATCCTATGTTGCTTCGCGTCTGCCCCCTCCACCATCAAGGCAGCCTCTCCGGACTGCACCACCCCGAGCTTCTGCTCCCAATCCCAATGGTGATTTGTGCTTCAGATGTGGCCATCCAGGTCACCGTGCTAGGGATTGCAGTCAGAGAAAGAACTAGCTGGCCCTCCCTACAACTGGCCGTAACAATCAGCCCCGCAACAACGATACCAGATCTTATGGTCGTGGTCAGGCTAATCATGTTGATCTGAATGAAGCTCAAGATCAGCCTGCTACTGTGATGGGTACTCTTCTCGTGAACTCAGTACCGGCTTCTGTGTTATTCGATTCAGGAGCATCACATTCATTTATGTCAGAGAAATTTGCTTACGCTCACGACATTCGATGCGAGCCCATGAACACTCCGATAGTGGTACGCACACCTGCGGGCCAATGTCAAACTACCATGATTGGTCGCGACGTCCCTGTTGAAATTGAAGGGTTGGAATTCCATGTTTCCCCCATTATATTGGAGTCTTCCATTATTGATCTCATTCTGGGAATGGAATGGTTGAAAGCACATACTGCCTCTATCGTTTGCGCCACCAAGGTCGTTCATCTCCTACATCCATCGAATGAGATAGTAAGCTACCATGCTCAGGTTGTTCAAAATGCCGAGGCACGACTTTATGCCTTGAATGCGTTGAACGCAGCACCTCTTGAGGGCATTGAGAAGATTCCAGTCGTTCGCGATTTCCAAGATGTCTTTCCAGAAGAACTCCCAGGCATACCTCCTACACGGGCTGTTGAATTTGTCATCGACTTGAAACCAGGCACCATTCCTATCGCCAAACGACCTTACAAGATGCCACCTCATGAGCTCCTTGAACTTAAGGAGGAAATCGAGAAGTCTCTTCGCAGTGGTTTCATTCGTCCAAGTTCCTCTGCTTGGGGAGCACCTTCTCTCTTTGTGAAGAAGAAGGATGGCACGAACCGTTTGGTCCAAGACTACCGTCCTATCAACCAAGCTACAATTCAGAACAAATATCCGCTTCCTCGGATCAACGATCTGTATGATCAACTGGCTGGTTCATCAGTTTTCTCTAAACTCGACTTGAGGTTGGGTTACCACCAGATCCGTGTTCGTGAAGAGGATATTCCAAAGACCGCATTCGTCACTCGTTATGGTTCTTATGAGTACACCGTCATGTCCTTCGGTTTGACCAATGCTCCAGCGACATTCTCTCGTCTGATGAACTATATATTCATGGATTACCTCGACAAGTTCGTCGTGGTTTATCTGGATGATATCCTGGTATATTCTAAGAATAAAGAAGAACATGCTGAACATCTTCGTCTTATTCTGGAAAAGCTTCGAGAGCATCAACTATATGCCAAGTATTCTAAGTGTGAATTCTGGCTACCCGAAGTAACCTACCTTGGTCATGTGATCTCCAAGGATGGTATTGCCATCAACCCAGAGCGAGTTCAGGCTATTCTTGACTGGACCCCTCCCAAGAATGTCAAGCAAGTCAGAAGCTTTCTCGGACTCGCCAGCTACTGCCGTCGTTTCGTTGAGAACTTTTCCAAGATCGCCAAGCCATTGACTAATCTGCTTCACAAAGGCGTTAAGTTTGAATGGATAGACAAATGTCAGGAAAGTTTCCAGACTCTCAAGGACAAGCTGACTTCTGCCCCAGTGCTTGCTCCTCCGGATTCTCATAAGGATTTCGTCATATATTGCGATGCTTCACGTCAAGGGTTAGGCTGTGTCCTAATGCAAGAGCACAGGGTGATTGCTTATGCCTCTCGTCAAGTGCGTTCTCACGAAGAAAACTACCCAGTCCATGACCTCGAGCTTGCAGCGGTTATTTATTCATTGAAGCTGTGGCGACATTACCTTCTCGGTAATCGTTGCGAGATCTTCACCGATCATCAAAGTCTGAAGTATCTATTTACTCAACCAGACCTGAACCTCCGTCAGCAAAGATGGATGGAGGCTATAGCAGATTATGACGTGGGTATTTCCTATACCCCAGGCAAGGCTAATGTCATGGCCGATGCCCTAAGCCGCAAGTCGTATTGCAGTAACCACATGGTTCATAAAGCTCAACCCCGCCTTTATGAAGAGCTCTCCAAGCTGAACCTTCAACTAGTTCCACAGGGTTCTCTGAATAACCTTGTCCTGGATTCAACTCTATTGAAAGCAATTAAGTCTGCTCAAGCCAAAGATGCTCATGTTGATATAATGAAAAATGATCTTGCCTTAGAGAAATCCAGAGATTTCTCACTTGCTGAAGATGGGACCTTGTACTTCAAAGATCGCATAGTGGTACTCCGCTTCGAGCTTATGACTGAGAAGGTGATGAAAGAAGCACATGACACCCCTCTCTCTATTCATTCGGGAAGTACTAAGATGTATCTAGACATCCGTCAGAAGTACTGGTGGTCTAACATGAAGCAAGACATTGTTCGGTATATCGAAGAATGTGACGTTTGTCGTCGCGTCAAAGCTGAACATCAGAAACCAGCTGGACGTCTACAACCACTTCCGATTCCTGAATGGAAGTGGGATAAGATTCAGATGGACTTTGTCACTGGCCTTCCTATGTCACAGAAAGGTAATGATGCTATCTTTGTCGTCATCGACCAATTCTCGAAGGTTGCTCACTTTCTGCCAGTCAAGGAGACAATCACTCCTAGTCAATTAGCAAACTTGTATATCTCCAGAATTGTGTCACTCCACGGCATTCCGAAGGAGATCAGTTCAGACCGTGGCAGTATTTTCACTTCGAAGTTCTGGGATAGTTTCCAAGAGGCAATGGGAACTCATATTACCTGAAGCACTGCTTATCATCCCCAATCCCAAGGCCAAGTCGAGCGAGTCAATCAAATTCTTGAAGACATGCTTCGGGCTTGTGTTATTTCTTTCGGCAAGAAGTGGGAAGAATCTCTCCCTTATGCGGAGTTCTCTTATAATAATAGTTATCAAGCTAGCTTGAAGATGGCACCCTTTGAAGTGCTTTATGGACGTAAGTGCCGAACCCCTCTGAATTGGTCATAAACTAGGGAACGAGCACTCATTGGTCCGGACATTATTCAACAAGCTGAAGAGCAGGTTCGCATTGTCCGGGATAATCACAAGGCGGCCCAGTCCCGCCAGAAGAGCAAGTATGACCGTAAACACTGGGGTTCAACTTATCAACCTGGTGAACAAGCTTATCTGCGTGTCACTCCTTGAAGAGGCACCCATCGATTCGGTGTCAAGGGCAAGCTAGCTCCGCGCTACATAGGTCCCTTCCGCATTCTCGCCCGTCGTGGACTAGTGGCTTATCAACTGGAGTTGCCACCTCAGTTCTCTCACGTCCATGACGTCTTCCACGTGTCGCAACTTCGTCGTTGCTTCAAGGATCCGAAACGTGAAGTGGATCTGGAACTGATTGAAGTGCAAGATGATCTCACTTATAAAGAGCATCCGATCCGCATTCTTGAAGAAGCTGAACGTCGAACCCGTCGGAAGGTTACCAAGTTCCTCAAGGTACAGTGGTCAAATCATTCTGAAGATGAAGCCACTTGGGAACGCGAGGATAATCTTCGGACAGAGTATCCCGACCTTTTCCCTTCTACCTCTTAATTCTTGGGACGAGAATTTCTTTTAGAGGAGGAGAGTTGTAACACCCCGGTGTAATGATACTACAATAACCGTTGGGTTTTAAGTTAATCATGTTGCTAAAATAATGCTTAATCACTTTGGTCAATATTCCATTTCAAATTGCAGTCAAATTCAAACTCAAATGATGAGTGAAATTCAAAATTGCTCAAACATGAAAATTAAAATGTTCATCATGTGGCAAATATTCTTTTGTTAATATTGATGATGGGCCAACTTTTTTTGCAAAAGCCTTAAATGCCCTAAACTAATTGAAACTGAAGTTATATATAAAAAAGGGGCAGCTAAAAGAAAAAGAAAAGGTTAAAAAGGAAAAAGAGAGAGGATGCCCCTACCCCTTGGGCCACTTGGCCCAAATGGCCGAGGCAGCCCAACCAGACTGACCGACCCAACCCTTCCCCGGGTCGCCTCCCTCCTACCTGTTCGACCGACCGGAGGGGGGCTCTCGCTCGTCCCCGCCGGACCCGGAGCGGCGCCCCGCGCTGCCACGCCGACGGGGAAGAGATAAGGCCGCCAACCACAGCCCCCTCGCACTGCCTCTCTCAGTCCCCCACTCACCCTCTCCTCTCCGCCTCCGCCCCTCCAGATCCGCCGCCCCCACCATCGTCGTGGCCATGGACGCCACTGTCCACGCGCCTTCCGTCGACCCCGTCGCCTAGGACCGCACGGGAACTCCGCCGTCGTTCTCCACATCGCCTGCGACCACGTCCTCGAGCTCGGGCCAATACATCATCGTCGGAGTCCTCTTCCTCCACCTCGGTCGCGGCGGGCGTCGTCGACGAATCACCACCACGAGCGCCTCCCCAAGCCTACTACACCCTCGCTGAGTTCGCGGTGAGCCGCCGTTCCCCCATCCCTCTAATTGTCCACGACGAATCATCGCCGTAGTCACCGTGCTCGCACCCCCCTCTGCCAGCGTCTGGTCTGCACTGGCCGCGCCCCACGTACCCCGCGACCCCTGTAGCCATCACCGCGCGCCGCCTGCAACCCTTCCACTCCCTGGCGCACGCCCTGCGCCTGCCACAGTTGCCTCCCGCTCCTGGCTGTCGTTGCCTCGCTGTTTCGCCCCGTCCCCTTCCCGCGGCTCGCCCGCCCCTGCGTGGCCTTGCCTGACGCCGCTCCGCGCCCAGTGCCCCATCGCCGTGCACGTAGTCCGCTGGCCGCCGTTGGCCCTGCCGGTGGCCGCCGCCCGCCGCGTCCATGCGCCGCGCCCCGTCGGCGCCCGCGGCACGGCAGCCTCTGCGCTGCAGCTGCCGCCGCCCGCCTCGCGACTAGCCGCTGCAGCTCCCCAACTGCACCGCCGCAGCTGGCCTCCTGCCGCCGCAGCTCGCCGGCCGTGCCTCCCACTTCCGGCCGAGCCGAGCCTCGCCGGCTTCCCGCCGTGGCCGCCGGCGAATGCCGCCCCTGCGCCGGCCATCGAGGCCCCGTCTGCGCCCGCCCTCGCCTTTGATTTGCCTCGGGTGCGGGCGCCAGAACCCGAATCCCTATACCCGCCCCGATATGGCCCTATGGGCCACTGACTGTGGGGCCCAGCCCCCCCTCCCCCCAAAATATATTTTTAAAAAAGAATAATTAATTAATTAACTGTTAATTAATTAATTTAGTTAATCTTGCTTAATTAACTTAATTACGTAATTAATCGTAACTAAAACTATTAGGTTAGACTAAGGTCAATGACAGTTGGGGCCCACTACTCAGTTTGACCAGTCAACGATCATCGTTGACCACTGACTTCATGATGACGTCAGGCTGACGTCACTTTTCCTTTTTGAATTAATATTAATTTTAGAATATTCTTTAAACCTTTAGAAAATTGCTCAGAACGACGAGACGAATCCGAATACGCGGTCCGTTCATCCGCCACACGTCCCTAGCTTAGTGAACCTGCAACTTTCCCCCTCCGTTTCATCTAACCAAAAACACGAAACGCGGGGGATACTTTCCCGAGTGTTATCCCCCATCGCCGGTACCGTGTACCACCGCGTTAGAGCACCCTAGCACTGCGTGCTGACGTGTCATGCTTCTCTGTTGCAACTGTTTGCTTTATATTTACTGTTTCTTCCCCCTCTTTTCTCCGGTAGACCCCGAGACAGATGATGCCCCGGTGATCGACTACGGTGTTGACGACCCCTCCTTCTTGCCAGAGCAACCAGGCAAGCAAACCCCCCTTGATCATTCCGATATCGCCCGCTCTCTTATCTCTTATGCTTGCATTAGAACTACTACTGCTTTTTGTATGATCCTATTCCGATGCATAGCCTGTTGTTGATACTGCTTTCATACCTTACATGTTTATACTAAATTGCTTAGTATAGGCTAGTTAGAGATCCACCAGTGGCCCCCTACCTTGTCCCGACTGCCTCGCTGGATCATCAGAAGACCCGATCAACGGGATCGAAGACCAGGACCCGGCACCGCACATCACTTTCCCCTTAGTTGCTCGACACTACTGGGTTACTATCGAGTGCCGAGGGTGAGACCTCATCAGCACTTCTGATGTTAACCTTGTAGGTTAGTTTATCGGTTGTGGTCATCGATGGTGATTCCTCTTTCTCCACTCCCGATAACGACACTGTCATGCAACTCCTCAAGAGTGGACCTCGAGGGTGACTCCTCTTTCGTTCACCTTGACGATAAACATCAGGTGGAATTCCATTGAGGGTGATTTCCTCAGGTTTTCCTTTGGTGTCAGACACACAGTTACTATGGTTACTATGACCTTACACTGAACCTGGTTACTAAACACGGGTCGACCCAGAGGGGTACCCGCGCGAGCTTAATTGCGAGTGATGTGTAGTCGGGTTAACCTGGAAGGTGCCCGCGAGATAATACGAGGCGTGGCCGGGCACTCGCCCTTGCCGCAAGTTCTCGAGACGGGGCGATGGGGTCACATCTTTCGTGAGTCTCTGCTCGTTATCGTGCGTTCCCAAGACACTAAACGGTTTGGATATTTGATCCAAGGGGCCTCTGGACTGATAGCACTAACCATCACGTGGGCATAGTATGGGCGTTCTGCGTCGTATGCATCAGCCGAAGCTTAACTGACGTCATTGCGACTGAGCGGCGCGCGCCGGGTTGGACTGGTTAGGCTCCAACCTTTTTAAAGGTGGTTGCTAGGTCTGCTCACCGGCCGCCCACGCAACGTGTAGGAGTTCCTGGGGCGATCGGCCCATGACCCCTGGGAGCATAGGGTTTAGTCCGGCATGCATGACCTCTCTATTAAGTCTAGGTCGGGTTGCGGCGTATTGTTTGGCCGAGGGCGGGCATGACCTGATGGTGTTTCCGGCCGGAGTTAAGCAAGCGTGTTGGGTAAGTTGGTGCACCCCTGCAGGGAAGAAAACATCTATTGATAGCCTGTCCTACGGTAATAGACACTTGGAGTTGTATCCCGATCGCTACAACTAGAACTGGATGCTGAGGCATTGTTTGGATATGTTGCTTCGGGAGTCGAGAAAGGATCCCGGAGCGTTGGAACAACAACATAAATATGACTTATGATATACTACTCTACTCCCCCTGTTGCTGCAACACGGTGGTTTCCAGAAGATGCTAGTCTTCGATAGGGCTAGCTTCTCCCCCTGTTATTCTGGCATTCTGCAGCTTAGTCCACAGATACTACCCTTTTCATTGATACTGATGCATATGTAGTGTAGATCCTTGTTTGCGAGTACTTTAGATGAGTACTAACGGTTGCTTTGCTCCCCCTTTTCCCCTTCTTTCTTCTTGCTGGTTGATGCAACCAGATGGTGGAGTCCAGGTGCCAGATGCCACACTTGACGACTGCGACTACCCCGACGGAGCCTACTACTACGTGGAGACAACTAACGACCAGGAGTAGTTAGGTGGTCCCAGGCAGGAGGCCTTGCCTTTTCGATCGTTGATGTTTTGTGCTAGCCTTCTTAAGGCAAACTTGTTTAACTTATGTATGTACTCAGATATTGTTGCTTCCGCTGACACCTGTGTATTCGAGCTTATGTATTCGAGCCCTCGAGGCCCCTGGCTTGTAACATAAAGCTTGTATTATTTTAAATTTGTGTCTAGAGTTGTGTTGTGATAACTTCCAGTGAGTCCTTGATCTTGGTCGTACACATTTGCGTGCATGATTAGTGTACGGTCAAATCGGGGGCGTCACACTCTCCTTTATAGCGACAATCTCCTTGTCAGCTTTCTGAGCTTCTCTAATTTTATCCATCAGGGTAGACTGGATTTCTAGTGTTGCTACATAGCCTCTCGGAACTATCTCCAAAAGTAGTTCTCGTAGGTCCTCGGCTAACTCCTTTGGAAACTCCTCCATCATTAGGGTATTTACATGGCTCTTACGGCTTAGCGCATCAGCTACTACGTTAGCCTTTCCGGGATGATAATGCAATCTCATGTCATAATCCTTAATGAGTTCCCAGCCATCTCCTTTGCCTAAGATTCAACTCCTTCTGAGTGAATATGTACTTCAAACTCTTATGATCCGTATATACTTCACAATGGTTTCCTATGAGAAAATGTCTCCACGTCTTCAGTGCATGCACTACGGCTGCTAACTCCAAATCGTGGGTGGCATAATTCATCTGATGAGGTTTTAGTTGTCGTGAAGCATACGAAACAACTCTTCCTTCCTGCATAAGAACTGCTCCAAGTCCTCGACGTGAAGCGTCGCAGTACACCTCATAATCCTTATGTTGATCTGGCAGAATCAACACAAGGGATGATACCAACCTTTTCTTCAACTCCTGGAAACTAGTCTCACATTCTTCGGTCCAATAGAACTTGGTTTCCTTCTTCAACAACTCCGTCATTGGCTTTGCAATCTTCGAGAAATTCTCGATAAATCTCCGGTAGTATCCTGCGAGTCCAAGAAAACTTCGGATCTCTCCAACGGTCGTCGGTGCTTCCCAATTGGACACGGTCTCCACCTTGGCGGGATCTACTGTCTACTGCTATTCCTTCTCCGGATATAACATGTCCGAGGAATCCGACTTCCTTCAACCAAAACTCGCATTTGCTAAACTTGGCATATAACTGATGTTCTCTGAGCTTCTCCAATACCAACCGCAAATGCTCTTCATGCTCCTCTTCATTCTTCGAGAAGATCAAAATATCATCTATGAACACTATGACGAACTTATCCAAATACTCCATAAACACTTTGTTCATCAGGTTCATAAAGTAGGCCGGTGCGTTTGTCAGACCAAACGACATTACGGTGTACTCATACAACCCATACCTAGTGGTAAAGGCCATCTTAGGGATATCTTGCTCTCGAATCTTCAATTGATGGTACCCTGATCATAGATCGATGTTCGAAAATACCATAGCTCCTTGCAATCTATCGAACAGATCATTGGCAATGGGTACTTGTTCTTGATCGTTACTTCATTCAATCCTCGGTAATCAACAACCATTCTTAACGATCCATCCTTCTTCTCCACTAGAAGTACTGGCGAACCCCAAGGCGAAGAACTTGGGCGTATAAATCCTTTGTCCAGTAACTCCTTAATTTGCTTCTTAATTTCCTCCAAATCCCTTGCGGGCATCCTATAGGGTCTCTTAGAAATTGGCCCGATGCCTGGCAAAAGCTCAATCAAAAACTCTATATCTCTATCCGGTGGCATGCCAGGTAACTCCTCTGGAAACACATCCGGATAATCCTTCACTACTGGCACTTCCTCCTGAACAACTCCCGTGAGAGAATGTACTTGAGTCCTTGTAGGCGAATGCCTAGATATATACTTAATCCTTTTTCCCTCCGGGGTGGTGAGCAAAATAGACTTACTGGCACAGTCAATGTTACCACCATACTTCGATAGCCAATCCATACCTAATATCACATCCAATCCTTGTGACTCCAGAACTATTAGGTCAGAGGGGAAAGTATGGCGTCCTATGATCAATGGCGCCTGAAAACATCCTTGGTGTGCCATATAATCTGCTCCAGGTGAACTTACTAACATGGGGGTCTTAAGAACTCGGGTGGACATCCTATGTCTATTTACCAATCCCCTTGAAATGTATGAATGCGATGCACCAGTATCGAAAAGAACTATTGCGGTAAATGTCTTAACCAAAAACTTACCGACAACAGCATCTGGTTGCTCTTCTACCTCCTCCACGATCACGTGGTTCACTTGTCCTTTATTGAACGGGTTGGGCTTCTTCCCGGCGCTTCCATTGCCGTTCCCATTCTTAACTTTGGGGCATTCATTTGCAAAATGTCCAGTCTTCCCACACTTATAACAAGTGACATGGCTAAAATCCCTCTTGGTGGGTGTGGACGGTGCAGGGCGGTTCTGGTTTCCATTGGTTCCATTCCCATTCCCATTACCATTGCCATTCTTGGTGCCATTGTGGTTGTGTGAGCTACTTCCTCCATGGGTATGCTGAAACTGTCCTACTGCTTTAGGGGTAAAGCGAGGCTTCTGCTGAGCTCCAGAATTATACTTCCCTTGCCCATACTTCCTCTTGCAACTCTCAATCTGTTGATGCTTCCTTTCAATCATCAGGGCTCGGTCAACCAACTCCTGATAGTTATTGAAAGTTGCCACCATCAGCTGTACACTCATCTCATCATTCAGCCCTTCCATAAATCTCTCCTGCTTCTTGGCATTTGTGGCCACATCGTCTGGGGCATAACGAGATAGTGTACTAAACTCATCCACGTACTGGGCTACTGTACGATTTCCTTGGCGCAAGTTGCGAAACTCCTGCTTCTTCATACTCATGGCTCTAGTCGAGACATGGGAAGTACAAAAAGCTTGCCGAAACTGATCCCAAGTCACATTGGCTATGGGGTAAGTGGCTGTGTAGTTCTCCCACCATGCTGCGGCTGGTCCAGACAACTGGTGTGCGGCAAATCGCACCTTCTCAGCATCCGAGCAATTAGCGGTGGTCAAATCCCTTCCAATCTTGTGTAGCCAGTCATCAGCCACAATTGGTTCAATGCTGCTAGCAAACACGGGTGGTTGTAACCTTAAGAAACGTGTCAGGTTGTCCACAGGTGGTGGTGGTGGAGGGTTGTTGTTGTTGTTGTTGTTCTGATTGTTCTGGGTGTTCTGGACAAGAAGTTGCATCAGGGTGTTCTGCTGCTGGATCAACTGAGTGAGCTCAGGGGGAAACTCGAATTCACGTCTTGGAGGCATCTGATGGGTGTAGAGGGAAGAGATTATAATAGAAAAGAGGTCTAAGGGGAAAATCACTACCCATATGCACATGAGACAAACACACAATCATATCACACCAATCAATTTCAAACAAGGTCTTACAAATCTAACGATAGTTTACAAAGGTGCTCTAAATCTAATACTTGGTGGTAAACTACTGGTCATAGTCATCTAAAAATATTGATCGGCAGAGGATTCTATAATATCTGCCCCAGCTTCATCTTCATAGTCTTCATCCTTGTTATCTTTAGCTTCAGAATCCGTGTCATCTATGATGATATAATCTTCCGGTGGTATCTCCTTGGGTTCTTCTTCCTCGTCTTCTTCTCCCATGAGTATCCCTAACTTCCGGGTCAAATCATCATTCTTCTCCACAAGTATCTTCATCTCCTCCTCATATCCGTCGCGTGTAGACTTGAGTTCTTCTTCTAGCTCCATGTTTCTATTTAGGGCCTTCTTCAAATCTATCATCCCAGCACACATCTGGTGCTCCTGGCGAAGAATGTGGTGGTTCAACTCCTGGATGAATGCTGCTATGGATATACCCTTCTTAGTGCTGATCATATCCCACTTCTCATCTCGGCGTCCATAAATCTGGTAGATGGTGTCCTTTAGCTCCTGCAGGTAGACTTCTCCAATCCTTCCCATAGCAATGTGGGCTGCCATACTCCTTCCAAGTCTCCATGTGGGTGTATTAAAGGAAAATGCTATGAGTGGGGTGACGGGTGCAAACGTCCTTCCTAGAACTTGAGCTTAAATCAACCAACGCTCCTCCTCAGATAGAGTGGCATTGTAGGTTCCAGTGAAACTTGGTAATCCAATATGTAGATATCTGGTGACTTCCTTCAGGTGTCGTCCAAAAGGTGTATCATCATCCGGTTGCATGAACTGGATCTTTGCTTCCACCATCCTAAAGAATAGAAAAGATGAGGAGTCAGAAGAGAGAAGAGTGAATAGTGTTCTAGGGCTTCTCTTAGTGGTCGTGTCCTATGGTCAGCGTGTGCTCTGATACCATCTTGTAGCGACCAAACCTCAAACAGTCTGATCTCCATGCACCAGTGTCATCCCTGGATCAGTAATGCTGACACGCATGGTACTCGAAGGATTTATAACAGAGTAGCAATCACACACTTATTACATCGATAGTCCAACGATGAATTTATTACATAAATCATGGCTGAAGGCCATCTAATACGATAACAGCGGAAGGCTTGGAAGATAAGTGAGTCCATCAATTCCAGCGGCATCACTGAGAATAGAACCACGACCTAAAAGGGCATCTTACTCGTCGTCTGAAAAGTCTGCAACATGAAACGTTGCAGCCCGAAAAAAATGGGTCAGCACATGGAATATGCTGGCAAGGTAACACAAGAGATGCAATGAAAGTAAAGCTATACTATATGCAATAGGGCTGGTGGAAAGCTCTATGGTTAAGTTTTTGTGTAAAGCCAATTTTTCCCTACTTCAAAGGAATGTATTTTAATTAACTATCATGGTGGTTGAAACATCGTTGAGAAGATAGACATCCTCTCAACCCCAATTAAAATAATCATTAAACCCAACAAAATTAAATTAGAGTAACATGTTGAGATGCACATGATAATCCAAGTACCAGATACTCAAGATGTCCATAACCGGGGACACGGCTAATCATGATCAGTTTATACACTCTGCAGAGGTTTGTGCACTTTCCCCACAAGACTCGATCGCCTCCGTTTGTGTTCTCGCACTGCATGGTGTTTGAGAAACGGATGACCGAGACACAGTCTTTCCGAAGAGGTCCCCTTAACCAGATAGATAGGCCGGTACACCTACAAAACCCAACTACATCTGCTAGACCATCATGGAAAGGTTTCCCACAACTTACTCAACTATGCCAGAGCCCATATTGGCATGTGGCTGCACACGGAAGTTTCTAGCATGAAAAATCTCATGATCCCTTTGAGCCTGGGTGGCGGTCCAAAAGAAAAACAGGCAATCCTGGAATACCCAGATGCCTCAATCCACCCAGATGTGTATTAAAGTTGCCACCTTAAGTTGAACCATTAATTAAAAACTCACATCTGTCATGGATTTCACTCAAACCCAAATCACGTCTAAGAGCATAGCATGTCCTAACAGCAAATGTAGAGTAACTCCCAAGGGTTTGAATGTAATGCAGGTAATAGGTACTACCTCAAACTACTTCCCAATCCCACAAGTTAATTGATCCTATTCATGCAATGTGTGAGGGTTTGACTAATGCAATGAAAACTGGGTAATTGGAAAGCATGATCAAAGTGTTACTTGCCTTGCTGATGATCCGCAAAACCTAGAGACTCAAAGTATCAAGCGGCGCACTCCGGGTACTCTATCGCAATCAAGCATACAATAAGTACTTAACTAATGCACGGGTAAAACTCAAATAATAGATCTAACCAGAAAGTTCAACTTAAGAACTCCGGTTTGCAAAAAGAATCAACTCGAAAGAAGCAACGAAACTCAAACTGCAAAAGAAACGAGCTCCGAATTACTAGTTGTCCTAAAGTCAAATTTTACAGTAGTCAAAACTTTGTTCAAGTTGGTTAAACGTGAAGAGGGCTTCGAGACAAAGATCTGGGATTTTGAATCAACTGATTCCGACTCTCAAGCGAAAAGATAAACGAAAAACAAGATCAGGGCAGAAATCGCGATCGGAAAAATCACGGTTAAATACCCCGAAAAAGAAAACAACGAACAGGCTAACGAACGAACGTTCGCTGTCTTCGGTTAACTAACGAAAACCGTTCGTTAAAACGAACGTACAGACGAACGTCCGCTGTTTAACTAAACCGTCGAAAAACCGATCTAAACCGAAAAAAACCAGATCTAGGGTTCTTTTAAAAAAACGATCGGATCTTTTCTAAAAAAATCGACCGCGGCGTCTACCTCGACTCTGGCGGGGCGGCGGCTACGGCGAGCTCGGCGGCGGGGGCGGGGGCGTCCGGCGGCGGGGGCGCCGCGGGGCGGCGGCGGCTGGCGGGGTCCGGCGGCGGGGGGCGGCGGCGCGGGCGCGGCAGCGGCGGCGGCGGCGGCGGCTGGCGGGGTCCAGCTAGGGTTAGGGTTTGGCGCGGGGGCGGGCTGAGGGCGAGCGGGCCGGCCTGGGCGGCTTATAAAGCCCAGGAGTCCTGGGCGAAGACGACTCCTAGTCGGTTCCATTTTTTTTATTTTTTATAATAGAGTCCTGGAGCGGTAAAACTAACGAAAGAAATATCAAACGGACTCCTAAATTCCCGAAATAAATTTTCACCGTCCTCTAATAATATTTAGGACAAAGTGAACATTTTTTCCGGACCTAAATGCGATTTTGAAAAACGCGTATTTTTCCTATGCAAATAAATCCAGAAAAATACCGAAAGTGATTTTAATATTTTTCCTCCAATACTTCTGTTATTTTGGAGAAGTCATGTTATCTCCTCTCATTTATTTTATTTAGAAATATTTTTAGGAGAGAAAAATAATTAGAATCACACTGTCCTCGTACCGGTATTCGAGCGAACTCAAATACGAAAACGGTAAAATCCCCAACTCTCTCCGTAGGTCCTTGAGTTGCTTAGAATTTTCGAGGAACGCCACGAATAAAATGCAAAACAAAGAAAATGCAATATGATCTATGTATAACATTCCAAATTGAAAATTTGGGATGTTACAGGTCCACATTCCTAATCCATGCCATGCCAATCATTGAACTTTCCTGGAATATCATCTTGAGATAGCCTTAGTTCAATGAGCTATATGTTGTTAGTAATTACCAAAACCTCCCAGGGATAGTTGCACTTTCACAAGGCACTACAAGAAATATGCTCAATTATGACTCCCCATTTTGGTCGTTAATTCGTCATTGCTTTCATTTATTGACCTTTCTTTGACCAAATTCAGAAGGTCAACAGTTGGCCGTCAAGAACAAACAAACGTGCCCTTTTTTAGAATTTTGGTCATGGCCGCCCTTGACCAAAATTTTCGTTGTTAAATCTTTGACCAAAATTATGGTCACTACTAATTAGCCTAGCAAATGTAGGATCTGATGTGGTGAAGCCAACGTGGCAATGTCCACGTGGCACATGTGATAACATGGTAAAAGTGACGACGTGGACGCCATGTGGGATTGATCAAAATCAGTTGTTTCAATGGGCCGAGCCCAATATAGCCCATTTTCAGATTTACTTTTGGGCCACAACTATGGGCCAAGCCCTTAATTCAGTCCATTTTTAAATTTACTTTTGGGCCACAACCATGGGCCTAGCCGAACATTTCAGCCTGTTAATGTTTGTTCTTGGGCCGAGGCGACGTACTACCCATTTATTAATTGAGCCAGCCCTTTTCTCTAAACGGTCCAGCCCACTCACACAATTTAGTAGTTTTGGTCCAGCCCTTATTCAAGGGAGATCAACATTTTATTGGACAATTTTGTAGTCAACCAAAAGCACATGAGAATATAATGGTAATAGTAATATAATTCTCAAAATAACACTGCAGTATCATTACACCACAGGATCACAATAACACAGCAGAATGAACATAGAGCACATCATTTCACTATATCTTTGGTGTGTGTCAATGTTCATGTGTGATGGCCAATGTAGTTTCTCGCCGCACGATGATGACAAATGAAGGTTGTGTTCAGGTTTGAAATCATGTATATACCATCCATTTTCTGTTGTACAGTGTAGTCTGATCAAGGGTTGGCAGTTGCATGCTACTATTTTTGTGTTTTCCTTCGTTGTTCTTCCCTGAAATTATAAGGACAAATGCACAGATTAGTATGATGGAATAACAAGGATGGGGGCACTCTTAAGTTCGAAACATTTCAAACTTAAGAAATGAGAATAGACAATAGAGCATCAGGTTTGCAAACTAAAGCAGGACAAAGAGTAACTTCTGTGAGACACTGAAATTCTAGAACACCAGGATATGGTAGATTTACTTTCCTTTTTAGCTACTGAAAAAACAAACAGTTTACTAAGATAGGACAGTGGCGGAAATACTAATCAAGTTACTCAATCATAAGGCATGTGAGCAGGATCTGATGAGTATGGCATGAAACACCATCAATGTGAAACTGGAACTACAAGAAGAACAAAACAGAGTAAAAATGTTTAAGAAAGGGAAAATAGGCACCTTCGTCACATCAGGGTCAGTATATTTCCTTGGAAATATCATCATAACCCTGCAAAGAACAATGTGCATCAGACAAGAATCACAAGAGATAAAGCATCAAGACAAACTGAATATGGTGTCCACTTTATGCTACAACATCATCATCAGGATTAGAACAACATATGGATACTCAGTACTGGATGAGACCATATACAATACCACTACAACAAAATAGGCCGCCGCACGCCACGGCAGCGTACTTGATCCGGCCTCGATGTTCATGAGCGTGTCGGCCTCCCACTCCGAGGTGGGCAGCTCAAAGCTGAACCAAACCAGCCAGGTCACAATGGTTAAGTGACTCTGGACCAGACAACCGACGAGCAGGAGCAGCCTAAGGCGAACCGCACCTCATGCACTTATGCACCTCCTCACATATTAGAAGTTTGCATATTAGAAAAGGAGGATATTAAGCTACCATGTAAAAAACACTAGATCAATTGTAGATTAAAAAATTGACAGCAGCCCATACTCATTTACATGAGACATGTCATATGATTGCATACCAGAAATGACATCAAGGAATGTAAACATAGGTATTAGAGTTGACATCAAGGGACCGGTAATACACCGCTAAATTGGCTATTAAGCAAGTTCAGGTTTCTTAAGGATGAGAAATCTGCTCCTACAATAACAATGCTCTAGTTCAACTGTTATGAAAAGAATTGATCAAGTGGTCAAATCAATTCTCTAGTTCAACAAGTAGTTATATGAGACATCAAGATTGCTAAATATCGAGAAGACCACTTAATGAACAGAATGAAGCGGAGACCATGAGGCGGATCAGCTGGCAAATATTTCAGAAACAGAGCAAAACGGCTTGCTAATTTTGGCATCAACGAATTTGGGACAGGGAGGACAAGCTAGTAGAATGCATTTAATGAAATGGATTGCTTTTGGCTGCTGTAGTAGTGCATATATACATGCTAACGACATGAAGCTTCCATCAGGCCATGATCAACTACTCCAAACCATTGCATGCTTTGCAAAAAATACTAGATGAATCTCACTAATAGGAGCACTAGGTGATTAATGGAAAAAGTAATCTGCATATTACATAGTGAACAAGTGAAGGACTTAAATCTCTCCCCGTGGAAGAACTAAGTTGATGAAGACATGCAGCAGCAGGGGAAGCCTTGCATCATTGGTTTGGTCGGGTCGACGCTGGAAACACTGTCACTGTACATGATCAGCACCCGAGCGGCTCAACCTTCCTATCCCCTACCTCAACTCGACCCGGCCTCAAGGAACCACCAGCACCACTGTACCTGGGTCATATTTAGGTACACAATTAGCTAATATGTCAACATTTAGTTACCATGAAAATAAAACAATGAACTCGGGTAAGCATTACTAGTTTAGTACAGAATGTATCACTATAACTTTGGGAAATAGTTAGTCTGGTGGGTATCCAGTTTACTTGCATATGACCAACATTAACCAGTATAAGTTCATTCAATAACAAATTTGCATTATGGGCTGTGAGATGGCTGACCAAAGCTCAAATTTGCATTGGAGAGGGTAACAAATTTGCATTATGGGCTGTCAGATGGCTGACCAAAGGCTTGTCAAATTTGCATTGAACAGTGTAACAGTTTTCAGGAACTTCTCAAGCCATACAAAGTACAGTCTAAACCAGCCATAATCTTTTCATGATCTTTTTCCTAGATAAATCTATTATCATGGCACGATTAATAACTATGTAGACATGTTTATTATCAGGAGCGACGGCAAATGTGAATAACTTTGACGGAGCCAAGCCGAGAACCCTCTTGTCGCAGCGCATCTCATGGATGATCCTGGCGTCCTCGGAGTCATGCATGGTGACCTTCTCCTCAGCGGCCATCACGAAGCAGTCACCGCCGGCGGCATCCTCGGCGTAGGCGACGGACGAGGCGGGGCGCTCGAGGAGGCAGGTGAAGCTGCGGCGGCCGCGGAGGAGGTTGACCATGGAGAGCCCCCCCGCGCGGCCGACGGTGAGCGCGACCCAGTCCAAGGGGTGCACGGCGACGGCGTCGGCGGCCTCATGGCCCCTGGGGAAGACGCGGAGCGAGGTAAGGAGCGTGAAGCCGTCGGCACCGTAGAGGTGGAGCAGGCCGTCGTCGGAGACGGCGAGGAGGTTGCGCGGGACGAGGCCGATGGAGTGGAAGGCGAGCGCGGAGACGGCGGCGGAGGGCTCGAGGAGCGGGCCGAGGTCGCCCGCGGTGTGCAGGTCGTAGAGGCGGATGGAGTCGTCGGCGCCGCCGGAGGCCGCGAGCCTCGCGCGCGGCGCGGCCGCCACGCAGCATATGGGCCCCGCGTGGGCCGGGTAGGAGAAGAGCGGTGCGAGGGCTTGGGGCGCCTCCTCGCCGGCGGCCAGGGCCTTGAGGGAGAAGCCCAAGATGAAGCGCTCGTAGGAGCCGGCGATGAGGGCCATCGGAGACGATGGGTAAGGGGAGGGGAGGGGAGGTGTGGTGGAGGTGGGTGGCGGTGAGGGGTGGGGTGGGCGGCGGCGAGGGATCTGGATCGGG
>LR738714.1:204259041-204280282 GCA_902687465.1 Secale cereale
GGGGGGGCTGAATATGAATTGGATGAGCTACCTCCGGAGGGCTTGAGTGGTGTATGCGGGTTCGATCCCCGGATCCCCTTCTACGATGAATGCTAGTCCCTATTTATAGTGGCCTTGGTTCTCTTCCCGCATCATTTGGGCAGGAAGGGATCCCACAACGACCAATTTTGAAGGGAGATAAGAGGTACATCTTATCCTGATGAAAGGTGGTCTGCGTCTGCAAAGTCTTTGATCCTGATGCAAGCGTGGGCTCGGCAATGACATCTACCCTGCCGAGGCCGTGGTTTTGGTCCCATAGCACCAGAATGGAAACCTGGATGTGCTCGGCATGGCTCACGTCACGCCTTCCTTAGGAGGGGAAGCACTCGAGTTGGAATCTCCTCCCTTTGGGAGGCAGCTTGCGGAGCCGCTCCCTAAGAGGTCTTGTTGCATCTTGCCTGGCGAGGGCTGGGCCCCCTCAAGGGTGTCTCCTTAAGTAATCTTGAAACCTAGCCCAGCTGGGCCGTCGTGAGGCCGTGCATTTGGCCGCAGGAAGGCAAGTCTGGGTACCCTGGTTCCCAAAATGCCGACACCTACTTTGTGGTGGATTGGCCTCACGAAGGGGCTGGATATGAGCTGTTACAATGGGGGAGCTACCTACGGAGGGCTCGAATAGTGTACATGGGTTCGTCCCTCTCTACGGTGGGCATTGATCACTATTTATAGTGGCCTCGGTCCTCTTTCCGCATCATTTGTGCAGGAAGGGATCCTAGAACCACCAACTTTGAAGGGAGATAAGAGGTACATCTTATCCTAATGAAAGGTGGTCTTCTCATGCAAAGTCTCTGAGCCCAATTGGTTTGGTGACAATAATTGGCATGCCAATTGTTGGCAAGTCTAAAAATTTGGCTCTCAATTGGTTGGCTACCAATTGGTTCTTGTCCACCTCTCAAAAAATTTGCCAATTTTTGGCAACTTTTGATTTTTCCGAATGTTGGCTTGCCAAATATTGGCAATGCCAAACTTTGGCAGCGAACCAATTAGGCTCTCTAATGCTGACAAGATGCTGGGGCATGTTTTGAAGATGCTAGGGTCGATTGGCATCTTTTCCGTTCCATCACACAAGAAAGATGCAGTTATCTGTGTGGATAAGATGTACCGAGACGCGGTTGCTGCTGAAGCAGTTGAGGATGCGGCTCCTGTCGAGAATGCAAATAAGGGAAAGAAAACTAGCAGATATGCCAGCAAGGAATCTGGGAAGCGTGCTTCTCCTGAGTGCGCTGCCCTTGTCGACGACCTGCCAGAGATTTCCACTAGTAAGATATCCAATGCTGCCTCACTTGCTGAAAAGAAGGGCCTGGCAAGGTAGGATGGCATTGACGGTACATTCACCATTAGTGCCACCCTCAAGGACAAATAGTAAAGCGCGCTCGTTGCCTTCCTGCGGGCGAATGTCGATGTGTTTGCTTGGCAACCATCTGACATCTCAGTGTTGCCAGGGAGGTAATCAAGCACCACCTTGATGTCTTCGCTAATGCCCGGCCGGTCAAGCAGAAGGCCAGGAAGTAGGCTTTGGAGCGGCAGCAGTTTATTGCCCGAGAGATCACGAAACTTGAGGCAGCTGGTTTGGTCATAGGAGTGTTGCATACAACATGGTTGGCAAACGCAATGGTAGTGCACAAGACGATTGGGAAATGGAGGCTCTGCATAGAGTTTACAAATCTGAATAAAGCATGCCCGAAGGACCTATTCCCCTTGTCGCTCATTGATCAGATTGTGGACTCCACTTCAGTGTGTGACATGCTTTCCTTTTTGTATGTATACTCTGGGTACCACCAGATATTCATGTCCAAGGAAGACGAAGAGAAGAATGCGTTCATAAACCCGTGTGGCATGTACTACTTTGTACTAATGTCGTTCGGGTTGAAGAGCATTGGATCCACCTTTGTAAGAGTAGTGCAGATCAGTTTCGAGCCTCAGTTGCACAGGAACATAGAATCATACATGGACGACATCATGATCAAGACCAAGGACAGATCAACACTCATTCAAGATTTGTAGAGACATTTGCAAACTTGTGCAAGATCAAACTCAAGTTAAATCATGAGAAGTGTGTATTCGACATCCCTCTAGCAAGCTACTTGTTTTCTTTATGTCCCACCGAGGGATAGAAGCCAACCCCGACAAGATTCGGGTGTTTAAGGAGATTCAAGAACCCATGACTGTCAAGGATGTGAGACGCCTGACTGGATGCGTTGCCGTGCTAAGCAGGTTCATTTCCAAGTCCGCCGAGCAGGCCTTTCCCTTCCTTAAAATCTTGAAGAAGCCGGGACTAATGAAGTGGACCCCAAAAGCAGAAGCAGCGCTGCGAGAGCTAAAAAAGTACCTTTCCTCCGCTCCTACCTTGGTCGCTCCTAAGCCATAAGAACCATTGCTGCTATATTTAGCAGCAACGAATCAAGTGGTTAGTGTAGCGCCCTCCCGCCAAACCAATAGTTCTGGTGGTCGAGGTAAGCGCTCCCATCAACGAGGAAGTGTCGTTTGTCCTTGTTGTCGAGCGTCAGGCTCCAGCTTGGGCACGACACATCGTCCACTACCTCCAAACAGTAGATCTTCTCGAAGAGCAAGAGGAAGCTGAAAGGGTAGCCTGGATGGCCAGTATGTATTAGTTTGTCGATGAGCAGAAGGAGGCCCAACGGTGTGAAATTAAGGTGCATTTGTCAGAAGAGGAGCAGGAACTTTTGACAGAAATACGCAAAGGTGTGTGCGGATCTCACATTGGATCAAGAGCCTTGGTCGAGAAAGCTTTCTGGCAAGGTTTCTACTGGCCCACGGCCCTCCAAGATGTGATCGAGCTAGTCACTAAATCTGAAGCCTGCCAGTCCCACTCCAAGAACATCCATCAGCCAGCTCAAGCTCTCCAGACAATTCCTTTGTCCTGGACCTTTTTGGTTTGGGGGCTCGACATCTTGGAACCCTTCCCCCGCATTGTCAGTGGCTTTGAATTGTTATATGTTGCAATCGAGAAGTTTACAATGTGGCCGGAAGTGGAACAAGTGAGGAAGGTAACCGCACAGTCAGCTATCAAGTGGTTGAAGGGATTGGTGTGCCATTTGGAGTTCCTCCAGAGTGGTCACTGACAATGGCACCCAGTTTATAAGCTGCGCCTAATTGCAATACGTTCAAGCCCTCGGAAGCAATGACTCATTCGCCTATGTTGCCCATCCCTATAGCAATGGACAAGCTGAGAGGATGAACGTTGAAGTGCTGCATGGACTCAAGACAAGAACTTTTGATAAGTTGCAAAAGTGCGACAGTTGCTGGATCGACGAGCTTCCAGTAGTTCTTTGGTCCCTCCGCACGACACTGAATCGAGCCACCGCCTAGACCCCCTTCTCCCTAGTCTATGGGGAAGAAGCAATGCTTCCCATGAAACTCATACATGGGTCACCTCGAGTACTTGCCTACGATGAAGTAGCGCAAGATCAGCACTGACATGACGATGCCTTGCTCCTTAAGTAGGGTCGTCTCCGGACTATTGTGCGTGCTGCACGCTACTAGCAAGGCTTGCGCTGCTATCATAGCCGCAAGGTTCACGACCGGAGTCTTGAGGAAGGCGGCCGTGTCCTTAGGTGTGTTCAGTCCGCCAAGGGTTCCAACAAGTTGACATCAAAGTAGGAGGCCCTTACCGGGTAGTACGAGTCACCAGACCTGGCACAGTCTGTCTGGAGACCGAAGATGGCATCAAGATGCAAAACTCATGGAATATTGAGCAGCTTCGTAAGTTCTACCCATAAGGCGTGGCTGCCAAGCTCAGCCCCGGCAGCCACCCTCTTGTACAAACCTTGCCGATGCGCATGTAACCCTTTGTACAAAGCCAGGCGTAGACCCTGTGCAAACATAATGACACAAAGCACAGGCACCTAAAAACTTGCATGCATGATTAGTTTAACCAAAGTTGCCATGATCATTTAGAGAGGGTCATATGCTGCTATCATTTCCTTTTGTACTAACTATAGGCCCCCCTACCGCGGACTTAGATCGTAGAGAGGAGGTGTGGAAACAAGCTTACATATCGATCCTCGGCAGACAATCAGATAAATTCTCTTTGAGATATCCATAGTGTGCCTCTGTAAGGGAAAATACTTGCGCGTAGGGAAAACCTCGTCACCTTTGAAACACTCGTGCTCCCACCTTTTGACTTGAAGTTTGCTTCGGTCAGCGCGGTCTTAGTGGCATTTCGAGAAAAGGTGTTTGACGAGGGGCCGGTTCCTTCCCTCACCCCTAAGCCTGCTAGGCCAAGCCTTGCGGCAACGATGCAAGTGGCCGGCAAGGCAGCTTGCAGGGAAATCTTGTTTACTTGAAAGTATAGAGGAGTTTGTTCTCTGAATGGATGTAATACATCACAAGTACCCGGCAAACATGTTATTTTTCATTAATACGCACACAAGCAAGTACGAACCATACAGAGTACAAATATGGAGGAAAGCGATTACATGTTTAAGACTGAAGTTTGGCGACAACCTACATGTTTTAGACTAAAAAAATAAGTGCCCTGTAATCCCTTTCTTGTCCATCTACTCATGGGAACTACAGTCGAAGGTAAAGAGGGAAAAAGGAGCGCCTGAGCAGAAGCCCAGCCTGACCCCATCAGGGCCAACAGGACGAAGCCTCACAAGATCGGGAGGGCGTGGGCGAAGGTGATGGATGGAGGGAGTGTCTAGGTGATGCCCTGGTCACCGCCGCCAGGACCAGAGCGGGATGCTCACTGGCAGGGAAGACGAAGCCGGATTCCATAGAAAATCCTGCCAGGGCCCAGCTAGAAGACTACCGGAGGAGGCGGAGACATCCACACCCAACTCCCCGGCAAATCGCCTTGCTGGGGCTGAAGACCCAAGTGCAGATGGTGGTGTTGCCAGTGCCTAGCTAACGGTGATGGTTCGGCCGATGTTTAACTTGTGTCAGTGTCGTAGGCTTCGTGCTTGACATTTGGAGACTCGTCGTCGTCGTCCTCCCCACCGGTGTCCTCCTCGTCGTTGTCACTTGAGGAGGAGCTTTCGTCAATAGTCGAGCTCTCTGCGCAACACCTTAAGCGAGCACCCTAACGCCGGAAGACCTTGACTGAGAACAGGGTGGCATCCGTTAACTTGAACTGGAGAATGTGCCCCGCCGCCAAGCTATGAGCACGAGCGGTAGTTTTCCAGCCACGTCGGAGAAACATGACATGAGGAGTAGGGAACTCTACATCCACCTGCATGTTGCCATTACAAAAGCCCCTCATGTGCAGCCTCAATGCTGGCGGTTGTTCTACCTCCATCACCCTTTCGAAAGGGGTTGGAAGCCGAAGACGGCTGCGTGGGGGGCTGCATAGCTTGATAACGAACTCCAGCGGTTGGTCCTCGATGTGGCCTTTGTTCGAGCCTAAAACAGTCGGGGGAGGAGCAATGAGGGCACCGGCACGTCCTCCCTGCCCTCGGGCACCATGACGGCCGCGCCCTCGTCCCGCGCCTCCACCACAAGTGCTGGATTCCGCCCCTGTGTCACCAGCTGGGGGAGGAAGGCGTTGTTGCGAAGAGACCCTCATCGCCACCGCCAGGACACCACCACACCCTTTTCCCCTCGCCATTGGTGGAAGAAAAGTGCTAGAAGGTGAAATAGGAGAACGTGTGTGCGAGTTAGCCCCTCACCCGCTCCCCTTTTTATAGGCGAATGTGGCCGGGGGCTGGCTCCTCACCCAGGAGGCAACCGCCCCGCTCCGCCAATCCGGCTCGTCTAAATCATTGATGGAGCATAGAATCAATCCCGCCCACCAGCGCCTATCCACCGCGTCTGGCTTTCTACCATGGCACTCGTTCCCGCGCCCGACATTTTTGCCACCAACCCTGCGCAATGCATGCAGTGTACGTGGCAGAAATGGCAGGAGCGAAGGATGAGTAGAATGGTCGTTGACATCCCGTGAGAATGGGACGTGGGCAGCTGATGAGTCGTGTCTTAAAATCAGCCCAAGACATCTCGCACGATGGGTGGTATAAGCAGAAATTGATTCTGTTATGGGTTAATGAAGAAGCAAGAAGGATATCAAGAAATATGTAAGCACTGTGGCGGTGTGTGGCCCTAATGCTTGCCTATGTACATGTTGGGGCCTACCCCCACGATACCCAGCGGCACGTTTGGGCCAGGACAAGGGGCTCTTGTCAGTGCAACAAACATTTACGTTAATTGCCCGGATCATACACAGACAGAGCAACCCTCTATGTTCAGCTCCAACATGCGTAGCAAGGCCAAGCTAGAGAAGCATCTGTTTGAGAGGTCGAACATCTAATCAAGAAGACCAAGACAAGTCAAGACAACAAGGTTTCATCTTGGGAAAGCCTCCCTTGCCGGGGAGGAGAGCCTGGCCAGGTCGAGGCCGCCGCAAAAGCAAGTTCAAGTTTTCCCCGGCAGGCTTGTCGGGACCATTGAGGGGCGGATCTCCCCACCAAGGCACCACCGCTCCACTGCACCGCAACGCGAGTCAGCTGTCAGTGCGGTGTCGAGCCCTCAGATGATTAAGTGGCTTCCACTAAGCATGTGGCACCTGCTTGGAAGAAAGATTACCTCCAAATGGCACCCGTCGAGAGGCATGTCAACAGATGAGCAAGAGATGTTTAAGTGGTGCCACAGGCTTGCCAGGCTGCATCCTCACCATGACACCTAGTAGTGCATTTAATGCCCTTTGTACTAAGTACCAAAGTTAGGTATGATTGCACTGTTAGCTATCTAATCAACAAATATTGACCATTTGCCACTATGGATACCCCTTAAACTATAAAAGGAGGCACGGGGCTAGCTAGAAAGGGATTCGAACCCTCACGTACTTGAACGCGCGTAGCGGCTCTCCCTAAGGCTTCCTTGCTGGGCATGAGCATTGTGTTTACTTTGGGTCCTCCCATCAATTCCACCAAAGCATGAGTAGGGTTTTACGCCTCACGGCGGCCTGCCGAACCACAAAGGGGCCGATGGCCCCATTGCTGATCGTGTTTCCCCATGACAGGCCCGTTAACTTTTGACCAAGTCAAACAGGTCGGCCTTATTAACCTAAATGTGCCACTCTTGCACCTTGCCACATGTCGACATACCGTAGGCGCCTCTTGTCCATTGGACGGTTTACATATATCCCAACGCGAAGCTAACACGTGGTTCCTCCGGCCAATGAGAATTTTACACATGGAAATCACCATTGGGCATGCTATTAACGGATTATCGGATCCAAAACCGGACCCGATAGCTAAACGGAGACAACGGAGACCCGTTACGATGGATGCCACGTGTCGGTCACCCTTGACGAAAGATCTTCCATGATGGGTCATTTATCGTCATCCAACTAGACTCTTCGGTGATGATAATTTCACTAATGTCATGGAACAATTCTACGACAGCACATGTATGACTATCTTGATTCTGTCATAAAATCTTCATGGACGTACAAGAATGATAGAAATTGTGACCTACTTTGACAAACACATATCATAATGGAATTGATTTTTTTAATGCAAGTACCCAATCCCGGCATACCCACATATTACAAAGGCTGACTTGGCAGAATTCAAAAGGGTCAGGTTAACTACAGAGTTAACTGAGAAGAGAGCCAAGTAATCGGAACTTTAGAATAGGAACACACACACACCCACCGTATGGTTGTGGCAGGATACTACGGCATGAAGCCGATATCGGTCCAGGAGGACAAAGAAGCAGCAGATGTGGGTGGGAAAATGACATGTAGTGATATCAGGGGTGAACGCGCAAGAGACTACTTGCTGGCACGTGCAAGGAGGCGTGACACCAAAACTTATTACTTTGAAAACTCACGTGACGAAGAATGGTATCGCATGATGTTAAAGGCTTTTAAGATCCCTAGAAGGTTCTACAAGAACTCAGGGCCATGTGACAATCTGTCCGATGCTCTGGAAACAATAGAGCCCTGATGACCCACAAGTGTAGGGGATCTATCATAGTTCTTTCTATAAGTAAGAGTGCCGATCCCAACGAGGAGCAAAAGGAAATGATAGGTAGTTTTTAGTAAGGTATTTTCTGCAAGCACTGAAATTATCATTAACAGATAGTTTTGTGATAAGGTATTTGGTAACAAGTGACAAATAGTAAATGTAAATAAGGTGCAACAAGATGGCCCAGTCCTTTTTGTAAAAAGGACAAACCTGGACAAACTCTTATATGAAGGAAAGCGCTCCCAAGGATACATGGGAATCATCGTCAAGCTAGTTTTCATCACGTTCATATGATTCACGTTCGTACTTTGATAATTTGGTATGTGGGTGGACCGGTGCTTGGGTGCTGCCCTTACTTGGAAAAGCATCCCACTTATGATTAGCCTCTATTGCAGGCATCCTCAACTACAAGAGAAGTATTAAGGTAAACCTAACCACAGCATGAAACATATGGATCCAAATCAGCCCCTTACGAAGCAACGCATAAACTAGGGTTTAAGCTTCTGTCACTCTAGCAACCCATCATCTACTTATTACTTCCCACTTCTTTCCTCTAGGCCCAAACAATGGTGAAATGTCATGTGTTCGACGTTCACATGACACCACTAGAGGAACGACAACATACATCTCATCAAAATATCGAACGAATACCAAATTCACATGACTACTTATAGCAAGACTTCTCCCATGTCATCAGGAACAAACGTAACTACTAACAAAGCATATTCATGTTCATAATCAGAGGGGTATTAATATGCATAATGGATTTGAACATATGATCTTCCACCAAGTAAACCAACTAGCATCAACTACAAGGACTAATCAACACTACTAGCAACCATAGGTACCAATCTGAGGTTTTGGTACAAAGATTGGATACAAGAGATGAACTAGGGTTTGAGTGGAGATGGTACTGCTGAAGATGTTGATGAAGATAACCCTCCCCAAGATGGGAGAGTTGTTGGTGACGACGGCAATGACGATTCCCCCCTCCCGAAGGGAAGTATCCCCGGCAGATCAGCTCCGTTGGAGCCCTA
This sequence comes from Secale cereale, assembly GCA_902687465.1. Taxonomy (NCBI): domain Eukaryota; kingdom Viridiplantae; phylum Streptophyta; class Magnoliopsida; order Poales; family Poaceae; genus Secale; species Secale cereale. Next base: position 204,268,043 of record LR738714.1, read on the forward strand.
GATTGGTTCCGCCTCGAGACGGCGGCATTTTGTCCCGAAAGCCTCCTTATGATTTTTTCCAGGTCAAAAGACCTCATATAGGAGAAGATGGGCATCGGGGAGTCACCAGGTGGCCCACGAGGCAGGGGACGCGCCGAGGGGGGGGGCGTGCCCCCCACCCTCGCAGACAGGTGGTGGCCCCCATTTCGTATCTCTTTCGCCAGATATTTTTTATATTTTTTGAAATGGTGTTTCGTGGAGCTTCGGGGCTTTTTGAGTTGTGCAGAATAGTTCTCCAATGTTTGCTCCTTTTCTAGCCCAGAATTCCAGCTGCCGGCATTCTCCGTCTTCATGTAAACCTTGTAAAATAAGAGAGAAGAGACATAAGTATGGTGACATAACGTGTAATAATAGCCCATAGTGCAATAAATATCAACATTAAAGCACAATGCAAAATGGACGTATCAACTCCCCCAAGCTTAGACCTCGCTTGTCCTCAAGCGAAAGCCGATATCGAAAAATATGTCCACATGTTTAGAGATAGCGGTGTCGATAAAATAAAATACGGACATGAGGGCATCATGATCATTCTTATAACAGCAACATATATATATATATATATATATATATATATATATATATATATATATATATATATATATATATATATATATATATATATATATATATTCATATGACTCTTATACTAAAGTAAAAATCTATTCACAATGTCAAGTATGAATCAGAAAATTCATTGAAAACCAACAAACTATGATCTCGGTCACTGAAGCAATTGCAATTTATCGTAACATCGGAAAAAGTCAAAATAAGAGCTTTTCAGCAAGTTGACATACTCAACTATCATTTAGTCTTTCACAATTGCTCACACTCATGCAATACTTATGGGCATGGAGTTTTAATCGGACATAGAGAAAGATAGGGGTTATGGTATTACCTCCCAACCTTTTACCTCAAGGGTAATGTCAACAGTAATAGATCATGATAACTTACATCCAATTGGGTATATATGTTAGGAGCTTTCCAACACAATGTGTTCGACAAAGGATAAAATTTAAAATGGAAAGGTGAAGATCACCATGACTGTTATAAGGTAAGAACAAAAGATAGGCCCTCCACAGAGGGAAGCAGAGGTTGTCATGTGCTTTTATGGTTGAATGTACAAAATCTTAGCGCAAAAGAACGTCACTTTACATTGCCACTTGTGATAGGGACCTTTATTATGTAGTCCGTCATTTTTATTACTTCCATATCACAAGATCGTATAAAGCTTATTTTCTCCACACTAATAGATCATACATATTTTAGAGGGTTGCAACAATGACAACTTACTTGAAGGATCTTACTAAATCCATAGGTAGGTATGGTGGACTCTCATGGCAAAACTGGGTTTAAAGATGTATGGAAGCACAAGTAGTACCTCTACTTGGTGCAAGGAGTTTGGCTAGCAATAGGGGGAAAGGCAAGCTCAACATGTTGGATGATCCATGAAAATATACTTTATTTCAGATATAAGAAAACATAACTCATTATGTTGTCTTCCTTGTCCAACATCAACTCTTTAGCATGTCATATTTTAATGAGTGCTCATAATCATAAAAGATGTCCAAGATAGTATATTTGTATGTGAAAACCTATCTTTCTTTATAACTTCCTATTAATTGCAATGATGATGAAAACTAGGTTTGTCAACTCTCAACCACATTTATTCATCATATTCTTTATATGTGAAGTCATTACCTTCCATAAGATCAATATGATCTCTTGCATACTTTTTATATTTTCTTTTTTTTCTCCCGTGACCATAGCGAGAAAATCAAGCCCTTGACTCAAAACTAATCTTTATTATATATAGCTCACGGACTCGATTACAAAGGTAAAGATCAAAAAGCAAAAGCTCACAACTAGACAATACTAAACATTATTCTACAAGACTAAGATATTACCAAAAGGATCAAACTAAGAAAAACAGTAAAGATAGGAGTGTGATGGTGATACGATACCGGGGCACCTCCCCCAAGCTTGGCAGTTGCCAAGGGGAGTGCCCATACCCATATGATTATGTCTCCTTCTTCAAAGTTGGAGACAATGGAGTTGGAAGCAGTGATGACGGATCATCATACATCGAGCGTAGGAGATCCTCCAACTTGCGGATTATGCCCTTTGTGCGGCCATATGATCCTTTAGGAAAAAAAATTTACTTGTGAGATACTTGTTTTGTATTTGAGCTAACTCAATCATCTTGAAAGCTTCAATATCAGTTGAAGTAAAAAGGTTTGGAAGGGGTAGAAGGATGTCTTCTTCTGCTACTGCCGGAGCCTGATCTTCCATAGCCTTCTTGATCCTATTATCCTTGTTGATCTCCCGGGTTCTTCGCTCTTCAGCTCTATCTTCATTAGCCAAGCATCGTTGCCCTCATTGTTGGAGGAGGAGGACGACATGATGACTGGCCTTGTCAACTCTGGCGGAAAATAGCTCGAAACAAAAATAGAGGATTTTTATGTGGTGCGGTGGTCAAAACCTTCGGGAGAATCTATAGTGAATTTTTACCGACCAAAAGAAGTAACGTGCAAGAAATCGGAGTCCGGGAGGCACACAAGGTGCCCACGAGGTAGGGGCACGCCTTCCACCCTCATGGACGCCTCGTGTCCTTTCCGGACTGCCTCTTATTTTTCTATTTTTCTAAATATTCTAAAACGGGGAAAAATTGCCATAAGAACTGTTTTGGAGTCGGTTTACGTACCGTACCACATGCCTCTTCCTTTTCGGAGTCTGAATCATTCTGGAAAGTGTCCCTTATGTATTCCTCTGGGGTTATGGTTTTAATCACATTGGTTTCAACATTTATAGGATTACCTGAGATATAATGTTTGATTCTTTGACCGTTCACCACCTTCGGTTTTGTGCCTTCGAAGTTGTTGATTTTTATAGCACCGGAACGATAGACCTCCTCGATAACGTAAGGACCTTCCCATTTAGAGAGAACTTTTCCTGCAAAAAATCTTAAACGAGAGTTGTATAGCAAGACATAATCACCTACGTTAAACTCGCGCTTTTGTATACTTTTATCATGCCATCTTTTCACTTTTTCTTTAAACAGCTTGGCATTCTCATAGGCTTGGGTTCTCCATTCATCTAGTGAGCTAATGTCAAATAACCTTTTCTCACTTTTTCCATAAACCATTTTATATGGAGACATACCCATAGGGATTTTGTATGAAGTTCTATAGGCCCATAATGCATCATCAAGTATCTTGGACCAATTTTTCTAGACCTATTAACAGTATTTTGCAAAATTAATTTTAGCTCTCTATTACTTAGTTCTACTTGACCACTAGACTGTGGGTGATGAGGGGATGCAATTCTATGATTAACATCATACTTAGCAAGCATTTTACGGAAAGCACCATGAATAAAGTGTGAACCACCATCAGTCATTAAGTATCTAGGGACTCCAAACCTCGGAAATATAACTTCTTTAAGCATCTTATTAATAAAGGTGTTGTGATCAGCACTACTAGTTGGAATAGCTTCTACACACATAGTAATGTTATCATCAGCAACTAAAATATGTTTATACCCATTAGAGGAAGGAAACGGTCCCATATAATCAAAGCTCCAGACATCAAATGGTTCAATAACAAGTGAATAATTCCTAGGCATTTCTTGACGTCTACTAATATTACCAATTATTTGACATTCATCACAAGACAAGACAAACTTACGGGCATCCTTGAAGAAAGTGGGCCAATAAAAACCAGATTGCAGTACCTTATGTGCAGTTCTATCTCCAGCGTGCTGTCCTCCATAAGCTTCGGAGTGACACTTGCGTTGGATCTGTTCCTGTTCATGCTCAGGTACACAAATATCTAATAATACCATCTAATCCTTCTTTATAAAGATGTGCGTCATCCCAGAAGTAATGTCTTAAATCATAAAAGAACTTTTTCTTTTGCAGGTATGTGAAACTAGGTGGTATAAACTTAGCAACAATGTAATTAGCATAATCAGCATACCATGGAGCAGTACGAGAAGCATTTATGACCGCTAATTCTTAATCAGGAAAGTTATCATCAATAGGTAGTAGGTCATCAAGAATATTCTCTAACCTAGACAAGTTGTCTGCAACGGGGTTCTCGGCTCCCTTTCTATCAGTAATATGCAAATCAAATTATTGCAGCAGGAGAACCCATCTAATAAGTCCAGGTTTAGCATCTTTCTTTTCCATAAGGTATTTGATAGCAGCATGATCAGTGTGAATAGTTAATTTAGAATAAACAATATAAGGTCTAAACTTATCACAAGCAAATACGACTGCTAAAAACTCCTTCTCAGTAGTAGCATAATTTCTCTAGGCACTGTCTAGAGTTTTACTAGCATATTGGATAACATTCAATTTCTTATCAACTCTTTGTTCTAGAATAGCACCTACAGCATAATCACTAGCATCGCACATAATCTAAAAGGGTAAATTCCAGTCAGGAGGCTGGACAATAGGTGCAGAGATCAATGCTTCTTAAGTATTTCAAATGCTTCTACACAATCATAATCAAAGACAAAAGGAACATCTTTTTGTAAGAGATTAGTCAGAGGCCTAGAGGTTTTGGAGAAGTCCTTAATGAACCTCCTATAAAACCCGACATGACCAAGGAAACTTCTTATACCTTTGATGTCTTTGGGACACGGCATCTTTTCAATAGCATCAACTTTAGCTTTATCAACTTTAATACCTCTTTCAGAAATTTTATGACCCAAGACAATGCCTTCATTGACCATAAAGTGGCACTTTTCCCAGTTCAAGACAAGATTAGTTTCTTCACATCTCTGCAAAACTCAATCAAGGTTGCTCAAGCAATCATCAAAAGAAGTTCCGTAAACGGAAAAGTCATCCATGAAAACCTCAACAATCTTTTCACAAAAATCAGAGAATATAGCCATCGTGCATCTTTGAAAGGGAGAAGGTGCATTACATAAACCAAAAGGCATACGTCTATAAGCAAAGGTACCGAAGGTACAAGTAAAAGTGGTCTTTTCTTGATCCCCTTTTGACACAGGTATTTGAGAGAAACTAGAATAGCCATCTAGAAAGCAAAAATGCGTACGTTTGGATAACCTTTCTAGAATTTGATCAATAAAAGGCAATGGGTAATGATCTTTTTTAGTGGCTTTATTTAATTTGCGGAAATCAATTACCATCCTATAACCTGTAACAATTCTTTGTGGGATCAATTCATCTTTATCATTAGGGACAACAGTAATACCTCCCTTCTTAGGGACACAATGGATATGACTTACCCACTGGCTATCAGCAACTGGATAAATTATACCTGCCTGTAGAAGCTTTAGTATTTCCTTCCTTACCACTTCTTTCATTTCAGATTTAACCGTCGTTGATGATCGATAATCGGTTTCGCGTCCTCTTCCAACTTTATCTTGTGTTGGCATAGAGTGGGACTAATGCCCTTAAGATCATCAAGAGGATATCCAATAGTTGCACGATGCTTCTTCAGAGTTTTCAATAATTTATCTTCTTCCTGTTCTGAAAGGTTAGCACTAATAATAATAGGATATATCTTCTTTTCATCGAGATAAACATACTTAATAGTATCAGGTAATGGTTTAAGTTCAAACATGGGATCAACCTTGGCTGGAGGAGGATCCCCTAGAATTTCAGCAGGCAAGTTGTTTTTCAATAAGGGTCCCTATTTAAAGAATATTTCATCTATTTCCCTTCTCTTATTCATATACATATCATTTTTATGGTCTAGCAGATATTGTTCTAAAGGATCATTAGGAGGCACAGAAATAGAAGCAAGACCAATAATTTCATCCTTACTAGGCAATTCTTTATCATGGGATTGTCTATGAAATTTAGCAAATTTAAAGTCATGAGACATATCCCCTAAACCAATAGTAACAATATGTTTTTCGCAGTCTATTTTAGCATTAACAGTATTCAAGAAGGGTCTACCAAATATAATGGGAATCTTGTGGAGAACCAAGAACAAGAAAATCAGCAGGGTATTTAACTTTCCAACACATGACTTCAACATCTCTAACAATCCCAATTGGTGAAATAGTGTCTCTATGAGCAAGCTTAATAGTGACATCAATACCTTCTAGCTCAGCAGGTGCAATATCGTGCATAATTTCATCATATAAGGAAATGGGTATTACACTCGCACTAGCACCTATGTCACATAAACCATGATAGCAATGATCTCCTATTTTAACGGAAATAGCACGCATGCCTACAACAGGTCTATGTTTATTCCTAGTATCAGGTTTGGCGATTCTAGCAGCTTCCTCTTGGAGGTAAATAACATGCCCATCTAAATTATCGACCAAGAGATCCTTAACCATAGCAACACTAGGTTCGACTTTAATTTTCTCAGGGGGTGTAGGCGTTCTAGTATTACTCTTACAAACCATAGTTGAAGCTTTTGCATGATCCTTTATCCTAACAGGGAAGAGTGATTTCTCAATATAAGCAGTAGGAACAATAGGATCAACATTATAAGTAATGGTCTTTTCTTCAACTTTAACAGGTGCAACTACTTTTACTTCAATAGGAGGATGGTATTTAAACCACTTCTCCTTGGGGAGATCAACATGACTAGCAAATGATTTACAGAAAGAAGCTACTATCTCAGAGTCAAGTCCATATTTAGTGCTAAATTCACAGAAAACATCAGTATCCATAAAAGATTTAACACAATCAAACTTAAGGATTATACCTGACTCCTTACCTTCGTTGAGATCCCAATCTTCAGAGTTGCATTTAATTCTTTCCAATAAATCCCATTTGAATTCAATAGTCTACATCATAAAAAAACCAGTACAAGAAGTATCGAGCATGGAGCAATTATTGAGAGAAAGCCGAGCATAAAATTTTTGAATGATCATTTCTCTTGAGATCTCATGATTGGGGCTTGAATATAACATTGACTTAAGCCTCCCCCAAGATTGAGCGATACTTTCTCCTTCGTGAGGCCAAAAATTATATATATAATTACGATCACGATGAACCTGATGCATAGGATAGAACTTCTGATGAAATTCCAACTTCAATCGATTGTAGTTCCATGATCCAATATTATCACATAGCCTAAACCATGTCAATGCATCTCCCTTCAAAAATAAAGCGAATACCTTCTTCTCGATAACATCCTCAGGCATACCTGCAAGCTTCAATAATCCACAAACTTCATCCACATAGCTTAGGTGGAAATCGGGATGCAGTGTTCCATCTCCTGTAAAGGGATTAGTTAGCAGTTTCTCTATCATACCCGGAGGAATTTCAAAGCAAACATTTTCAGTAGATTCAGTAGGTTGAGGAGCAACTCTTTGCTCTACTGTTCGTAGTGAAGATACCCCGAACAAGCCCCTCAAAGGATTATGAGCCATAGTAACAAGTAACAGTAAATTTCAGCACACTATATAAATTTTTCCTTACCAAAGGTGCTTCACTCCCTGGAAACGGCGCCAGAAAAGAGTCTTGATGACCCACAACTATAGGGGGTCTATCGTAGTCCTTTTGATAAGTTAGAGTGTAGAACCCAACGAGGAGCAGAAGGAAATGATAGGCAATTTTCAGTAAGGTAGTTTCTGCAAGCACTAAAATTATCAGCAACATATAGTTTTGTAATAAGGTAATTGGTAATAAGTGACAAATAGTAAAAGTAAATAAGGTGCAGCAAGATGGCCGAATCATTTTAGTAGCAAAGGACAAGCCTTGACAAACTCTTATATGAAGGAAAGCGCTCCCGAGGACACATGGGAATTATCGTCAAGCTAGTTTTCATCATGTTCATATGATTCGCGTTCGTACTTTGATAATTTGGTATGTGGGTGGACCGGTGCTTGGGTGCTGCCCTTACTTGGACAAGCATCCCACTTATGATTATCCTCCATTGCAAGCATGCACAACTACAAAATAAGTATTAAGGTAAACCTAACCATAGCATGAAACATATCGATCCAAATCAGCCCCTTACGAACCAACACATAAACTAGGATTTAAGCTTCTGTCACTCTAGCAACCCATCTTCTACTTATTAATTCCCAATGCCTTCCTCTAGGCCCAAACAATGGTGAAGTTTCATGTAGTCGACTTTCACATGACACCACTAGAGGAAACACAACATACATCTCATCAAAATATCGAACAAATACCAAATTCACATGACTACTTATAGCAAGACTTCTACCATGTCCTCAGGAACAAACGTAACTACTCACAAAGCATATTCATGTTCATCATCATAGGGGTATTAATATGGATAATAGATCTGAACATATGATCTTCCACCAAGTAAACCAACTAGCATCAAGTACAAGGAGTAATCAATACTACTAGCAACCTACAGGTACCAATCTGAGCTTTTGGTACTAAGATTGGATACAAGAGATGAACTAGGGTTTGACAGGAGATGGTGCTGGTGAAGATGTTGATAAAGATAACCCTCCCCAAGATGGGAGAGTTGTTGGTGATGACGGCGGTGACGATTTCCCCCTCCCAGACGGAAGTATCCCCGGCAGAACAGCTCCGCCGGAGCCCTAGATTGGTTCGGCCAAGGTTCCGCCTCGAGACGGCGGCGTTTTGTCCTGAAAGCCTCCTTATGATTTTTTTCCAGGTCAAAACACCTCATATAGGAGAAGATGGGCATCAGGGAGTCACTAGGTGGCCCACGAGGCAAGGGGACGCGCCCAGGGGGCGTGTCCCCCACCCTCGTTGACAGGTGGTGGCCTCCCTCTCGTATCTCTTTTGCCAGATATTTTTTATATTTTTTGAAATGGTGTTTCGTGGAGTTTCGGGGCTTTTTAAGTTGTGCAGAATAGGTCTCCAATGTTTGCTCCTTTTATAGCCCAGTATTCCAGCTGCCAGCATTCTGCCTCTTCATGTAAACCTTGAAAAATAAGAGAGAAAAGGCATAAGTATTGTGACATAATGTGTAATAACAACCCATAGGGCAATAAATATCAACTTAAAATCATGATGCAAAATGGACGTATCAACCCCCCTAGCCATGCAAGGAGTATAGGTCTGAATGTCCCGCACAAGAGGGATTTCACATTCAGCAAAGAAGATAGGATCAACACACAAAAAAGCGAGTGAAATGAAGCAGAATGAATTGTATGATGGGTTGAGGAGGGACATGTATCCAAAAGTTCAAAAGGAATTGAGGAGTCAATGACGATGCAGAAGAGTCTAACACTGACAGATAGCCAGCAGATGGGAGAGTAGGCGGGCATGCAGGACAACATCGCACAAGAGTGGTTGTGCATCAACTACCCTAGCGGCACTGAGACTGAAATTGCTCATGATGATGCTATATCTGATCTATCTCGAATGAAAGACACACTAAGGGGTGTGCTTCACATTATGAAAGTACGTTAAAATGTGCAACAACCTGGGTTTTCCCACCCTTCTTGGAAAAGTTCCTCTTGTTGGACTCTGTGATGTGCTACATGACTCAAGTAAATCCAGGATTCAATGAATATGCGCTAAAGAATGTCCTAGGTGACTTTGATGGGAAGATGACCTTGGGAGAAACACTATTAACTCACATCGAGTGGCCACGAAAGGAAATAGACTTCATTGATGAGATTACTGAAGCCTTGCCATGAGCAACCAATGTCGCCCTGCAACTGTTGGCGCTCTCCTTGCCACAACAATTCTCGCGTGCTTCCCCCAAGGAACGTAATACTGGTAATCCGAAAGGTTGATGCATCAACATATGATCAGCCCGCCAACTTTGTGACGTACATGCCATGTCATCGTCCGCCCCAGAGTAGCCAGTGGCAAGGCCTACAACTACTGAAGACGCACCACCAGTTCAGATGCTAGACACTGAAGCATAGAGGGAGACTCTGGTGGACCACACGCTCAGCGGATCAACCTGGTTGAATGGACTGCTAAGCAGTCTGATATGATCGAAAGCAGTCTATAGGTCTAGAACCGACTGCTCATATGTCCGTCGGTCCGTAGTCGCGTGATCAGCATACCAATGCCTCAGCACTGCTTGCTCAGCAAACCAACCTATAGGCATAGCCTCCTCAGCACACTGACAAGTTGGCGGCACCTGTGTAGAAACCAGACATAGCTTCAACACCTCGCCATTAGTCTGATGCCTCTACTCCTCAGCACACTGACAAGTTGGCGCTACCTGTGCAGAAACCAGACATTTCAGCCATCCATACCTTGCACCAGAAGTGCTTGAAGTGCCAAGAGGAAAGTGGGCAAAAAGGCTGCACCTATGAGGAGACAAACCCTGAGATAAAGGAGGAATGAGAACGACTTCCTCTTACTTAAGGCACTTATCGCCCAGAACCAAATTAACAGTAAGTTGTTCGAATCAGAGAGTAATATTATTTCTGATCACATGGATGATGCAGAAATAGAATTGACGCTTGCTAAAACTAGAGCATACATACTTTAAGCATTCAATTATGTCCATGGCCAACCATTTCTTGTTGATGAATACTTTGCGGAGTCACTACTATAGGATGTTGGTAACGCGACATTACAATCAGATACCCTTCAATGAAACTGTGTGCGATGCATTAACCGCAAACGGTGATGTAATAAAACCGTAAAAAATGATATGAATTGTTTGCGATGGTGGAGACATCAAACACGATCCAGATTTTAGTTGCCTGTGTGATGTGTGGCATATGGTTAATACATAAGAACTGTTTGCGATGAGCCAAAACAACAGAAATAGGCAGCCATATCAAGGTGTGTGCTATATACGGCATACAATTCACTTGGATGAATTGTTTGCGATTAGGTAACACAACATAAATGGTCAGTGAGATCAAGGTGTGTGCAATATACGGCATACAGTTCATTTGAATGAATTGTTTTCGATTAGGAAACACAATGGAAACGGTTCAACTTAACAAGATGTGTGTGATATGCAGCACATAGTTCACTAGATGAACTATTTTCTATGATCCAAAAGAACACAAACGATTCGTGTGAACGAAATGTGTGTGATACGCGGCAAAGAGCGCACTTGGATGAACTGTTTGCGATGATAAAAAATAACATAGACGGTTAATAGAGTTAATTCATGTTTGATTCTATGTGTAGAAAATACTTTGGAAAATGTACTTATAATTTATAAGGACTTGATTCCATAACCAAATTTAACATCCAATTACATAGGTGTCTAGTACACATGTGACCTTTGCACACACCAAAGTATGTTCCAAAATGCCTGGAAAACTCAAATAACGTATAAAAATGCAAAATGAACGCTGAATAATTTCATATTTTTTAGGACGACACTCCTATAGTTGCATGTTGCCTCTATAAAATAAATCAAGGAGGGAAGAGACAGCGTATGTCATTTTGCACACGTAGGTGACAAGTTTCCTCTCAGAACCATGAGGCTTCTTGAGAGAAGTTCCCGTTTGTAAGAAGTTTGTACCAAAACTTGTCCCAAATTGGACTAATTTTTTGCCACAGCATGTTGTTGCCATGTCATAACACAATGCCAAGTTTCATGATTTTGAGGTGAGTTTTTGATTTATAGTAGTTTTAAAACCAGGTTTCTCAATGTTTACTATCGAGTCATCGCCGCCCTGGATAGGCCTTTTCCTAGTGGGTCCCAAATGTCAGAATCCACATATGTCACTACCATGCAACTTTTCTTATTAAGAATTACAGGTCTTTTTAGTTGGAGACTAATTCGGTCAAGCCAAAGTGTGGCCAGCGACACAAGTATGGCAAGCCACAAAACTGTGGCTGAGAAATTGGACGCCAAACTTTGGCAAAAGTTGGCAAATTTATTGTCTCTATGACAAGTGGGCCATAGGGGCAATAAAGTGTGGCAAGCCCATTTGGGATAAGTTTCATGTCTCAAATTTGACAAAAGAATACAATATCACATTTTAAAATATCTCCCGTTTGTGATAAGTTTCATGAATTTCACTAGGTTTTGGATTTCTTGAATTTTAAAAATCAACATTCTGAATGTTTTGAAATTTCATGCACGGGGAAATAGGGACTCAGTGACACACATATGATTTTGCAATCCATTTTACTGCACATGTAGCATAAAATTGATCTTTGCACATTAAATCCCTAGGAGATCAATCAATGTATAAAGATGGTCGAATGATCTCTGTTTTTTTATTTTAACATGACACCCCTTTGGTCACATTTTCATTGCAGAAAAAGTTTGACATGCCTTAGTGTGGCAGTGGTAGTGAGGGATGTGTGTTTATGTGTGT
>LR738714.1:204280317-204300595 GCA_902687465.1 Secale cereale
GGGTCCGGCAATACACTACGAGTCGTGAGCCTCCGTGTGGGATATTTATCATTTTGTTAGTCATGTATGCCACATCAAAGTCGTGAATCGGTTCTTCGAAACATAACATAGCCCTTTCATACATACATGTTTGGGCCACATGCATATATTGGTGGTCCTCTCGGACACTCCCTCGTGCGGTTAACAGCGATGTGCCCATTCGTTAGCCCACAAAGGTCTTCAGTTTGCACCGACAATGAGAGGCATTTTACCAAAGGTGGATTCATCTTTGGCCTGCGTGTTATACGTTGTGGATCATGGTGACATTCCATATCAAAGTTCAGGCACGTGTGTACACATGAGTGACTCCCACTGGCTCGAAGTGATGGTGCTACGTGTCGTGAACCTCAGTGTAGTGCGTTTCTAGTTTGTGAAGCATGTGACAAATCAAAGTTGTGCATTGGGTATTCAAACATCAAAGAACACACCTCTTTTAATTTGGGCACATGCATGCGGTAGTTGTCCTATGACACTCACTCATGTGTGACTCTCCATGTCGGCCCACAAGGTAGTCGTCCATCAGTTGAACCTACAATGCGAGAGTGGTTAATTTGACCAACAAGGATGGTTCTTTTTTGTTTGTGTTCCGTATATGCACGGTAGGAGAATGTAGTACATGTCAAAAGAGGGGGAAACATGTAAACTATATATATGAGTCATAGTCTCACTCCATGTGGGAACATTCCTGTTCCCGAGGTAGGTACCACATCAAAGTTGTGCATTGGTATTCAAACATCACGCACCACCATGCTGGCGGTGGTCGCCCTATAGGAACTAACTCGCATGCGTCGCTTTCATTTGTGGGCCCGCGAGTTGTCCTCCATCACTTTGACCCAACAAGAGAGAGTTTATAGTTGACCATCAAGGAATTATTCTTTTTGGTTAGTGCTACAGTAGGAGTATATATATACCACGCGTTGAATGGGGGGCAGCACATACCACACATCATGAACCTCGCCCTCTGTGGGGACTTTTCGGTTTCTGTGGTATAGGTGCACTACTGCAGGATACTCCTAACACGACACTACAACCAGAGACCCTTCTACGAAATTGTGTGCGATGCAATAATCGCAAACGGGGATGTCCAAACCCCATCAAAAATGATGTAAAACATTTGCGATGGTGGATACATCACACATGGTTTGTATTTTAGTTCCGTGTGTGATGCGGGGCGTACAGTTTAGTACAATGAATTGTTTGTGATGAGGCAGAACAACATAAACGAGCAGCCAGATGAAGGTGTGTGCGATATACGACATACAGTTCACTCGGATAAACTGTTTGTGATTCAGTAACACAAAAGAAATGGTCTGCTAGATCAAGGTCTGTGCGATAGAGGGCAAATAGTTCACTGTGATGAACTATTTGCGTTGAGCCTAGAAAACAGAAACTGTTCAACATAACAAGATATGTGTGATACACGGCAAATAGGTCTATAATCAGAAATGTTTGCGAAGACCGATAATAACACAGACGATTGCTACTAATAAGATGTGTGTGTTGTGCGATGGGATTGCATACAGAACAACAACATATATATATACGCACACACACACACACACACTTAAAAGGACATGGTTGCATAACCAAATTAAACATCCAATTAGAAAGGTGGCTACTACACACATGTGACGCCCCCGATTTGACCTACACTAATCATGCACGCAAATGTGTACGACCAAGATCAGGGACTCACTGGAAGATATCAAAACACAACTCTAGACACAAATTAAAAAAATACAAGCTTTATATTACAAGCCAGGGGCCTCGAGGGCTCGAATACAAAAGCTCGAAAACACAAGAGTCAGCGGAAGCTATAATATCTAAGTACAAACATAAGTTAAACAAGTTTGCCTTAATAAGGCTAGCACAAAAGTAACAACGATCGAAAAGGCAAGGCCTCCTGCCTGGGACCACCTAACTACTCCTCAAAGCCGAACTCCACGTATAAACATCCTCGGGACCTTCTGGGTCCTGGACTCCACCATCTGGTTGCATCAACCGAGAAGAAAGGAGAAAGGGGGAAAATGGGGAACAAAGCAACCGTGAGTACTCATCCAAAGTACTCGCAAGCAAGGATCTACACTACATATGCAATGATATATGTGTAAAGGGGTAATATCTGTGGGCTAAACTGCAAAATGCCAGAATAAGAGGGGGATAGCTAATCCAACCGAAGACTACGCTTCTAGTAACCTCCATCTTGTAGTAGAAGATGAGGGTAGATGGAAAGTAACAAGTATCCTCGCTCCTGGCAGCCTCCGTCTTGCAGAAGTAGAAGGGAGTAGATGGTAAGTTCACCAAGTAACATCGTATAGCATAATCCTACCCAGCGATCCTCCCGCACATCACCCTGTGAGAGAGCAACCACCGAGTTATATCTGGAACTTGTCTGGGTGTGTTTTATTAAGTATCGAGTTCTAGTTGTCGTGAGGTCAGAGTACAACTCTGGGTCGTCCTTTTACCGAGGGACACGGCTATTCGAATAGATTAACTTCCTTGTAGGGGTGCACCACATAACCCAGCATGCTCGATCCCATTTGGCCGGACACACTTTCCAGGGTTATGTCCGGCCTCGGAAGATCAACACGTCGCAGCCCTTTAGAAGCACAACAGAGAGGTTAGCACGCCGGTCTATGTCCTAGGCGCACAGGGGTCCGGGACCATCGCCCAACGCACACCTGCACGTTGCGTACGCGGCCGGTGAGCAGACCTAGCAACCTCCATTACTAAGGAAGTTGCGTTACGTGGTCCAACCCGGCGCGCCGCTAAGTCGCTGACGTCAAGAAGGCTTCAGCTGATACCAGGACGTCGAGTGCCCATAACTATTCCCACGTAGCTGGTTAGTGCGTATAGGCCAATGGCTAGACTTAGATAAAATACCAAGATCTCGATAAGCGTGTTATTATGAAATAACCGCGGAAAACGACCAGGGCTAGGCCCACCTGTCTCCTAGGTGGTCGCAACCCGCCCTGTCGCTTCGCCACAAAGTAACCATCAAGGGGCTGTCGGGAACCCAGGCCCACCTCTACCTGGGTGGAACCACCTGCCCTTTCAGCCCCCATCTCCGAATCATCATCATGAGTATGTAATAATATAGTATATACCCGTGATCACCTCTCGAGTGATCACGACCTAGTAGTATAGCATGGCAGACGGACAAGGATGTGGGGCCACTAATGGAATACTAGCATCCTATACTAATCATTAGGATAGCAGGTAAGGTATCAACAGTGGTAGCAACAATGACAGGCTATGCAATAGAATTGGAGCTATCGAATCATCAACAGTAGCAAATCTAATGCAGGAATAAGAGAGAGGAGAATGGGCGATATCTGTTGATCAAGGGGGGGGGTTGCCTGGTTGCTCTGGCAAGAAAGAGGGGTCGTCAACACCGTAGGCGATCGAGGCAGCAGTGACGTCCGTCTCGTAGTCTACCGGAGAGAAGAGGGGGAAGAAACAATGAATACAGAGCAAACAAAGCATCACAAAATATAACATGGCAAAACGCGGTGCTACGTGTGACCTAACGCGGTAGGAGGTGTTACCGACGAAGGGGGCAAACATTCGGGAAACTATTCCCGGTGTTTCGCGTTTTCGGGCAGATGAAACGGAGGGGGAAAGTTGCAGGTTCGGTATGCTAGGGACGTGTGGTTGACGAACGGTCTGCGTATTCGGACGCGTCTCGAAATTCTGAGCAACTTTCATATATAAAGTATTTTCATCCGAGTTACGAATTATTTTATATGATTTTTCAATTTTTTAACAATATTCTAAAAATATTATTAATTGCTAAATTTGACAGAAAATAGTAATGACATCAGCATGAAACCAGTTAGTTGACTGGTCAACCTGTTAAGCGGGGCCCGCCTGTCATTGTCTCATCTAACTAACTACAGTAATAGATTAGCTAATCTACCAAATTAGGTTAATTAATATTAATTAAGTTAATTAATCATTTAATTAATTAATTAATATTAATTAAGTTAATTAATCATTTATTTAATTAATTGTTTATTTATTTTATCAATATATTTTTTTAACCTCTTCTTCTTCTTTCTTTTAAGAGGGGAGGGGGCCCCAGCTGCCAGTGGCACAAAGGCCACTAGAGCAGGTTTAACAGGCGCAGGCAGGGTTGGCCGCCGGGGCGGACCCGGACGACGGCCATGGCGGGGAGCCGGCCCCAGATGCGGGCCGGGGCGGCCATGGCGGGGCGCCGGCCCAGGCGTTGGTCGAGGCGACCATGGAGGGCGTCGGCCCTAGGCGCCGGGCGCGGGGCGAGGTCGCCGGCGACTGCAGGTGGCCACAACGGTAGCGGGAGGGTGCGGCCCCGGGCAAGGAAGGCAGCCACGACGCGCAGGCCGCGGCGGCAAGCAGTGGCGTGCGTTGGCTGAGGTGAGGGGCGGCGGCGACCGGCGCCGAAGCAGATGCAGGCGCAGCAAGGGAGGAGAGCGGGGCTATCGATGGCCACTGTAGGCGGAGGGAGTCGGGGCGGCGGGGGCCGCGGCGGCAGGTTGAGGCGCGGCAAGCTGGTGGGGTTGGCGCAGCTAGTGGCGCGCGAGGGACGGTCTGCGTCCGCGGCCGGTGAAGGCTGACGCGGCCGGACGGAGGCGAGCTGCAGGCGATGGCGGCCGAGCCTGCAACGGGCAGCAGCCGCGAACACACGCGCACGGGAGGTCGAGGGCGAGCCGCGATGGGACGCGGTCTGGAGAAGTCGAGCGCGGACAGGATGAGCACAAGCTCACAGAGGGTTCCAATGCGGCTAAGACGGCCTAATGTGATGGATTCGATGAATAAAAAGGGGATATGGCGAGGAGCTCACAGAGGTGCTCGGGGTGGACCAACGGCGGCGAATCGGGGCGGGACTTTGCTGGTTGCAGGGGATGATGACGATGATTTCTGACGATGCTGAGGCGTTGGAATCGGGCTCCTAGGCGTAGGTGAAGCAGCCTAGGCGCACGGAGCTCCTGGACTACTAGGGACGTCGAGGGGGAGCCGGTGGCTATGGTGGTGAGGCAGCGCGGCGGCCGCTTCCTCCGGTCAATGCAGAGAGAAAGAGGGGAAATGGGATCGAGGCCAAGGTGGCACCAGGGAGATGCTAGGGTTTCGGGAGAAGAGAGGGGCCAACGTTAAATAGGCAGGGGCGCGGCCGGATGGCCGACACGGCGCCGGCCGGTGCCGTGGCGGGCATCCGCGGCAGCAACGCTATTCGTGAACACGCGAGAGGAGGCAGGCGCACCTGGGCCGGCCTTGCTGGTTAGCTGGGCCAAGGCCCGGGTGTTCCTTTTACTGTTTTTAGCTCATTTACTTTACTTTTATCTTTTATTTATTTTCTGTTTCTTTCTATTTATTTTATAAATAAATTTTTAGTTTTATAAATTACCACAATAGAACCTAAAATAGTGCTCCAATACATGCTTCTGCTCCAACAAGTTTGGCACCTAAGTAATTTAGTGTAAAATATATTTTATAAAAGGGCATTTAGTTAATTGTTTAAGTCAATGTTTTATTTATTTAAGGGCATTTAGATACTTATACAACTGCTTGTTTCTGCACCATATTTAATTAAGAATTATTTTCCACATGATGAACATTTTAGTTTTGACATTTGGAAACTTTTATGGTTTGACTTTAATTAAAATTCAAATTTGGATCGGTTTTGAACTAACATGAAATCAATAACATTAATCATGGTGACGTAGAATCATTTCCAGAGGGTTACTGTAGCTTGATTACCCGGGCGTCACAATTCTCCTCCACTATAATAAATCTTGTCCCGAGATTTAAGAGGTAGCGTAAGGGGAAAGATGTGGTTACGAAATTCAATCGAGTCTTCGGTCTTGGTTGCTCTTCTCAAAGAGGTCAATCCATTACGTTGATGTCTTTAGTCCTCTGCTTCAGGCCATCGTGATGATGTCGTCATCCTTTCTTCGAGATCTCCATCTTCCTACGAATGCGACCAGGGGGAAATTCCAGAAGATGGCATCTCCACAAAGCTGGGAATTTCACGGTGAACTCTATGGGAAATACACGAGGTACCCCACGAGTTGTATTTCAGTGAATTCGTTGAGTGCAATATACGATGGTACCAAGTTTCAAATGGGTAGGCAATCATTCGATGCCTAGACAGAAGCTGGAATGGGGGCTTGAACAACGAGAATAACATGGTGTTTGATTCCAGGATGAATAATGGTATAGAATTTAGCTCGTGAATCACATACGAAGCCAGGTGCAAAGGATCCATTAGAATCCGGGTGGTAAGGAAGAGTCAGGTTTCGATCCAGTGGACCTATGGGTTATGGGCCCACCATGTGGGTTGAAAGTAGGAAGGGTGGTGATATCTTGCACAGTCGCGACAGGGAGGCATGTAAGTGGATAGCTTGTCAGCTATGTCGGCAACAATGTCGGTATCAAGGACGGGGAGCGAAGAGAACCATTTTCCCGCTCGTTTAAACGAGGCGGACCAATAGGCAAAGCTCTCGTCCACCGGCAGTACGGGAATGTTATCAATAATAGAATCAAGGTCTTACTGATAGAGTTTTACGAGGTGTTTACATAAGCAGATAATTATTACTGCTTAGACTAAATGTAGATCAAGGAAAGGTTAAACAAACAAATGGAAAGGAAAATTGTGGTTACACACAAATATTAGGAGTATATCCTTCCCATGGACAAGCAGAACATGGAATACATGGTAGGAGAGCAAGCACCCAACCATTCAGATGAAGAGGCAATGATTAATCAAGACGTTACCCATACAACGGTGTTTGAATAACTAACCAAGAAACACTTAGCATCGCGCCTCCAATGTTCTTGTTGATGAACGTGGTATCATTGTCATGCTTCGAGGCAGTAATGATATGGTGTGTCAATCAAGGGCCAAACTTTGAATACGCAAATGATCCATTAGGAGCAACTTATAAAATGGGTCTTACAATTTCCTCCTGGAAGAATGGTTAACCTTGCAAAAGAAATTTTAATGACGGATCCTCCAGCCAAGGGTGCTAGGCATGACATCATATTACTGGGTCATCAAAGGACCAACTTTATAACTACTGAAAAGTTGTCACAAACATCATATTTGGCCGAGATTTAGATCCGATTGGTGTCATGATACCTTAAACTCAGGATGTTCGAGAAGAAAAGGTGCAACACAAATTGACAAAATGACATTGCAAGATTCTCGGGAAATGAACTATGGGAGCGGGTTCCCGAAACAATAGTTCATCATTAAACCAAGGAGAGGGTGAGAAGATGGCTGACGGGCTCAGCGACAATTCATCAAGAATTTCATACGGATGGATTTCTAAAATAATGTGAACAAGATGATACTTGTCAATTCAAATGATATAATGTTCTATGCTCGAGGAAAACATACACCATTAATTATTAGTTGAAAGGTGTTCCCGAAATATGACCTTAGATAGCAAGATCAATGTTAGAGTGATGATTCAGTAACCAATAGTCCAAGAACGAACTATCGATCGTTAACTTCAAAGCAATAGGGTTGCTCGAAGTACATAACTCAATCAACATCGTTAGCATATTGATATCCCGGTTAAAAACAACATGGGGCCAAGGAAGAATGGTGATGGTGAGAAGTATCACCATATCGAGAATTTCTAAGAGGTGGAGCAATCCCCACAACATTATCGACATAAAAGACAGTAATACTCCAAGGCAGAGCACCACACTAGCTGGAGAGCAAGTTGTATTCATAATGTGGATAAGTTTGCGATGAAAGGAAGTCAAGGGTGTTGTCGATGATAATAAAAATCATCGAGGGCATGGAGGGTATTTCTCATCATGAACACAGTTGACATCTCGCAAGAAGTCAAAGTGTTGAAGGTGATCTGACACATTTGCCAGGAGGTTTCAAGAGGATGCAATCAAACAACAACGACGACAAGAAAGGGAATGACGAAGTGACAAGTTATAGGATCAATATATAAGATGGAAGCTCTTAACCAACATTGCCTTTCGAGACAAGAAACTTGATGTTGAAAGCCCGACGTTAGTCGTGCTCACACACTGAAGAATTCGTGCACCAGAGAAGGACGGGGTAGCACAGTCAAAGATAGCGAGACCAGGATGGAGCCGATAGTCTAGGAATGACCAGATTGAGTTTAGAATTTCCCAGTAAAAATACTAGGGTTATTTGATTTGTAGTGCGGAATAATTTCACTAGTCGGTTTCTTCGGTTGACAACAACCTAGAACATGTAGAGTGATTACGACAAGGAAGACATTACTTCAACAAAGTTAGTAAGATGTGGTGCAATGGCAAGACATCTTCGGGATACCAATGGTAATACTCAAAGGTAGAACATGATAGAAGTAGAACCTTGTCATTGACCTATGACAGTAGATACTTCAACCTTGCCAAAATAGACGAGGCACTGGAATGAATTCCCATCAGATCAATCAGATCAGGACATCATGGTTGGAACCATAACTGTAGGGAATCAATTCAAGAATACTGAAATAATCATACTACTGGATAATCATTTTGCAAGAAGCTTCCAAGACGGTCTACATCATTTTCATGGGCATGAACACAAAGTTCAAGGTCGACTCCCACTTCTTTAATGCATATAATTTCATTCACCTCTCGCTTTGATAAAACTGTAGTGTTGGAATTTTATTTGGTAGAACACCGAAAGAGTATGACTTGTGAAAACAGTCGGGTTCTCATGGATTAGGGGAAGGCATAGGTTCAACCCTTCGGGCATCATAGTAACATATACCACAAGTTACAAAAGTAAAAACACAAGCTCGAAAGCAGAGCATGGTTGGCCAAGCAGAGGATACAATTTACCGAATGCATTATGCATCAGGGGGAAGAACTCACAAGGTGATTGAATAAGAAGGACACTGTCGGATAACAATCCAACAATGGATCGGACAGCCCACAACGATGCTGATGTGAGTATCGGTACTCACTCAGAGGAAGAAAGAATCCAGAGGCATCAGATTCAAGAATCAGCTGATCAGTATGATGCTTAAATAGAAAGAAATTATGGTTGCCAAAACGAAGGATCAGAAGCAGACGCTCTGATCAAGGATGGATAAGTTGAAAACACTTAGTTGGACAATAAATTAATGCTTTGAATTGCCGAGAACCAACTCATGTCCGGAATGACGTCTGAGCGGGAAAGATAATTTTAAAAAGGATAACCTGATGACTTCGTGCATACGCACGCATTGAATCAATAGGCTTAAAATAGATAAGACAACGGATGTTAACAAAGACTGCTAGTCATATGGAATTAACCATAATGCAAGCAGGAAAGAATTTCAAGAGTAGCAGGCTGCAGAGGATTTTCGAAAGATCGAAAAGTATTCAGAAGAATTTTGTGGGTCACATGAACAATTGAGAAGAACGGATCCTCGATAAATGTGAGGAAATAACCGTAAGGGTTTTCATGCGAAATAAAACTGCAAGATAGTAAACTCAAAGGATTCGCGGGACAACGGAGAATATGTCGAGGCATCTTGTAACAACAAGAGCGACGAGGAATGATCATGAGGATGACAAGTGCATGTAGATATCCATACGGATATAGCGGTGGCAGTGAATTGCAAAGGCGGTGAGCATAAGGGTCTAGGGAAATATTGAGGGATACCCTCAGAATCTTTTGGCGAAGCAGTTGATCTTCCAGAATGATGGCTCTCCGGGAGAAATAGTTACGAGAACCTAGAGTTAGAGTTAGTAAAATCTCTTAACCCGAATAGAAGAGAGATCAGAGTCCCAGAGTAAAGATGAGGAAAAAAAGATCTTAATACCACCCATTGGTGTTGTGGGCCCGTAAGCCACACAACAAGTTAGTAATTTATTTTTCAAAGACTAGACTCAACTTCGGCCAAGGTGTTGGAAAGGGGGATTCCTATAGGCAGTCGGCTCTGATGCCAACTTGTGACGCCCCCGACTTGACCGTACACTATTCATGCACGCAAATGTGTACGGCCAAGATCAGGGACTCACTGGAAGATATCACAACACAACTCTAGACACAAATTAAAATAATACAAGCTTTATATTACAAGCCAGAGGCCTCGAGGGATCGAATGCATAAGCTCGAAAACACAAGAGTCGGCGGAAGCAATAATATCTGAGTACAGACATAAGGTAAACAAGTTTGCCTTAAGAAGGCTAGCACAAAAGTAACAACGATCGAAAAGGCAAGGCCTCCTGCCTGGGACCTCCTAACTACTCCTCGAAGTCGAACTCCACGTAGAAACATCCTCGGGATCTTCTGGGTCCTGGACTCCACCATCTGGTTGCATCAACTGAGAAGAAAGGAGAAAGGGGGAAAAGGGGGAACAAAGAAACCGTGAGTACTCATCCAAAGTACTCGCAAGCAAGGATCTACACTACATATGCAATGATATATGTGTAAAGGGGTAATATTTGTGGGCTAAACTGCAGAATGCCAGAATAAGAGGGGGATAGCTAATCCAATCGAAGACTACGCTTCTAGTAACCTCCATCTTGCAGAAGAAGATGATGGTAGCTAGAAAGTAACAAGTATCCTCGCTCCTGGCAGCCTCCGTCTTGCAGCAGTAGAAGGGAGTAGATGGTAAGTTCACCAAGTAACATCGTATAGCATAATCCTACCCGGCGATCCTCCCGCACATCACCTTGTGAGAGAGCAACCACCGAGTTATATCTGGAACTTGTCTGGGTGTGTTTTATTATGTATCCAGTTCTATTTGTCATGAGGTCAGAGTACAACTCCGGGTCGTCCTTTTACCGAGGGACACGGCTATTCGAATAGATTAACTTCCCTGTAGGGGTGCACCACATAAACCAGCACGCTCGATCCCATTTGGCCGGACACACTTTCCAGGGTCATGCCCGGCCTCGGAAGATCAACACGTCGCAGCCCTTCCTAAGAACAACAAAGAGGTTAGCACACCGGTCTAAGTCCTAGGCGCACAGGGGTCCGGGCCCATCGCCCAACGCACACCTGCACGTTGCGTACGCGGCCGGTGAGCAGACCTAGCAACCTCCATTACTAAGGAAGTTGCGTTACGCGGTCCAACCCGGCGCGCGCCGCTAAGTCACTGACGTCAAGAAGGCTTCGGCTGATACCTCGACGTCGAGTGCCCATAACTATTCCAACGTAGCTGGTTAGTGCGTATAGGCCAATGGCCAGACTCAGATCAAATACTAAGATCTCGATAAGCGTGTTATTATGAAATAACCGCGGACAACGACTAGGGCTAGGCCCACCTGTCTCCTAGGTGGTCGCAACCCACCCTGTCGCTCCTTCACAAAGTAACCATCATGAGGCTGCCGGGAACCCAGGCCCACCACTACCTGGGTGGAACCACCTGCCCCTTCAACCCCCATCTCCGAATCATCATCATGAGTATGTAATAATATAGTATATACCCGTGATCACCTCCCGAGTGATCACGGCCCAGTAGTATAGCATGGCAGACGGACAAGGATGTTGGGCCACTGATGGAATACTAGCATCCTATACTAAGCATTAGGATAGCAGGTAAGGTATCAACAGTGGTAGCAATAATGACAGACTATGCAACAGAATAGGAGCTATCGAATCATCAACAATAGCAAATCTAATGCGAGAATAAGAGAGAGGAGAATGGGCGATATCTGGTAATCAAGGGGAGGGGCTTGTCTGGTTGCTCTGGCAAGATAGAGGGGTCGTCAACACCGTAGGCGATCGAGGCAGCAGCGACGTCCATCTCGTAGTTTAGCGGAGAGAAGAGGGGGAAGAAACAATGAATACAGAGCAAACAAAGCATCACAAAATATAACATGGCAAAACGCGGTGCTACGTGTGACCTAACGCGGTAGGAGGTGTTATTGACGAAGGGGGCAAACATCCGGGAAAGTATTCCCGGTGTTTCGCGTTTTCGGGCGGATGAAACGGAAGGGGAAAATTGCAGGTTCGGTATGCTAGGGACGTGTGGTTGACAAACGGTCTGCGTATTCGGATGCTCTTGAAATTCTGAGCAACTTTCATATATAAAGTATTTTCATCCGAGTTACGGATTATTTTATATGATTTTTCAAAGTTTTAACAATATTCTGAAAATATTATTAATTGCTAAATTCGACAGAAAATAGTAATGACATCAGCATGATGTCATCATGACATCAGCATGATGTCATCGTGACATCAGCAGTCAACCAGTCGGTTGACTGGTCAACCTGTTAAGCGAGTCCCGCCTGTCATTGTCTCATCTAACTAACTGCAGTAATAGATGATCTAATCTACCAAATTTGGTTAATTAATATTAATTAAGTTAATTAAGCATTTATTTATTTATTTATTTAATCAATATTTTTTTTAACCTCTTCTTCTTTTTTTAAAGGGGAGGGGGCCCCAGCTGCCAGTGGCACAAAGGCCACTGGAGCGGGTTTAACGGGCGCGGGCAGGGTTGCTCGCCGGGGCGGACCCGGACGACGGCCATGTCGGGGAGCCGGCCCCAAACCCAGGCCGGGGCGGCCACGACGGGGCGCTGGCCCAGGCGTTGGTCGGGGCGACCACGGAGGGCGTCGGCCCCAGGCGCCGGGCGCGGGGCGAGGTCGCCGGCGACCGCAGGTGGCCGCGACGGCAGTGGGAGGGCGCGGCCCCGGGCGAGGAAGGCGGCCATCGCGCGCGGTAGCCGCGGCGGCAAGCAGTGGTGTGCGCTGGCTGAGGTGAGGGGCGGCGGTGACCGGCGCCGAAGCAGATGCAGGCGCGGCAAGGAAGGAGAGCGGGGCTATCGATGGCCGCTGCAGGCGGAGGGAGTCGGGGCGTCGGGAGCCGCAGCGGCAGGTCGAGAAGCGGCAAGCTGGTGGGGTTGGCGCAGCTGGGGGCCGCGCGAGGGACAGTCTGCATCCGCGGCCGGTGAAGGCGGACGCGGCCGGACGGAGGCGAGCCGCAGGCGATGGCGGCCGAGCCTACAACGGGTAGCAGCGGGGGACGCACGCGCACGGGAGGTCGAGGGCGAGCCGCGATGGGCGCGGTCTGGAAAAGTCGAGCGGAGACAGGATGAGCACAAGCTCACAGAGGGTTTCGACGTGGCTAAGATGGCCTAATGCAATGGATTCGATGAAAAAAAGGGGATACGGCAAGGAGCTCACAGAGGTCCTCGGGGTGGACCAACGGCGGGGAATCGGGGTGGGACTCTGCTGGTTGTAGGGGATGACGATGATGATTTCTGACGATGTTGAGGCGTTGGGCTCGGGCTCGTAGGCGTAGGCGAAGCAGCGTAGGCGCACGGAGCTCCTGGACTACTAGGGACGTCGAGGGGGAGCCGGTGGCTGCGGTGGTGAGGCAGCGCGGCGGCCGCTTCCTCAGGTCGATGAAGAGAGAAAGAGGGGAAATGGCATCGAGGCCAAGGTGGCGTCAGGGGGGTGCTAGGGTTTCGGGAGGAGAGAGGGGCCGACGTTAAATAGGCAGGGGGCGCGGCCGGATGGCCGACACGGCGCCGGCCGGTGCCGTGGCGGGCATCGGCGGCAGCCACGCTGTTCGTGAACAGGCGAGAGGAGGCAGGCGCACCTGGTCCGGCCTGGCTGGTTAGCTCGGCCAAGGCCCGGGGGTTCCTTTTACTGTTTTTGCTCATTTACTTTACTTTTATCTATTATTTATTTTTTGTTTCTCTTTTCTATTTATTTTATAAATAATTTTTTATTTTTATAAATTACCATAATAGAACCAAAAATAGTGCTCCAATACATGCTTCTGCCACAACAAGTTTGGCACCAAAGTAATTTAGTTTAAAATTTTATATTTTATAAAAGGGCATTTAATTAATTGTCTAAGTCAATGTTTTATTTATTTAAGGGCATTTAGATACTTATACAGTTGTTTGTTTCTGCACCATAATTAATTAAGAATTATTTTCCACATGATGAAAATTTTAGTTTTGACATTTGGAAACTTTTATGGTTTGACTTTAATTCAAATTCAAATTTGGATCGGTTTTGAACTAACATGAAATCAGTAACAGTAATCGTGGTGACGTAGTATCATTTCCAGAGGGTTACTGTAGCTTGATTACCTGGGTGTCACAACACATGCCATTTGTTCACACCAAAGTAAACTTTTACAAGCATAATTACATAGGTGGCTACTACACACACGAAATTTCCACACACCAAAGTAAACTATATATTACATGCATTATAACTAGGATAAACAATCATCTGATCATCATCTACTTCTTGTGACAATTGCGGCTACTGCTCTGCTTGCGGCTTGATCCGGCCTCATTGATTTAATGATTTTGGTAACAAGGCACTTCCTCATGTCAATGATCCGCCTGTGCATCTCATAGCATGTGTACACGCTCTTGGCCGCAAACCTGAGGTGAGGTTCATCCAGTTGCCGCGTCCAGGCCCCAGGCTAGGGTATGGGATTTGTTCTCTTGGCATCCTGCTTCATCTTTTTCTGGTAGGGGTTGATGATGGCCGAGGCGAGTTCAACGAGGGAGTCCTTCTTCGTGCTACCCCAAACCCTGTAGTGGTCACGGATTTTGACAAGGTTCTTGCAGGCCGAGCCTGTAACCTTTAGCGCCATTATATCATTGCATGTTTCCACTGTAGCGAACTTGTAGTAGGTGCTGTAGACAAACCTGATGAAACAGTTGCAAGGCTTTGTGGCCATGCAAGAGTGGAAGATGAGGACATGATGGCCCACGCACAACTGGGCGACGACAACCTTCTGATCTTTGCCGGGATGACTGCCAACGTATTGGAGGTTGATGTCGACCACCTTTTACTTGTCTCGAGAAAGCAACTGCTCCACGGTGTTGATGTAGTCCTCCACCACGGCTGGGTGAATGGTGTACACCACCGAGAGATCCGTCTCCCTCGCGTTTGTCTCCACTTTGTACTTGCCGAACTCCATTGGAGCGCCGCTAGATATCCCTCTCTCTATGTGTCATCGTGGGTGTGCTTGTTGTGTTGTGAGGCGAGATCGAAAGCTTGAAGAGACTAAGGTTATAATGGCTACGATAATTAATGGGGAAGCCTGACGGCCTGAAATATCTGCACACACGAATGGCCATTCAAATTTGCAGCGTGTAACTCCATCATGCCACATGTAACTGCATTGGGGTGACATGCGCGGCGCAACCGCATCCATGTGGGCCCCCAACATGATCATGTGCATGCCCCAACCACTGGCAGAGCGTGCGTGCAGGAACACGAGCAGAGCGCTCCACAGCGCCTCAATGGCGAGCAACCATATATATATATATATATATATATATATATATATATATATATATATATATATATATGCATATAGGCATATAGGAGTTGAACACGCAAGGAAAACATGTCTATAAGTCGAGCGCGTGGAGGTACGCGAGCAGAGCGCACCGACGGACGCAAGAAGAGCGTGCCGCGGCGCCTAACGGCGAGCAGAGCACGCTGAGGGCCACGAGCTGAGGCTGGCACAGTGATATGTGGCAAATAACACGAACTGTGCGAGCGATGGTGCAGACATCAAGCACGAATCAGATTAGAGTTGCGTGTGCGATATGTGGCATACAGTTGATCCACCCAAGCTATTTGTGATGGAATAAGCCGTGTGTGTTGTGGGCAAATGCTTGCTGGTATGAAACCATTTGTGATTGATGAATTCATGACCGACGGGTTCCCTAGTGTGGTCCGTGTGCGATGTGATATGCTCTATCTACAAAACATCAACTTATATAATTATAAGAAGAACATTGCATAACCAAATTAAGCATGCAATTACATAACTGACTACACACATAAAATTTCCACACACCAAAGTAAGAAATTACAAGCATACTAAACGAGGAGAAACAAGAATCTAATCATCTACATCTTGTTGCGACGACGCTTGCCATTGGTCAGCTTCCGGCTGGATCCCTGGTCGTGAATGGTTAACAAAATCCAAGTCTATTGCATATTAAGGTCAAAATAATGCTACCAATATATGAGTCTCATATGATGCCATTTCAATGATTGTACCACAAAATCCCAAAATATTACAAGGTTCAATTTCCAGAGTTACATGGCTCAAATTCGAAGATTACAAGTTTCCAATTGATAATAGAAATGAAATTCAGCTCATTCAGCTGCAAACGCCCATGCTGACCAGCTGAACATGGATATAAGAGAGGTTCAAACTAAAAATACAAATAGTAAGGCCAGTTTCGAAACCTCGTCATTTCTGTAAAGGTATCAGCCGCTGACAAGTCATGTATGGGTTTGACACCATGACTTCGGATTACTATGTTATATGCAGTTCCAATTCGAAGTTTAGATTTTTTGGAACCTTTCCCATTGCGCAGTAGCTGCCGGCACTGATCAACAAACCATTCATTTTTTCGATATAAATGCATGTTCAACCTCATTAACTTCAACACCTTTGCTCTAACAAAAAAACCTGGCGAATATAATCTCCTGTAAGGTCCCTCGGTAGGAGTCCAAGGTAAATTTTTAGACATGTAGATCTAGGAATTCGATGTGATTGTCGTTATATTGTATCACATTATCTACCACCGGGCCTATTATTATCTGCAAAAGAAGAGACCGTGTTAGTGCCTACATGCAGTTTTGAGCACTACTACAGGCCTATTTGGTTTGTAGGATTTGTAAAATGCACCAATGTGCCATCTTTGATCTGACATGATTTACATGGGCATTTGAATACAATCTAGAAAAATGTAGCCTTCTTCACAAGAGGTTGGAGTGGATGAAAAAATCCCTAAGAAAACTAGTATAGATGAATCCAAAGGAGAAATGCTTATGGATTGTAACCATATGAATCAAGCAACCAATATGGGGTGGGGGATGTATGACCTGAAATCTTCCAAAATTCCTTCAGAAATCGTAGTACATTGTCAATGTAAACTTGGGAAAAGGTGCCAAAAATTGAACTTCCTTATGGTTAATATTTTACAAGAAAGGAACAACACCTAGATACACAGGTTCTTCAGGCACAGAAAGCATCTCAGGAAACTGACAACTTCATGCAGGATGGGCCGATAGATTCTAGTGCCAAGAACTTCACTGTGCGCATAATTTGGGTCAAGCTTTTATAGATGACAAACGAACATACATCTTAAAAATTAGAAATAATGTTGATATCAGGAAGGAGAGGTTGAATGCGACAGTTGTACCTGAACGGATGTGGATCCAATAAAAAGTTCGGAGTATTTGACAGACGCGTAGCCCACCACTGTAAATTTTGGTGCAGAAATGACATTGATTCTTGTTGGACCTTGTTGATCAACTACAAGTAATCTCTCAAGTGAAGGTGTGTCCTCAATGACTATATTGTGGTCCACCTTTTGAGATCTCTTGTTGCAGCACCAGCAACACACATAAATAGTCTGGAGAGTCATGGAGGTGATGTGGAAGCTACTCGACCAATTCATCGCCTGAAGATGAAGGAACTCGAGTGCAGTACAGCCGTGGAACAGTCGCTCCATATCATACTTTGGGATGCAGATGTCGACGAGCTGAAGGTGCATAAGTCGTGGTATAAAAAGAGCGGGCGCGTTAGTAATGGGGGGTGGCAGTTCATTAACTTGGTGAGGCACAACGCGGGCGCGAAGCGGAGCACAGACGTTGGCAGCGAGCGCATATGCCCATCATTAAAATTGAGCTCCTCGAGTTGATCTAGGGCGGGGGATAGAAACCACTCATCAAGCTTCGCTCGGTCCTTGCAATTGTAATGGAACTTGCCAATGATAAGGCCTCTTATTGGGCCATGGTAACTGCCGAGGATCTGGGAGAACACATCCGGGCTTTTGCGATAGCCATTGCAGAGCTAGTGGATGTCGAGGAGGTCAAGAGGGGTCGAGAGCCATAAGGGGCGCCACCGTCAGGAAAGGATGGTTGTCCTCGCCCCATATTTGATTGGGAGGAGGGATATGATGACTGTCAGCATATCATCGGGGAGGGTGTTGATGAAGTCTGGGCCTACTAGAGTCACTTCCGGTTCTTTCTCGACCCGCCTCCGCTTGTTGGCAACCTCGTTCTCCACCTCGTCGGCGGCGACGGAACCTCTGTCTCCATATTTACACCGTGCTCCAGTGTTTCAGCAGCCCCGACATCGCCACTCCCTCCGATGGGGTGCTTCGGCAGCATCCTCATAAACTGACGGCTTTGAGGACTGAGAGTGGCGTCGAGGATGCGGGTGGATAGAGAGGATTTTCTGTGCAGCGAAGATGGCGGGGTGCAGCTGCTCGGGCGCGGCATTAATAAAGACCAGTGGGAGCAAGGCGAGCGGTGGCCAATGTCTGTGAGTCCTTGCATGCCTCCCGTTGACACTACACAGCGAAAACACCTCCCGTCAATTCACACGCCTGCACGCATGCGTCTCGTCAACTCACGCCTGCTCACACGGCACACGGGGCGCGTGGCAAGTATTTTTTTGTTTTCTGATGATTCATTCTACCGCTTTACTACTTAACCGAAGCATGGCACGGTCTAACACACATGGTCCGAATAAATATTCCATATGAGATATTGGTTGCTAGTTATTAACAATGCCCCATTTGTAAGTAGATTATATTAAAACTTGTCTCAAATTTGATGAAGAAATACAATATCACAATCTACTGGTGTCCATATATGACACCACGATAAGTTTAATGAATTTCAACTAAGTTTTAGATTTACTGAATTTTAAAAATCAATATTCTCAATGTTTTGAAATTTCTTTCATGCGTAAACATGCACCGAGGGACACACATTGATTGTTGCACATTAAATCCCTAGGAAATCAATCAGTGTATAAAACAGGTCGAATGATCTCTGGGTTTTTTTCAAACTTTAACACGACACTCCTTTGGTAACATGTTCACTGGAGAAAAACTTTGACATGCCTCAGAGTGGAGATATTGTTGCGGGATATGTGTCTTTGTGTGTGTGTGGTGGTGGGGGGGGGGGTCATGAGTACCGTACTACTCGCGAGCCTCCATGGCTTGGGATTATTGATCATTTTGTCAGTCATGTATATATGCCACATCCAAGTTTTGAATTGGTTATTTAACGCATTACAGAACCCTTTCATACATACATGGTCAGTCCACATGCATGCATTGGTGGTCCTCTCGGACACTCCCTCATGCGGTTAGCAGCGACGGGCCCATTCGTTAGCCCGCAAAGGTTTTCTGTTTCATAGACAATGAGAGGCATTAGACCGAAGGTGGATTCATCTTGGCATGTGTGTTATGGTGTGTATCATGGTGATATTGCATATCAAAGTTTAGGCACGTGCGTACACATGAGTCGCTCCGACCGGCTCGAAGTGAGTGGGCTATCTAAAACGCATCATGAACCTCTGTGTAGTGTGATTCCGGTTTGCGAAGCATGTGCCACGTCAAAGTTGTGCATTGGGTATTCAAACTTCACACATCACATGAAAACATGCACGCCGTGGTTGTCCTATGACACTCTCTCACTTGTGACTCTCCGTGGGCCCGCGAGGTCTTCGTCGATCAATTGAACGTACAAGGCGAGAGAGGGGTTAATATGACCAACAAGGATGGTTGTTTTTGTTTGTTTGTGTCAGTATGTAGTACATGTCAAAGAGGGGGCAACATGTATACTATATCTAGTATGTGTGTGTGTGTCATAACATGCTCCATGTGGGGACTTTTCGGTTCTTGAGGCAGGAGCCACATCAAAGTTGTGCATTGGTATTCAAACAGCAAGCAATACCATGCAAGTTGTGGTTTCCCTATATATAGGAACTCACTCGCGTGCGGCGCATCCATCTGTGGGCCCGCGAGGTCGTCCTCCATCACTTTGACCCAACGAGAGAGAGGCACATTTTAAAATCAAGGAGGATTAATTCTTTTAAGGTTGTGTTAAGGTAGGCGTATATATAGTATATGTCGAAGGGGATATAGGACCAACATATACTAGGTGTCACACAATAACCTCACTTTTTGTGGCGACTTGGCGGTTTTTGAGGCAAATGACACATCAAAGGTTGTGCATTAGGTATTCAAAACATCACAACCACACACCTCTCCATATATATGTTTTGGCACACATGCAAGTGATGATGGTTGTCCTTTGGCACTAAGTCACGTGCTTATCGGTGATGCTTCCATCTATTGGCCCGCTTGGTCCATCATTTCACAAACAATGAGACAAGTTAATTATTTTGACTTAGAAGGGGATTAATTTTTTGTTTGTCTCATGATATAGGTGAGATTAAATATATAATAGTGCATGTGTACACATGAATCCATCCCGCTGGATCAAAGGGGGGGGGGGG